>JBAMHX010000020.1:7028165-7049170 GCA_037177515.1 Pseudomugil tenellus
AAACAGGAAAACAATAGGTTGAATGCCTTGTAGGCATTCACCCAATAAAGAAAAACAGGAAAACAATAGGTTGAATGCCTTGTAGGCATTCACCCAATAAAGAAATACAAAATTTTGAAATAAATATATGACCATGAAATAGTGAAACACCACATTTTGAAATAAATATACGACAATGAAATCATGAAATAAGGCCACTGTGTGTTTTTATTTCATAATAACCTTTTCCACAATGGTGCATTTATTTCATAATGTCCTATTTTTAGAAGAATGACTTGCTCAGCCAATCAAAGCTGTGGGTTTGGGCTAGTGGTTAGTCCATCAATTTGTTTTCTTTGACACATCATTCAGTCATAGATGTGGAGTTTCTGCAGCTTTGGTGATTTTAGCAGATCAAATAGAGTGTGACAATTTGTCACTGTTTACAACAGTTTTAGAGAAACCGAGCATCAAAGGCCTGTAATACAAAGCTGGTTTCTAGCTTATTAGGCTAACTTCAGGAAATACTTACTGGCTTAATTTTGATCGAGCTGTATCACTGCAGCAACAGCTGAACTACTAACCTGCTCCGAAACAGATGTCTGCACTACTACGCAGTGGGATTAATTCAGCCCGGACTTATATCCATTCTCTGGATTCAGCCAAACAACATTCATCTTCAGTGGAAAGGTCTGGGTTAAGTTAGTGAGTTGATAACCAGCTTCGTTGGTTATCAACTCACTTATCCCAGTTCCTCAATGTTTGGCTGAGTCAATCCAGAGAATGGAGATAAGTTTGGGCTGAGTTAATCACGCTTTGTAAACCAAGCCTCTGAATTATTCCGCTCTAGTTATGACACATTTCAATCTGTATGTTTTAATCGATACAGCAAGTGCAGCTGCTTATGCCTTAGTAAATGAGCCGCCAATCATTTTACTGGTTCTGCCTCATCAGCTTTGATTGACAGAGCAAGTTATTATGAAATAAATACGCCATTGTGTAAAAGTTTATTATGTAATAAAAACACAAAGTGGCCTTATTTCATGATTTCATTGTCGTATATTTATTTCAAAATGTGGTATTTCACTATTTCATGGTCACATATTTGTTTCAAAATATTGTATTTATTTATTTAATGTGGTATTGATTTATTTAATTATGAATACTACGGGTCTCCATAGGTTCCTGCTCTGCAGAACACACAAACTAGACACACATCACAAGCTACAAAAGAAAACAGTACAATCATGCAATCACAAACCAAGAAAAGCAGCTTTAGGAGAGGTTATGAAGCCACCTCAGTGCTAGCACTGTAGCATTCAATTTAAAAACCTCATATAATAATAACAATAATAATAATAATAGTAGTAGATACTTTATTTACTTTAGAGGGAAATTCAAGTTGTTTTTTCCCACATTTATCAGTTTATCTCCTCGTCTCTCTCTGGGGATTATAAAATATTCTATATAATTATTATAAACGCATTTCTATATAATTAAGTGTTTGCAGAGTAACATTCACTAATTAATAAACTAGAGTTTGTGCAATACAATGCCTAGTTGTTATAAAGAAAATAAAGTTTAGTTAATTCGTTCTCATGTTCTCAATAAGACGAATGGAAAGAAAGCACCACAAAAAAAGAGAAAAACAAATTTGTCTTAGTAAATATAAGATAAATAAAAAAGGCACTCAATATCTAGTCTTCCCCATAAGTATAAATGAACTATGTGTCAACCACTTAACATTTTGAGAAACATTGCTCATATCAGTTTAAGTAAGCAGATTGCGTAATTTCAAGATGACAAATGTGATTTTAATGAGATTGCAAGGCGGAAATAAGTGAGCAGAGATGATGGTGGATTGATGCATAAATGGGCACTAAAGTGCTTTAAAGGGAAGTTAACAACTGCGCATACACACACAAAGCTCTTTTATTTTGATGCCAACCGCCGTGAAACAACAGAAGAAGAAGAATGCGCATACACGCCATGGTCACCACGCGACGAATTAGTTGTTCGCGCACGTCACTATTTTGAACTATTAGACTTGCCGTAGGAAGGGGAAGCTGGTGCATGTTCGTGTTTTTAAAAAGAGTTTTTATATAACTTGGTTAAAAAGTCCTCGCCGTGACAAGTATGAGGTGCCGGTCGTCGTGACGACAGGATGACCAGGTGTGGTAAGTGTTTCTGAAGGCTTTTTAGCTGTCATCCCTTCCACAGACAAAGCTGTGTGTTGGCTAACTGTTAGCCACAGTGTGTGTGTGCTGTGTTTATTCACAGAATTTATGGTTTTATCACAGATATGTCAGTAATCTGGTTTGCTGTCACTTACAGCGTCCAAACTGTTACTTTTGTCAGAAAAATAATAAGTGTGTCGTGTAGATTTGTAAGCATATGCAGTGTAACAGTCTCGATAAGATTCAAAGGTTAATGATCTCGATCAGACAAGGAAACAATTTGGTTTTATGTCTCATTTACAAAAACATTCTTAGTTAAGTCTTATTTTTGTCATTTAAAACGGGATTAAGTATCAGTCTTCAATGTTTCTCGTGGAGGTATTAAATCAAATCCTAAAGTGTTTGCTACTTATGTTACTCCTGCTATTACTATAGAAAGTTTGTGTTGCCTTTTATACATATTTTATGTTTAATAGTGATTTGACTCACTAAACCAGTATTAACAAAGCATTTCTCTATACAAAAAGTGCTTTGTATTAAAAATGCTCTTGAGATTAAAGCTTCTTTTGCACCATCAGCTCAGCTGACTGTCTTGTGTCTGTCATCATTTGTGTCCACATTTCCCTTTTCTGAAAGTGCAAAGTTGTTGTTTTTGCTTTCTCGTTGTTTTAAATGTGAAATTGAAAGTCATGTTTAAAGTATATGAGAGTTAACTTAACCATGTATAATATATAAGTCACAATTTGACATATATGGGAAGCTAATTTCCAGTTACAATGTTTATCGTCCCCAAAAAAAGAAAATTTCCCTCCATATTTCAGCTATTTTCAAGTTAACTCTACACCAAAGTTCAAAACAGCCGAAAGAATAAATTACACTTCCTGTATATTCCTGTACCTGTACCATTAATAGTTATATTCAAAGGGCATTGCTATGAAACTATTTCATCTCTCATTTGGGAATTACAAAAATTGACCACAAAGAGAATAAAATAGCTGAATTGCACCACTTTAAAAGTTGTTAGCTTTAAAGACCAGCCAAGGAAAAATGTAATGAAGTCTAATGAAATGTTGTAGCTTTGTATGTTGATCCTGAAAAAGAAAACTGTCCTGTTCAGTTTCTGTTTTTATAAACATTTCTACAGTATTTTATTTACCTAATTGGCTGCTACTTTTGTTTTGCTTGTGCTTTTATAGATGATCTATATTTATGTGGTGTGAAGTCGTGGTTTCTAAAAAGATATATAATTTTTCATCTGGTTAAACAGGTGGGATAATTTATTAATAATAACGTGGTGTTCAAACAAATGGTTTAAGTGTTCATTTCTGGTGGTTATGATATGAGAAATAATTATGTCAGTACCAAAGGAGAAAAACATGAATATTAAATCATGAAAAGTGTGCGTTTCTCTTATAATCGAAACACAAAAAAAGAGAAATGTGGTTGATCTGTGTTTTTTGTTTTATTTTATTTTAGTTTCTACTACTCTAAAACATATAAATACATCTAATGCCTCTTTCTCCGCTTATATAAAGATTCTTGGCATTGTTTCGTATCGTTTTTCGAAGAAACTTTAAAACAGGTTGAACAAGTTTCGTACTGACATCCACACTTGCGTTTACGGTAAGCGTATTTCCTCATTTTCGCGAAGTGAAATTTTTTTTTTTTTTTTTTTTTTTTTTTTTTTTTTTTTTTTTTTTTTTTGTCCTGTTTTTTTGGTTTGGGGTTGTGGGGGTTGGGGGAGGGTAGGTCAGGGGGAAAGGGAAAGGGGATTGTTTGTCATAGGCATTACATCCAGAGCCACATTACTCATGGACTCAGTCATACCTCTCAACTTTATATGATGTGCAACTGCACACAGACAGTACAGTATAAACTAGTAGTTGATGTGCTAAGGAAGTGATGTGAATCATAAAAAGAATGACACTCTCATCAGTTTGATGTTTCCACTTGATGCAACAGGAAAACATAATTTCTCTTCTTCTCCTAACAATACATTTTGCAGATGTTGCAATGTAGAGTGTGTCTTAGTCTGTTTCTTCTTCCGCCTTTCTATTGCCAAGTCTAATGTATAATTTCTCAGCTTGGAACTGTCAGGATTCATTTCTGCTTTTGTACGAGTCAAGTGGACCTGAGAACCTGGGCAACATCAGAAAGATGTGCTGATGGATCCATCCACGTTGTGCTTGAGATTTGTGCCACCAAGACTCTAGAAAAGACTATTTCTTTCTGAAGTGGCAGCTGTTACGAAGGTGATGTTGCAGTTTGTAAGTAAAGTAATTTTGCTTCTGTAGTTTGCAGAGTCCAGCTTATATTGTCATCTCAGAAATTAAATAAATTTTAAAAAAATGTATGGTTTGAACATTGATGGTAAAAGGACACATTGTATGATAATCATAATGTGCTGATGATTTATTTTCTTTTTTTCTATATATACATATTTTTTTTGTAGCTTAAAATTTGGTGTGCACATGTGCAACCAATATGTATTATTATTTATTTTAAAGAGGCAGAACTGTGCAAATGATGTTTATATCACTTTACTGAAAATAAAATTGACATTAAGTTCCTTAAAATGTCTGAACAGATTTTTTTAAGAGTATTTCAGCAAACTCCAAATAGATCCCCAGTAAATAAGGGTCAGGACTGAGTACAAACAACATCTTACTGCAATTATCAATGATCGTGAAACTGGTGCCTCATCCTCAGGACATTTGGGGAGCTCAATGAACCAAGAAAAGAGGGAGAAGAAAAAGTGAATTTTTTTTTCATAAGACCTTTGTAGTTGAAAGACTTGATGGAGACAAAGCCTTCACGCTCCACGGAAGCTTGTGTGATGACTGTGAGGCTCACTGTTAGCTATTTGAGGAGACTTTTGCCTTTTAGCCATGCTTGCATGGTGCAGTCAAAAGATGGTCCATTATAAATGTGTTCAAGTACTCAATTTTCTGTGAAGACTAAAAGAAAATATGTGTGGATCTGAGGCAGTTATAACTGTTTTTTTTTTTTGTCTTGCCAATACTATAGATAAAGAGGTCATAACACCACAACACAACCCAAAGGAATTTGATTATAAATTATACTTAAATTTTACATAAATTCGACTTTTTTGGCCCTAAAGCATAGATATTTTTCAAAATAATTTTCTAAAATTACTTTGATTTTTTCAAATTAGACTGTTATTTATATGATCTAAATATCTCAAATGGTACAACAAATGGTCCAGGTTTAGTATGTTTATCTGAAGCTATTGCAAAGTCTGAATTAAAAACTTTTCTGATTTGTATTCCGGCAAATTGAAGACAAAAAGCCTGAAGTAATGCAGAATTCCATATGATAAAGTACATAGTTTTGATTTAGATATATAAACCCTCGTGATGTTCCTAAACAAAATTATGACCAGATACAAAGCTGTAATGATTTGAAATTGAACTCGGTGTAACTGTGTTAAACAATGCAACAATACTAAAGAATGTTTTACATTTTTTTATTTTAATCTTGTCTTAATTGGTTAAATTTTTTAATGATATGTTTTATTTTACAAAGTTTGTTTTAAACAGGTTCCTTTATTTTAAATATATAAAATATCTGCATCATGTATGAAACGGAGTAGGCAGAAGGATAAATCTTTATGCCCCTAGCCCATTTCTACAATACACTAACAGCTTTATCCAATTCTGTCACACCGCTTTTTGCCGGTCATGTTATAGCACGTACCCCCAAGGGGTTTGGCCAATTATTTGCACCATTTTAACATTATTACTCTGACGTAGACATCTGGATGTAGAGATCCAACTTTGTCAAAGTAAGTCAAGTCTGCTTATCATATTCCCGAATAGAGTGTGGGGGATATTATGGTTCCACCCCCAACAGCTGCATTCACAGCAGATCCTTCTACTCAATATAGTATGAGTGAAAATCAACCAACCTTAGCGTTCAAAGGTTAACCACTAACTGGTAAAACACTTGTTCATTTAAGGGTTTTTTATCATGATTTACAGTCTTTCCATTCTCAGAAAGATATCTATCGTAAATGTTCCAGTTTCATTTGTGGGCTGGTCCATGAACTATGACAAGCTGCCGTTGCTCATTTCAACAAAACATAAAGAAACATGACACGAGCACCACATTTTCACTAGTTTTAGAATACTTTGCAGTCAGATGAGCCTAATCACTCTTTATGGCTTTCCCAGACACATTGCAAAACATGAAACAGACCCCACTCAGAGCTGATTACCCCAATGCCCACTGATTACAAACACCCTACCGATATAATTTAACATATTAAATGGCCCTGCAACCATGAACAAGTAAAAATGAAAGAATAACTTTGGTTGTGAATCTAATGCTTTTTCTGGTTGGTTGGGTTGTTGGTTTGTTGGTTAGTTGGATGGATGGATGGATGGATGGATGGATGGATGGACGGACGGACGGACGGACGGACGGACGGACGGACGGACGGATGGATGGTATTTTTAAGCACTGCTGTATTCACCAGAACCAGTTTGTTTGAAATCTATCAGGCCAAAAACTGCCATTCCTTTTCAAGTTTCATATTTATATCCACCAGTAAATTGAAAGAAAGTGAGTAAAAGCCCTGTAGACATTAACATTAGAAGACCCCAAAGATCCAGCCAATCAAATAACAAGAAATGCATTTGGAGAGCACAGACCTCCACCAAGCAGCTCATTTCCACCTGTATTGTGAGAAATCCTTTTACATATTTTTGTACCCATAAATCCCTCCAGTTCATTCCCAAAATTTAATGGAATCTAAGTTAGACCAAGACCCACTCTTAAGGGTAAAAAAGTCACAAAAACCACCCAGTATTTTTGAGTGAAGTTGTTAAACAGACAAATAAACATGGACACAAACATAACCTCTTTGGTTGAGTATCTTGCAGCACATGAGGAGCAATGAATCCTGCAATGTGGGCTCTTTATCTGAACATTACAGGGTCGATCTTGCATTAGATTATGGGGACATCAGAAAGCGAAACAGCTCAAATGATCAGAGATATTGAAGCAGTTATTTTCATGATGCTAGAACAACTTTTGTACCTTGGAAATCTATAAGTGTACCCTGAAGAATTGCTGCTGTAATTAAAGGATAGTTATATTACCTATTGATTTCATTTTGGGGCTTCTTTTCATTCATTGATGTTAGTGTGAAGTGATCAATAAAAGCTATTTAAAGCATTCTCTGCTTACTGTTAGAGTCTAAAACCTTGAAAAAAATCATGCAACTGATACAGTTTGTTGATGGATGGAGTGATACAAGAAACAAATCATCCTAGGTGCTTGATTTCCATTTTGTCATTCTTCAAAGGCCTTTGACAACTGTTTTCATGACCCGCACAATATAAATTTGAGTCTAAAAGAAAACAACTTGCATCCCATTCTGTTTCCAGTAGTCTGAGGTACACAAATGCAACTGACAGTATAATTCATAGTGATGCAAGACATTGCAATGGGCTTGTTATGCATCTTTGCTTAGTAAATATGTCATCTCCTCACAGGTATTGACATAGTTTTCAAAGCTTTGAACCTAGCAAAGACAAAACATCCTTTTTTTATTGTGAGTCAGTAGTAACCTAGGCCATTGTGTTTGCTCATTATAATGTAATTTACTCAGACTTCCATTTTTCATTCTTCCATATTCATGAGTTATCATGCATGGTAACTTCCTGCAAAGGATACTTTAAATTCCCAAAGAGAAAAGGGTACTCTCTCATTTAAACTACTGTGTGAAGCACTTAAGGCTAGTCAAAAGGGCTGATAACGTTCTGAATTTTAATATCAAGATATAATAGCATGGAAGGAAGACCCCATATTGGAATATACCACCCAATGGCCTGTTTCTACAATGCAAATCTGTTTAAATAAGGATATGCTCCAGGCCTTACACAGAAAAAGAGAAAGAATATAATTTTTTGTCAGAGTAAGTGTAAGAATGGGTGCTCAGCATCACACCAGTGAATGACATGTGATATTAATTTATAGCGTAGCGATGACACATTTAATAAATAGAAACTGAGACAACCCCCCCTATAAAGGGAAAAATTAAACAGCTAAATCAGTCAAACACTTCTTATTTTAATTGACTTTAAAAACCACACAATTCAATTAAACAACAAGTTAGAATTAATCTATTACCTATTCTACAAACTACATAAATGAAAATATGTATCTTTAAGCAAAACAATTTAAATATAATGTTCAAACAAAGCTTGCATTGTGAAGAAAATGAAAACAAAACAATCAAAAAGTAGGCCATAAAAGTTACTGTAAATTAATTAAACCGTGGTGTCAATTCATTTATGTTCAAGAGAATGGAGGAAGAATTTCTGAATTTGAGCAAACTGAATCTGATGAACTATTAGGAGTAAATTAAGAACTGATAAGATTATATCGCTGTCACCAATCTTTACACAAGTCATGTCAAAAAACGAGAGAAAATCAGTCTTGGTCAAGAATCCCGTTTTGCCTGGTTCTCTTGGGCTGTTCCTGAAAGAGAAAGTGAGTATGGTGGATGAATCCCTATAAGGATGTTCATCTGTAACTCTGAGGGCCATAAGCCAAGTATGGTGGGGTCACACTTTAGTTCATCTTCTCTTTTCTGTCTCATGAAGACACGCAGCTCAGGACTGATGTAACAAGACTCTGGTTTGCAAAAAAAAAAAGCAGCAAATAATCACAAGAGAGATTTAAAAATAAAAAAAAAATTCTTTCACTCCAAAGGCCAAAAACATGAAATACTCTTGTGAGTTATTTTCATTACAAAAATAGTTTTCAACTATTATAAGTGCTTAGATTCCAATAATGTGGAGTACAGGCATTACTTAAATCATTTTAAAATCAGTGTTAACAAAAGACAGAGGCTAAAGAAACATTGTGCCAGTGAACAGAACAAAAAGACAGAAACAAAAAATGTAAAATGTTACATTTATCTGTCAATTTTTTTTCCCTCTGTCCTTCCTGTTCTGCTCTTCAAGTACTTTTTCTCTTTAAAACTGCAGCTTAGAACCTACAAGAAGGTGTGGTTTACTGTTTGCAGCCAATGGGAGGAGGCAGTCTGGCTGCTTCACCAGAAGATTAGACTAGCTTGGATTTCAAATTTGTACAGCTTTAACATTACAAATGTTTCTATTTCTTCATTCTTTTGTCTTAGAGTATCTTTTAAGACCATTTTGTTATATAAGTTATTTGTTGTTGAACCAATTATCTGTGATACATGTTTATAAAAAAACTAGAGCAATATTTAAAACAGTAACAAATAAAATATACCAAATAAATCTAATTTAATGTAAAGCAGAGTATAAAGTGGAATAATAATGAAGACATGCCCAAAAAAATAAATGTATTGATTACACATACATTACACACACATGTAAGTCTTGGTGATTTGAGCTACCTGTGTTCCTACATCTTACAACTATTACAGGTGATTGATATTGTTTAGATATTATTTCTTATCAGAAACAAACACATTACAATAAAATTGGAGTAACAGCAAAGTAAGATCAAAGTAAGTCTGTCTTTTCTCATGTCTAATCTGTAACTCTTAACCAGATCTCCCCAGTGCCTGCAAATTAACATACTTGCACTGTCGCCTCTCCCCATGTTGGCTTTCAACATACTCCTGATTTTCTACTATAGATCAAAAACATGCATACTATTGGTGATCTGGTGACCTGTCCAGGGTGTGGCACACATCTCACCTAATAGGCCCGACAATAAAACTGGTACCAAGGCTGATATTTGGACTGGAATTTTTACAACAGCGTCACTAGATCCGCATAAAGCATTAAAGCCATGATGGTAACTTGCAGCCATGGATGATGAAGCTTGTTCAGGAATGGTTACGTTTCTATGTGCTGAGTTGGGCCTTGCTTTACTCTCTTCTGAGCTATTTTAATATAAGATTTATGAAAAAAGTAAAAACAGAAAAAGCTAAAATGGGACATCCCTGTACTTATTTAGTGATATTATAGCAAGATTGAAGTGTTAGATTTCTTTTATCAAGGCAGATAGACAGAGGCTTGAACACAGATGTGTGATGTATACCCTGATGCTGATAGCAGCTGCAACAGATGTTGATTTTGATTGAACAGCTGCCAATCAAAATCAGCAGAAAGTGTTTTAAACGCCCGCTGCCTGGTGTACTTATGAACAATCAGGGAACCTATGTTATCAGACGTCAATCTCTGCCTCTGCTGATTGCTTGTGTTGGCCCTGGCGCTTTGGCTGCGGAGGCCCTGGCTAGCTACAGACACTTCACTCAATTCTTATCATAACCATGCATCATCAACAAATTGCCCTGACAAAGAGGTGGCCATTTTCAGAGACTCTCAGCAAGATGAGGAACACGCTTTCCCTCAGATTGTCTGCTGGAACATCACTAATAGAGTTTGACCTCTTGGCTGCCTGTTAAAGAAATCATTCTCTGCAGTTGCCTTTTGGCTCCACATGCTACACAGGTGTCGCAGATCCTTTGTCATACAATTCTTTTCTTTTAGCAGCAATTATTTTTATCATTAAAAACATGTTTTTTCTTTCATTTTTCTTTTAATTAAAGACGCTAAAACATAACTAAATTAATTTAGATACAGAGTAAACTACAGTGAAATATTACTTTAGGTTTAATTAAGTTTTTTATATACATTTCAGATACATTTTCCAAGTTTTAGGGGAAGAATAAGATTATTTTCTCAGCACAAAAGCTGAGGAATCAGTTGAGAAGTAAGCTTAACACAAAACGAAAGGAGGACTCAGTCCTTGCATATTTATGTATATGGGTGAATATTTTTGTACTATTACCCAGCATGAAACAAAGCTCCAAAGACAGTCGGTCTCTGTTTTCTTGCTCTAACATGGAGCAAAATTACAAGTAAATAATCTGCTGGCTATCCAGCCTGGGGTGCCTTTTTATGGCAGAGAATTTTGGGGCCCCTGCTCGATGACTCTTCACTGGTTCACTGAAAGAGAGAAAAGTGGGGGGGGGGGGGGGGACAGGAAGATCAAAGACCTTTGCAACACCATGTTTTATTCTCTGTCTCTCCCAGCAGCACTCACAGTTCAGCTGTTTTCACCAAGAGAAATGTCAGACCTCAGGTTTGTGTACTCTGCAGTTCCACCAAAATTAGACTGGTCCCAGGCCTGGGCAATATAAATAATTCTCTTGAGAGGTAGGTAGATGTGTGTGAGTGGGAGTGCAACGGCTTGCTCCTCAAATGCCTCGGGAACAAGGGGAAAAGTAGGTCATTATGGCAAGATGAGGGTAAAAGAGAGGAAATGTAAGAAAATCATACGTTAATGACTTAAAGTTGATCTAACAGTAGTATATCAATCTCTTTGTGTGAGGTTGGCCAGTGTAAGTGAAAACAGCAAGTGAAGAAAGGTGAAATGTCAAAAATGATTTGCTTTGAAAGGTCAAACAAAACAAGATAATTTGATGTGGAAATGCAACTCTTAATTTTTTCAGTCAGTGTTTTATTTATATTGTGTTTTTAATGACAAAATACTAAGCACACCATTTATGCTGACAGGTACAAATTCTGAATGTTTATTTCCATTTCTGCAGAATTTATGTTCTCAATCTGACACAAGAGTCATGACTTTCAAAGCTACAAACAAGAGATTTTTGGCCTTAACTAGACGTAAAATGATCTGTTTGCAGACCTATCTACACAGTTGAGTTGCTGGGTTATGTTTAATGTGCAAAACATTAAGAAAGCAGAGGATGTAGAGGATTTAGATATAACTCACACTGCATTCTATTGGCTAATGGCATGTCCCGATAAAAGCATTTGTGTGTGCATTGTAGCTTTTTATTGTGGACTCATTGAAATTATTTAAAATTTTCAGCCCTAAAGAAGTATTCTCATGGTGGTTGACAATTTTTAAAATAACTTTAAAATAACATTTAAAATAACAACTACATTTCTTGAAATAACAACAGTTAGACACTAGTAAGTGGTCATTACTTTTTTTTTTTTTTAACTTTCACGCTGAATACAGACGTTTGTAAAGTATCGGGGATGTGGCCTGATCTTTGACGACTGTTGTCAAAATCTCAGAGTGGTTGCAGAGCATGCACGTGCATTTTGTATGTTTTAATGTGATTGTTTACATCATAAAGAGTTCAAATTTCATGTTTCTTTCTTTTTTTCTGTTAACTACTTCTGACTGAATTTCCAATTTAGTATAAAAGTACAGCATAAGGTGTCCCTCCTGTGTATGGCTTTAAATAAAAAGGTGCTTAGCTAAAACCAGAAAGGATCACTTTACTTCAAATGGTACCAAGCTGAAGACATAGAGACTACTTTCAGGAATATTAAACTGCCTGACTCAGTTCTCAAAGGACTGCAGTATCCCCTATGTTTCATAAACATTACCAGTTTTCAGCACCTACAGAAGACTAGATGAGCCTAATTAAAGAGAGTAAAAAAGCAGATAAACAAGTCAAGTTGGAAGCTAAATAAAGCATTAAAAGTAGTCAGTTGCACTATAAAAGTATATGTTAAACTAAAATATTTCCTGACAGCCTCATGAAAAAGCAGTAAAAGGAACAGATTCAACCCAAACACACAAACAGATAATTGGCTTTGATTTGATATGGTCTCAAAAAACATTTCACATGTCAACACAACTTCACACATTTTGTGGCACAATTTACCACAGATAAAAATAGTTATTGCATCCGACTGCGTTTAGGCTAATTTTGTTCCCAAAAAATTCCTTCTTTATCACGGAACAAAGTTTGCATAGAAACCGAATCTTGCGCTAATTCTTTTCTATTTTTTTTTTTTTTTTTTTTTTTTTCCTAATTAACTTACCTTGTAACCTTACATTACAGACATTACAGTTATTTAGCACACACTTTTATCCAAAGTGACTTACATTTTTTGGGGCATAGGGTTCATCGTCTTACCCAAGGTACATTTCAAGCAGTAAAATGCCACACTTGAGAAAAAAAGTATTTTTTTCCTTCAATTATTTATGTATGAATTATTTTTTTTTATTATTTTGCGCTGTTTGGTTGAAAGAAGTTCTTTTTACTGAATTGTTTCAAACTCACCAAAATAGAAGCACATTAACATTTCCCTGTCAGTAAAAGCAACTTTCATTTGCAATACTTTTGTTTCCTCAAAACATCCATCTTACCACGTGACAATCAACCAAATGTGAATGAGTATCGGAACAATGCTGAATTAAAGCAATTGGAAAATGATACAATGAAGACCTTTTCACTAGTGATTGGCACAAACATGTCAGGGTGACATCAGCATTAATGAGCCATAATTGACACAGGCCCAATTAGCAGCGCTTTGTACTTTATGTAGGTATCATTAGCCAAGCCTGGCTTGATATAGCTCTGGAAAAGTGGGTGGCATAAATGTTTGTTTATCATGTAGACATGGAAAATAGTTACATGCTACAACAGTCTTGGTAGAAGGAAATGTTTCTGCAGGCCTACATCACCCATCAGGAGGGGGCTGCCTCAGGGCTAATTAGATCTCGAAAGACTGTGCGGAAGGAAACATGCATATTTAAACAAACAAGATTTCCTTTTCATTTTGGGGTTTCTTAGTTATATTCAGCTCAATTACACATTCAAATCAGGAAGACTAATATATCATCTATCAATGGGACTATTACAACCCATCAACAATGGTTAAACATAAACACCACTTCAGAGCATTTTTACACAGTCACTGCCTATGAATCTTATCAGTCTTGATGTGATTAAGCTAATGTTTGCATAACTGTGTTTGAGATTAGTCTGAATCTACTTTGGCCAATGTTTTCATGTCTGTTTTTCTCTTTATGCTGATCTTACACTATTAGTCAGACATAATTGATGAAAATATTCATCAATCATGGCTGCTGCTATCCTTCAATTTACATATTTTTACACAAAGCGACTGAGCACGCAGTAAACTCCCTGCTTAGTAATTCACAAACAGATTTCCCATTTTATTGTTTAGACGCAATCATGGAGGGTTTATTTTCCTAATAATACCGAACAGCACAATGATAGGATTGAATTACCCTGGTTCTATTTAATTGAGTTTGACCAGGTCCTTGCTCTGTGTCCGTCTAATCTCCTCGCAGCACAGTAGTCTCACTCCCAAGGAAACCGGGGGAGGCCGATAAACTTTGAAGCTTGAGCTGAGAACCTGCTCGCTGCACCTTCTGCATTATTCATAAGACAGGGACTAGAGCATTTTCAAATGGCTTGTCATTTTCTTTAACCCTCCATCACAATGGCCATATGCTGCACACACTAGAGTAGAGGATAGTCGAAAGCAATCTATGGCTAAGTCTGGCCACAGAGCACGTAGAGATACATTCACAGTGTTAATACACTCAAAAGGATTTGTACAAGAGGGAAAGGTCATAAGTTAAAATACCTGAAGTTGCAGCATTTTGGGCGTACAATGTTAAAAACTTTTTGTAATTACTTTCTGCCCAAAATGAAGAATCTCTTATTTTCTAGTTGTAATTTCATTAAAAAGTCATGAGAACATTAACAAAGAGAAAAAAAAACTAGAAGTTGCTCAGATAAACTCAAATATGAAAACTGAACTCGTCACCATGTTACGTGTATTTATTTTAATTTTTCTCACATCTAAAACAAATGAGGACACATGATCCTTGTTCAGCTATAAACTGTACGCTCCTCAGTTCCTCCTTTTTTCTCTCAGATCCATGACATTTTGTCAGCCACCCTGGAGTCTTCTCAGCCAATGTTCCACAAGCTATTTGTATTTACAGAGTTTGTTTGTGTGACAAAACCACATGAGGCACGTCCCTCAAAGGTAATTGGGATTGCCGTCATTTGGCCTCCCTAATGTCTGCCATCTAACATTAACATATCATTAGCTCTTTCTGGGACCGTTCACTCAGAAAATTAGAGGTCTCTGTAGACACCCGACTCCATCAGTAAGGCAAGCCAGATGACACCTTCACTTTGTAGATCTCAGGAGAGAGAAACAGAATAAAGACATGCGTGGGAGTACAAATGCATTTCAGGCAGTTTTTGATTGTATTCATTAAAAAAAGAAACTTTTAAAGAATATAACAGGCATTTCTTTCTGACTTTCACCTTGGAATAAAAAGATATTATGGACAGATTGAAGAACGTGATAAAATTACATATATGGTTCCCAAGGGCCGAGATTGTTTCTGCTAAAACAACATCAGCCTTAAAATGATTAGTTAAATGCTATTGCTAAAAGCTTGTCCTTGCTGAATGGTCCAGATGAACTGTGCTACCTTGATAGCTAATGACAAAACATCTGGCAGGTAGTTCCTCCACTGTGATGGAATTGCTGTAGCTCCAGCATTTAGTCTTTGTAAATACCTTGTTTTGACACATATAATGGCAAACATTCTAACTTAATTTTGTTGTTGGTGCAAAAACACTAAATAGGTAGCGGCTTTAAAGGGAAGCACCTCCTCTCCAGGATAATTACAGGTTAAAATTAAATCAAAATGGAGATACAAATGTGCTACAACACAAATATCTATCCAGCTGTTTTCCTTTCATCTTTTCTGCACATATGGAACATATTTGGAGATTACTTACAGGGAATATAACAGAGCATCAAAGTTCATACATTTTCCCTTTATTTCTTAGGAATATTTTTACACCAAATAATAGGTTGGCAGATGATTTTATGTTTTTGCTTGATGTAATGATATGCTGAGTTGAGCTGTTATTGTTTAGTTTCATGTTGCAGAAGACCGAGAAAAATTAACTGCAACACAATTAGAAGTGTATCCATTTCACTATGTTTACTTACTGTACTTGTCTAATCTTTGTTTGAAATGAAGGTGTTAAACATTTACATAGTGTTGTTTAAAATTTAAGACTCAAACGGCTATTCTTTTCTTCGTTTAATATTATCTAACTCAAAGGTACTCTCCAAGGAATTGTGGGGGTGCAGGAGTAACACTGAATTAAAAGCATATATTTAATCATATGGATAAACATCTTGATGGTTTTGTTCCCTGTGGGGGTGAAGGATGGCTAACAGTTAGGCAGCAATTGAATTATAAAACTCCTTACTGAAAAATACAATGTTTAAAAAGAAGAACAATGATCAAATTACGCATCAAAGGATAGTAGGTGTCGCAGCAGTTCTCCACGCCAGCACCCAGGTCCTGTCCTGCGCTGCAGCCTCCGACTCCAGAACCAGTTCCTGTCTCTCAGGAGGTCCCACGGGTGGATGCTCCTCCAGATCCTGTGTTTGAGGGGGTCCAAGGCCATGACGCTCCTCTTCCTGCTCCGCCGGACCCGGGCCTCCTGTATCTTCGACCGCCGGATCCGCACCTCCTGTCCCTGATGCCTCGTGGTCGACCTTCTGACCCTGCCTTCGTCCCTCCCTCCCCACCCTGGTTTGGGCATCCGGTGTCCGCCCTTTTGAGAGGGGGGTACTGTCATGCCCTGCTCCGGACTCTACCAGCCCAATCACCACCACCTGCCACCAGACTCGTTATCCCTGATCACCTGCACCTGTTCCTGATTCCTTCACAGCCATAAAGCACTCAGCTCACCAGTCTTTCCTTTGTCAGACATTGAATGTATGAATGTCTCAACACCCATGCTTGTTCCTGCCTTCCCTGTGCTTCTGGATTCCCCACAGCCTACCTTCCTGCTCCTTGTTCCTGCATCACTCCTGGATTCCTCCACCTTCCCTAAAGGTTTGGTCCATCCCTCCTTACTTCCAATAAATCCTGTTAACCTTCCGTTTGGCTCTGGCTTTCCATCGTTACACTAGGCAGTCTAAGTAGTAATCACAGGGTAAATGTAAGGAAAGTAGAAGCAGTTGCAGAGAAAATGACAGTGTAAGAAATCTTAGGAACTTTATTTTAGTCAAGGTGGAGGTTTTGATTTCAGTGGCACTGGTTTAAATGTCTTCCTGTCTTCCATGGATTTTTCTCTGACTTTTTTGGATGTTTCCTTTAATGCTGAAAACTGTATTATTTGCTGCCATAAACATAGTTTTTCTACAGACAACTGGGAAATTAAATTACCCAAAACACTCAAAAGCCTAGAAAGATATGGTAATTGGCTTCAGCTACTGAATGAAATGACAACAGGTTTTGTTCATGACTGTCACCACTACTACCACATGGACATCCTTATTTTTTTTTTCTATGCAAGTTTATGGATCTTGTTGTTTACAAGCTTGAAAGATCACCACTGGCCAGTAGCCAAAGCAGTAATTAGACCATGTGTTGACCTACACAGCTTCATCGACACATGACTCAAAGAAATAATGTGACTGAGACAATGGTCCTATTTATACCGCAGCATACACCGTCACCCTAAAAAAAACTTTTTGAGACCTAAAGTTATAATATCATAGTTTCACTGTAAAACTATCGCAATAGTAGAGTTGTGTGTGTGTGAGGGTGTGATCACCCAGTAGTGATCACACCCTCCGATCCCCCTTTCTGAAGAGGGGAACCACAACCCCTGTCTGCCAGTCCAGGTGCACTGTCCCCAATGTCCACGCAATGCTGTAGAGGTGTGTCAGCTAGGACAGCCCCACAGCCTTAAGAATTTCGGGACCTGCCAATGAGGAGCTTTTTACCACCTCACAGACGACCTTACGGCCACAGCTCCGGCTGGCTCCATTGACAATAGAGCCACGGAATACAGAATAAAGGCCACTCGGATTGTATTCCGTCGCTCGGGAGATGGTTGAAGTTCTGCCAGAGGTAGGAGTTAAAACTCTCTGACAGGATACTCAGCCAGCCGTTCCCTCAAAACGCGTTTGGGCCTGCCATCCCTGACCAGCATTTGAGCCAACTCACCACCAGGAGCTCCGCTCCTCTCTTCACATGAGTGTCCAGAACATGTGGCCACAAGTCCGACAACTTGACTACAAAGTCTATCATCAAACGTTGGCCTTAAGTGTAACAGTGCAAAGTGCACATGTTGCTTGAACATGGTGTTCGTTATGGACAATCCGTGACGAGCAGTCGAACTCTGGTTTAGATGTGGGGGGGGGGGGCATTCTCCAGTATGCCCACACCTGCTCAGTGCCTCTCAGTGGAAGCAATTCCAGAGTGGAAGATGGTCCAACCCTTCTCGAGGATACTGGTTCCAGAGCCCAAGCTGTGCATCGAGGTGAGTCCAACTATATCTAGCCGGAACCACTCAACCTCGCGCAGAAGCTCAGTGTCTATTCCTGCCAGAGAGGTGAAGTTTCACATCCCTAGAACCAGTTTATGTAACTGAGGATCGGACTGCCAGGGTCTCCTCCCCCTGCATAATGATTTTGCGTAGTTTGTACTATATCAAAGACCATTTAGGGATTAGATGTACCAAATACCATCAAGATGGACTTATTTGGCATTTAGAACGGTCAGTACTTCATGAAAGATATCCCAACACCAACCACAGATGTAAACCTTATGAACAATCCACTTCCCTAGTCATAACTAACAAACTGTTTTAACCACAGATTCATGAAATGCTAAGCTGTTTCAAAATAATGTTTATAAAAAAATCACAACATAGTAAAAAAAAAAAAAAATAGATAAATAAGAAAATCATGCAGTATTTACACTGGACTCATAAGCACACTGATGGCCGCGAGTGTGTCTATACACATGTACTTGGTTAAGCACATATGATCCATGTCAGGAGAGACTGACCTTGATGTTGATCACACCCTTTTTAGTCCAGGAAAGTATGGTTTTCAGAGCTTATACCCTGGATGGATAGCCTTGGTACCTCCATGTGTGCAGGAACCTACTGATTCAGGCGATATATTTGGATCTCATGCAACAAATCTTGACAGGGCCTAGATCTCCTGGTTTCCACCACCTAATGACAACATTCAGAGACGTCCATACACTTTCAGGTCATCGCTGATTCACCCAGTTTGTGCCATATGGTTCAAAGCTGACATGCGCCATAACTCAACATATGTCCCCCAAGACTTGGATTTCATAAAAGTTGTCTTATAAGACTAGTTAGTTTGAGCTGTCAGCGGTCTCACCTACCCCCTTGAACCTGTTTTGTCCAGTAATGGCACTACACATGTAACTTTACTGTACAAGAGTTGAGCAGGTCTAACCATTTGTGTGTTGGGTTAGATGTGACTGCCAATGAGATAAAATAAGCAGTCAATTTAATTGTATAGTGAATCTCAGGGTTTCAGCATTGCTCCTCTGGGCAGTATCTATTTACATTGGCCTTTCTAAGTGTTTTGTCATATCCCCATTCTTACTCAATGTGTTCTACTGAGTGTATAGGGAGCTGGAGGTTATGCATATAAGCATAACCTGAGGGGGGGAAACAGCACAAATCAGCCTCTCACACCCAAATTGCTCAGTGAAGTACAGTGTATATTGAGAAAATGATGCCGTGCAGTAGGACAGGGCCTCCCAGAACTGCTTTCTTTCACAGCACATTTCTTCTTTCAAGAATTGCATGTACACACACATTTCTTGAAAGAATTCTATCTTTCCAAACTTTTTTAAAAAACAAAATTAGGTCAGTCCCCATGTTGCGGTATGCTAAAAGAAAGAGAATCAGACTTGCGGGATCAAAACATAGCAGGCAAGAAGGAAACTGGACCAGAATCTTGATGACAGAATTGAGAAAGAGATGAGTTTGGAAGAGTAAGAAAATGGAAGTATAGTAGCACTCCCAGACACAGAATGAAAGCAGGTATGATGGAAAACATCTTCCTTTCTGCGTCTTGTACGTTGATTTTCTTCAAAAAGAAAACACACAAACTAACAAGAGAGACCAGAATAATTTTTCAGCATTAACTGAATAGTTTGGCTTGTACTTCAATTTTTTAGATCTGCAAATAAAACATAGAACACTGAGGTTAATTTGTTGCATTATGGAAAATCTGCATGTGTAATATGCTGCAACATTGATTTATATTATCTTGTTAGACATCTTCTGAAAATGTCAGCTGTGTATAAAATTTGTATGGTGCTTTGATGTCTGAACTGAAGACCTAAATAATACCACATGAAATAATTCTCAACAAATGAATTGATTCAAATGTCCAGTGATTAGCTCTAGAATGTACATGTTGAATCTTTAATGACTAACAACTTTATAAAGTTTAATGTTAAATATGAACATATCATCCAACCCTTGTAAACATCCAATAAATGTCACATTAAGCCAGAATATTATTTCGTTGTATCCTCTGTGGGCCATTGTATTACTGTTATCATTATAAACCAGTCTGGGATCCGATCAGATGGAAAAGTTTAAACTGCAGAGAACAAATTAAATAAGAAATATAGCCCTGAAGTTGTCACACGGCAACCATGGGGACAACTTAGGGCTCCCAATGGGCATATCAGCACAAGCAAATAGTAAATATTTCCAAAGAAGGGACATTAAAAAGTCACATACAGTCTAATCCCTGCTGGTATATTTCAAATTCACCAGACAGAAGGTAGCTGATACAATTCCCTGCATCCTGCAGGACACAAATCTGCATTTCCTCTGCACTTTGATGAAACAGCAGCCAAGCTGTCCGCCTCCATTAACAGCCCCTCTGATTTTACACCACACTCTGACAACCCTGTGTGTTTGTGTGTTGCTTGTATGTGTGTCTGTGGGTGAGTTTAGTAAATATGTTTTCGTGTATATCCCTGTGATTTGTGTCTAAGAATGATGATATTACTTTAGAGCAGTGTTTCTCAAACTTTTTCAGCCCAAGGACCACTTGACCTATGAACCAAACATTCACGGACCACCAAATTCAATTAGCCTCCAAAATATACAAAATGCAACTGTTCACAACAATTTACAACACAAAATCACACTTTAATATAGTTGTTACTCACTCA
>JBAMHX010000020.1:7058821-7075835 GCA_037177515.1 Pseudomugil tenellus
TGATGTCATTTTCTTCTCGGAGCCCCGAGAACAAGAACAAATTTCTCGCTTCTCGTGGAGTATGTAACAGCCTTAAGTTGGTGGGCTTTGTGATTCAGCTGGCCTGGGAATGCCTCTGGATCCCTACATATGAACTGGAAGAAGTGGCTGAGGAGAGGAAGTACTAATATACTGGATTATTTGGACATGAGGGTTGAGCTTGAGAGTGGTGAATTCAAACTTGGTAAATACAAATTGTTTACTCTTTGTTTGAAGCCCTTCTAACTACAAAAACATGATACACAGAAAGAGAGATATTGGAGACAACATTCAGTAATATTAACCTCCACATTTAGTTCTGACACCAGCTGGTAAACTGTCTTTGCTACAGCTTAAGCTACAACCTACATAGCAAAAAGTTGGGTTTTTTTTATGCTGAGATGCTGAGATGATGTTTTTGGTTTTTTCCCTTCTGGTTCTACTGCTGCTTTTTTTTATTCAATCAAATTTCATACCCTTTGTTAGAAATATACAGACAAAACATTTTTAATTGATAGGTTGGAACAATATTCCCTTAATATATTTAAAGTTAAATTTACCATGTTTAACATGTTGGTACATGACCAACTTGATTGATTGCATGATTGATTTGCATGTAGTAATTTTATGCAAATGATTTGTGTCTGGTAACTAACAGAATCTATGTAAGTAAAATATTAAATTATTCTTTTCTAAATCAATAGACAAGCAAATAAAAAGTCTGTCCCTTGATGAAACATTAGCTAAATATTCTTGGTAGAAAAACTTCAAAATCTACTTCTAACCCCATATGTATTAATTAAATGTGAAAGTTATTTTGAACAACTATAAAACCATGTTTACACCAAGTCTCAGTGATGTATTAAGTCTCCATAGCTGACAAGAAATTCCAAATAAGATAACTTTTCCATTTATTATTTACATCTAGATGTTGATAAATTATGAACGACAGCTAATTAGAGGTGTGTGGGCCGATCGCGCTCTGCAGTGTCACAGCCTTATAAATGTACTGTACGTCATAGAGGTTGGACATTGACAAAAGCCCCTCACCACGTTACAGATTTAGGTGTCTTTTTTGCTGAGGAAACTTCACTAATCATCTGTGAAAGGAAGTATCATGTGCATGAGCATGTGCACACGTGTGTGTGTGTGTGTGAAAGTGGCCGTGCGTGTTTGATAATAATAAGGCAAGTGAAAATGAAGAGGAGCTAAACTGTGTAAGTCATTTCTCATTTCCTTGCTTCAGTGCCTGTCAGAAGAAAGCCCTGCATTTTGAATGATGGCGCAGACAACAAAAAGTGAACAACAAGCCCTGTGGCTGTGAGCAGGAAAATGGAGGGAGAAAAAGAAAGAAAGAAAGTGCAAAACATACTTAGAAAAAAAAGACAAATACACTTTTTTTGGTTGTTTTAAAATGACCACACCAACAAACAAAGCAAAATCCCAATATCAATACCTTGATAATACCACTGAACATGCCCTGAAAATGAAACATAATAGAGAAAAAAATCACCTATACAGTTGGCACTCATACAGTTTTAGAAGGACCTTTCAAGGGGCTGATTTAATGTGAGAGCATCAATCCTTTTGCAGCACAGGACCTTGACAGCAAGTGAAAGTAATCTCTTCTTTATTAATGGGACTTTTCACTTTGGACCCGAGGCCTTTGGTATTCCATAATAGTAGTTTCATACTACAGACCTAAGGAAAGAACAATATAAAATCAGATCAAGTGGATGTGTCATGAATTATAAGTGGAATGTATTTCTTTGTAAATTCAGCTGTGCCCTTTAAGAGAAAAAGAAAAATGACAAGATGTGCAAAGCCAAACCGAAAATCTAACACAGTGATTATCTTTATTCATTGAAAAGAGTAGTTTGATGTCTTGGTCAGGCAAATGTCCCTTTAACATAGTAGTTAATATATTTATTTCTATATTTATTTTCTATATTTATTTATATCTATATATTTCTATTAAAACACCTCATTTTTACCTTTTTTTTGTTGATTTTTTTTTAACGATCGTTTTCATTTAATGTCTGGATCCCTTCCTACTTTTTGGAATACATAAGAAGTAACAGTGCTGTGCAAAGTCCCCTTCCACATACTTTGGAGATAGACAAACTGCCTAATCTCAGTTTAACTTTTAAAAGAAACTTGACAACAATATCAAGATATTCCCAAGTTCTAGCAACTTCATATTCATCAGTTCAATTACTAACAGAAAACTTAGCTTTTCTCTCCCATCAAGCTTCATAAAATTAACTATTTCAAGCCTTACCCAAGAGATTTTTTTTTATGAAAAAAGGAGAAAATGAATTTTGGAGTCTGTATTTCCCCCTTTAACAAAATGTAACAAAAAGAATAAATTAATAATTTGACTACATGTACTATCTATTCTCGTGTGTTATGACAGAATTATTGTACTGCAAATATATCCACTGGAGAGCACAAGACAAGTTTCTGATTGTATACAAGTTTCTCAGCAAAGTGAGAAAACTATGGATCATATTTGAAATGATTTGAAATGAAAACCTATGCTAGTTGCTATTACAAACTGTGAGGATTGTCTTTGCAGTTCTCTGCTTTTCGCTTCAGCTTCTGGGAAGTCTGTCCATTGATTGATTCATCAACTATACCAGCTAAGATATGCTCTTCTACATTTGTGTGTGTGTGTGTCCTTGAGCTGACAAAAATGCTGGATAATAATCTTTTGGACATCACTGAAACAGCAGACAGAGAAAGAATTCATTCATATACTCATTCACAAACCAAACTAAAATGTATCAAACTGGTATGTAACAGAACAGGAACGCAGACTATACTTACGGGCTACATCTACATCTGTTTTTGGTGAACTAACTTGACAAAGCTCCTTCTCTTGAGGGAGTTTAACTCTGATTGGCCAAATGACTATATCAAACTGAGGCAACAGTGATAATAGAAAGCAAATGACACCGAACATGGGACACATTTTTTCTTTTAAGTCATTATTTGTCAAGACTTTCACAACAAAATGGGCATGATGATAGAGTGATGTAAGTGATTGATTGCTGTGGATCACCACAAATATGTGCCCCCATGAATATTACAACAGTTAGTAATGGTAAAACGGCTCCATGGGAAAATTAAAGTGCACAACCGTATAGGTTTTTTTTTTTTTTCTCAAAATCAAAACCTATGGACAAACAAACAAAAAATAAAACTAGTGACTTCTTTCAGGATTCAACTTTGAGTGGCTTTGAGTGTTATTGCAACATTTTTCTTTGCTGTTGCATTTCTCATTTCTGCCTCATACAAACTGCAATTTTTGAAACTCGCTTGTGGCCAGTAAAAGATCTATTTTTTGCAGAATTAAACGGATTAAATAGTTGTTACAAATAACTGCATTTACAACATTATACAATGACCTTGTTACTTAAAAACATGGCAAAAATCCCAGCATTTTGAGCAGTACTGAGTTTCTCTTGACATGGGTCAATAATTGCTGTGGGAGGAAAGATTAATAGGAAATCATTAGTTGTTGATGTAATACAGGTCCTTTTAGTTTGAATGACTCGCGTTCTTATTCAACATACAGATCCTGAAAGGCACCAGTGTTAAATATCTTGACTAGAACACTGGATATCACACCCACTAACTGGCACCAATTAGCCTCTGATAAGCAACAAAACAAGTTCCAAAGTTTATGCATGCTCTTCTTACTTATTCATTTCATTTCAACTCACACCATTGATTCATTACAGTGAGAGGAAGCTCATTAATCCACCCAAAAAGCTTTTATGACATAACTTGCAGAGAATGTATTGTATAAATCCTCAAATATTAAAGTTTGCATAATCTTTTAATGCGTCTGCTGTCAGATTGGACACTAGCTTGATTCCTGGGGTGATAACAGTCTGATTACACGAAAAATCTCAGACATAAAAAATCTTTTCTGGTGTTCATTAGCTTATAATAAGATATGGTGAATGTGATTAACTGATAATTAGCATAATATCTATGCATGCCATTTTTTGTGCCTTATTATATGATTGCTTGAAATCCCTGTAATATTGAATAAAATTAAAATAATTAATGGGAATATATTTACGGTTCAAGTCATTTTCAGTTTCAGTCATGCTTTATGAGAATCTTTTAGACATCACATGACAGATACAGCTCATTCAGCGGTTAATGATTAACAAAATTTGACATATCACATCAGCATCAGTTGTTTTAATAATGCAGCTTATAATCCATTAGTTAGAACCTGAGGCCATCAGCAGAGCTCTAACCATGTAACTGACGTTAATAAATGGTCTTATTTATTACCATGTCTTCTTGGGATAAAGACACTGTAAGGTGTGAGGCAATGATTGGGCGTTACAAAATATACTTGCATCAGTCCTAGAATCTCATAAATCTATCAGTATTCATTTTTAAAGTGCACAATTTAATATTTTATACTTATTAGGATAATTGTAAATGAAGGTATACTGTTAAATACTGTATTTTTAAATGTTCTAAGCATTGTTGCTACTATGAATTCACATGAAATATTTTAAAATAATATATAAACTTATATTGAAGGCAAGTGAAACCCTATTTTTAACTCAATCAGGAAATTGTGAGTTGCTGAAATTGTGATTGTGGTATAATGTCTAAAAAGTTTTGTTGTGAACCCAAATCACTACCAAGTATATTTAATAGCCTGAAAGTCAAGTCCCCCACAGCAACCACCCAGTTCACATTAAAGGACGTGGCCCCAGACTTAACATGTAACTACTCTGACTGACCTCTATCAAGCTTTTATAGACACATTGATTGTTATTGTTTACATTTGGTCAATCCTGGTCATGCGCACTAGCTGGCGGCAAAAGATACGATGTAACCAGGAGGGACTCCTAGTGATTACATGATGGAACTTGCAAAGAAGCAAAAATCCAGCTGCTTAAAAGCAAAACAACCATCTTGACCATTTATTGGACAGGCATCGTGCAAGGTACGAACAGAAGTTGTATGTTCGTGTTGTTTTGTTGCCTGATCCGTTTGAAATTGATGAAAAGCAGTGGGACAATAACTTGTCGAAGTGACTGCTTGTGGCACATAGCGACATTTGGAACTATTTATGCTGAAAGCCTTGAAAGCTTACAAATTGCTGGATGGATACATTTTTTTATTATGTTGGCATGTTCATGTAGTTTTAGAATACAGTGCAAATGACTATGCTTCCTACAGAGTTCCGTTCTTCTGTCTGCACCTTTTCAGTTCCTGCTTAATGAGGCTGAAAGGAGCTGACAGCCAATGGGTGTGTCAGATTCCTGCATGTCCATGTCCAAAACACACGCTGGACACAGTGATTGTTGCTAATTTTCAGGAGGTTTATTGTTTATCAAAGCTGCCACAATCTGGAGAGCAATTCAATTCAGCGGTGTATACGGCACACTAAAAGGAGTGACAGCTGACAACGACACATGGAAAGTTTTTAAAGCTGGAATATAAGTTCCACAAAGGAAAAAACTAGTAACAGTAACAGTTGCTGATAACCAGTTAAATAACTGGTTCTTCTTTTTAAACAAATCATGAAAAATAACAATCCCTCAATGCAAAGTTTTATCACTTAGTGATTAGGTAACCATGAAAATAACAAACGGGCCCACACACACCTACTTACACACACACGCAGCCCTTTACATTGCAGGCCTGTTCAGCTTGGTCTTAAAAAAGAAGAATACCGTATATCCAGCGCTGAGTCCTCTTAAAGGCTGCAAATGATCCAAAAAACGCCTTCTCTCCAAGAGCTGACCTCCGGACTTCTACTTCCGTCCCGCCCTCTGGCGGCATTTAATGAGTTTAAAGAAATTAGCTGAACATTTATTTAAACTAAGTAAAATTAAAGATAAATCAAAATTTCCTTCACAGCTTCCTGCATGATCTGGTTACAGTCAACTAGTCCCATGACAGTATTTTATACACAAAGCAGACTCATAAACAGATTAATTTACAAACAAATCACACATTAGGAAACTTATAATAGGTGGAAGTAACTTAATTAATTACCCATTTTCACCGGGCTACACATGTTTAGATGACACGTTCATTATGTTCTGTTTGTGCGACCTACTACACAAACTCGGCATGATGTTTATTTACAAACTGTAAAAAACTGCAAAAATGAGTGCAGAGCTTTCATACTGACATGGTGTTGTCCGGGAAGAAGAATCCTGATACTTCCTGGTATCTAGTGTCCAATCAAAAGTTGCAAATCCTGCAAATAGGAGAAAGTTCATGGAGTTTGAAACAGATGTGCTGATCCCAGAGAGAATTTAAGAACAATGTCTTATTTGGCTGTTTTTCTTTGCACTAGTGAGACTTGTAAAAGTATGGCGGTTTTGTAGAAAGTAGAAATTCCCATTATCACAAACTAAGCAGACTGAATAATAAAAGAAGAGTAAATGTTATAATATTATTAACATGGACAATGAAGTGTAAACCAAGTCTGATGCCAGGAAGACCTCAACAACTCTGTGTGAAGAGGGTTGGACACCATCAGTGTGTGCCTCAAAAATCCAGAGAAGTGGCTTTCTGTACCTCAAGACACCATCGATAGTCAAGATCACTAAAACACTGGAACCACCGAATGAAACCATCAGTGGTTCCGTATGAAAAATATTTGCAATGATGGACTTTGAGATTTTGTTTATTTAACTGAAATTACAAATTATAAAAACATAGTCTATACCTGCCAGTTTTTTTCTTTTTTTTCTTTGTAATCAGATTCCACTAAATATAAATTCTGTATGGCGTTATTATCTTCTCAGAGCTGGAGTTGTGTCCCACTTTCATCACTGCGGGCAAAACCTATTACTGGAGCTGTAAGATAGAAAATATATTATCCATTTGTTTTATAGTATATTATAAAATGAAAGTGTGATAAGTGATCAAATTATTATTAATTTCTTTCTGCATGATAATTATTTTTCATATAGTACATAACACAGTAAGTAGAGGTCCCACATTCTTGCTACCGCTCATGAGTTTTCAGTTCTGTTAGACTCTCACATCACATTTATTTTTATACATACCAAACTGTTCATGGGAGTTTATGTACATGATTATATTGAATTTGTGCATGCACGTGGTTTTAATATGAAGCCTATGGTTGTTGAAGAGAGGCACAAGGTTTTTTCTGCTTTCCAAGTTTGTACAGATAATACATGTTGAGAATCAAAAATGTACGAGTTTTCTTAACAAAGTTTAACCTAATTCTGCTCAGCTTCACCATTGTTTTTTAACACTGTGTTTGTCATTTTTGGTGTATTTGTCCTCCTGGTTTTCCATGTTTATGTAAAATTCACCCTTTCTCTTACGTTCTCATTTGCTGTAGCTCCATGCTGACACCAATCTTACCAACTCCTCTCCAAGCTTCTCCAAAATAGTTAGCATGATGCACATTTGATTTGAGTCTATTTGAGTAAGTTATTTGTAGTGGCATCCTTCACTACATCCTATGGGTAGTGGTGAGTGACAAGACCTCTGCAGTCATTGTTGGGTGCCCAGGGGTGAACGGATCCTCAAGAGATATCACCTCCTCCTAGCTTCACTAAGCTTGAGTTGGGGACTGGGTTTGTCTGTGGGGTATGGGATTGGTGACTGGATTGGTAGATGTGATGTGTGTGTGTGTTAAATTAATAGGAAATTGTATTGGTAAAGTGGAGCATCTTGGCAGGCATCAGGCATCTAGTTCAATGTTTGCTGAGATACGTTCCAGCTACGTACAAGCTTAAATTAGATTAAGCGGTATGGGAAATTAATGAATAAATTAACTTTAGTTACCATCAATGCTTTGCATGGAATCACTAACCAAGAATCTAAACTGGGCTTAAAAAATCAAGGTTGTGATCTGAAATTTCTTTAACTGGGAATCATTTACTCAAATATACCAACAGAGTGGTTTGCTTTCGAATGAAAGTGTTTGATCTGCATTAAGAAAACACACAGCTTTTTTATCTTTGTTTTAGCAAAAAAATTTTGTCGCAGAAGAAAGCTTACTTGATTTTTCCTTCTTTATCTGGTGCTCATTTTTACCATTTTCATTGTAATTATATTCCCCCATACCTTCCAGATAAATTCCTGTGAAAGTTGCATATGAATATTTAAATTGAGCATTTTCCAAGTTCCAGGTGAGTTACTTTGTGTGATGATGCAGCTACCAATCAGGCTAAATAGTTTTCTAAATAATAGCTTGTCTCAGTGATTATTGAGATCTGTCTCCTGCTGCTTCTATGCTACCTATTAGAAGTTACCTCATTTAATCAGCAATGCCTTCTGGGAGAAAAGTAAATATCTGCAGCACTTGCCTAGGATACAATTTTGAATATGTGGTACAGTCACTGAAACTGAGTTCAAAAACTTGGAATCTCATCCAGATTTCCATCTCTCTACTTTGTAATTACTTTCACATTATCAAATTGCATATAAATCATTTGCTCTCTCTTTAGCCAAACCTAAAGGCATACATGGTGCTAATGAAAGAAGAAATGGCTCTCAAAATCCTTTCAGGCATCTTTTCAATCAACTGACTGTCTGCCAAATGAGAGTTCGGCACAAAGACCCTCTAGTGCGCTTTGTGGCACTGTGTGATGAGTTTGGCTTGAAGTTTGAAAAGAGGAACTGAATCTAAAACCAGTGCAGGAGAGCAGAGGACAGAGACAGCTGACAGAGTGAAATCCTTCATGTTACCGTAATGGGTATAATTACACAAAGAAAAAGGCTGTTAGGTTAAATTACCCGTGATATTCACCATGCATAATGGCAGAAATTCAGAAGGTTAAATGACACCAGGAGCTGAATAACTTTTGACATTAAGGCACTACTGAAAAGGGAATTCTGTCAAAGCTTTGTCCAATACATGTTGGATGGTGAAGATTGGTTTGAAAAGACTGTAAAAAGGGTCTTTTTTCATGAACACCTGTGTCTTTCGAAGCCATTGTTAGACAATGATTTAGCTTAAAAAGCTCTGGCCGGATAGATACAGCTTCCGCCAGTCGAATCTATTTGAAAGCCACTTTGGGTTGTAGTGATGGCTGGAAATTGTCCTGCTGAGTGCTGCGCCTACAGATACATGTAACCACAGCTGGGAAGACAACACTGAATAAATTCCTCCAATTAGTTATTTCCATCACCTTATGTCTTACCTCTTGTTTTTTCCTTCAAAAGTGAGAACAGAATTCCCTTTGGTCTAAGTTTCGACCTTCGCAACCAGAAAACATCCCAATTAGTGAATGAGTAGGTGAAGGGGGCTGGGCTTGATCGCCACACAATTACCTCAAGTTGTGCCACAGGCAACCACCTACACAGCTGCATGTGGTGTTTATCAAATGACCATGAAAAAAAGGACATCCAAACACGTTAAGATATGCATGTTTATTTATCTTAGTCCAACAGTTTCACTTATTTTACACATTTTAAATCAACTCCTGGCCAACTTGTCTTCTTTTTGCAACCTCACTTTGCTGGAAGTTATGCAACAAGTCACCTCTTTGGCCTTTTCACTGCTGATTGGCCGACATGAGTGGTGCAGATTGTCTCTAGTGACTCAAAAGACTAGTATAATGGCTCATCATACAGCATAATGCATGTAAAAGTCTTGTTATGTGATGGATGGGTCTTATGCATATATTTTAAAAGTAATGATGAAAAAGAACATGTTAATGTAAGCATTTACATGGGAAATGGTTTCACCATGTAAAGTACAAATACACTGCTGCTTAATATAAGACAGCAACAATAAACTAAACATTATTAGAAATAATACAGGAAATAAAAAAAAACAGCCATACATCAAAACAAACTGTTGCACTAAAATGTTATATTATATTCTCCCATCTCTTTTCAAAAGTCAAAATAAATTGTTACGAGTGCTTTACGCTGTTATAAGCTACAGCAGGAAGCCTTAAACAGAAAAGTCCAGTCAAGCAAATACACTCTGCTGACAGTGCAACAGACAAAGCTCCTAACTAAATGCAATGTTGCCACCTTGAAGCTAACAAGCTAAAGAATAGTTTTATTACCCTTCAGAACAGGTGGGAGACAAAATTAAAATGAAAAGACAACACTGGTCTGATTGCAAATAAAAGTTGCTCCTTCATCCCAGTTCAGTCTATGCATACACCTGCTGCTAACATATCCATTAAAACAACTTTACACTGTTATATTAATGTGGAGTCGGCATGTGTTGCTTTCCTACAAAGAAAATATAATACAGTTTGAATCTTGAATATTTATCTTTATTTATATTTACCTATCTTTGAATATTTATGAGTCCAAGTTTTCTATTTGGTATGTTGTCTGAAATGTATTGTGCATTTTGGCTACATCATGGATACAAACCTAACTGAATGGTCATTCAATCCATTCAGTCAGTACAGCTGCAGTTTTGCGTTTCCTTTATCTTTTTATTCTTTTTCTTTGTCTAGAGGTTCCTGTCACATGGTTATTTCATTACAGGATTCATAGAATGGAATCATTTCAGCCTCAGATTTTATAGCACAGCATTATGTGATATAGCAATAATTTTGTTAGATCAATTATTAATGCTTTTAAGCCACATTATGATAAGAAAATTCAAAATGAAGTATATACTGCATAATTTATGTAATAAATGACAATTGCTCTTATTATGTGAAGCATGCCAGCAGTAAGAGTTTATACAGTTTTTGGATGTTATCTTTAAATAATGATTTGATGTTTAGCATAGCATAAAGCCGGATAACAGAAGAACAGCCAACTCCGTATACCAAAGATGAAAAAAACATGCCTATGAGGTTAGTTATCTTCAAATTATTGATCATTATGACACACTTTCCTACTATCACCCAAATTTGATCAGAATAATAATTTAAAAATAGATGAGGCTCTTAGAACATTGTGTCCTCTTTTGCTCCCCCATACCATGGGGTGAGTCTTGTCAAATATTGTGTAGACTTACTAACTGGTTGCTCAACTTCAATTTCCAAAGATAAAGAGTCCAATGAGCTCAAAGACCCTGTGGGGGACCCTGACCCCTCATATGAATATGCTCGAAGGCAGTCAAATGGTGGGACATAAGGATCCTGATCAGCTTCAGCCAGCCTGTCAAGAATAAACTGCCTGAAGACCTCGTCCTCTGGCCCAATGAGGTGTGACTCCCGGAGGGACATCCGTATGCTGGCCCTAACATCCTCCCTTCGCAGCTTCCTCTCCCTCCTCCTGGGGTGGGGGCGCAATGGGACTACGGGCTGGCAGAAGTCCAGATCCGCTCCTCCCTCTGCTGTTTCTCCGTAATAAAGCACCTTCTGTGATATGGTCTCTGGCAACTCCAGCTCCTTCACCTCCTCATCCAGCCCCTCCTGCTGCTTCCGCCTGTGTCTCCACACCATCAGCATTAGAACTGACAGCACTGCAGACATGACACAGTGGGAGATCATTACAGCTAAACACCAGGGCATGAGCTTAGTGAGGAGAAAAAACCCAACAACATACGGTGCCTGATGGAGCGTACACATAGAATGTACAAGCGTACTGAAAATAATAGCAGCCAGATTTGTTTTTCTGCAACTTGTTGTGGTTCAACATTCCAAATGAGGGATAATTAGGCTATTTTTTTTATTTCAGCTCACATATAAAGGCTTTTTATTGATTTATTTTTTATTATTTTTCTCCATTTGACACAGAAGACAAACAGTGTTTTTTTGCTGAATTTCCACAGGCTATTGTTCTCACAGTGTTAGCATAGCAGGTTTTGTCATTAATCTTTCATGTGATGGGCATAGGGAGGACACAAAGCAGCTGAGGTCATAATAAAGCTCTTCACTATGCAAACCCATCAATGTCCCAGGATGGCATTGGTACTGATGTATTGCAACCAATACACTCATTACCTGACATCGTTGCTCTGCAAGCCTTTAGTTGTGTAAAATTGTGTGTTGAAGGCACGCTGGTGAGTTTTAAAAAAGCAGATTCAAATGAAAGTGCAAATTTGTTAATGAAAAACCCAGCTGTTTAACACACACTCACATACTTCCCAAAGTGATGTCAGGTCGAAACGCTTTAGCTTGCATATGCTGAAAAAAAACAGATTTCTATGAGAGACATTTCAGCTCAATAACGAAAGAATGTATTTCTTCCCTTTCATTCAATAGTAATCTTGTCAACTAAGGAATCTTTTAAGAAATGTTGATTAGATTTTTGTTATTTTTTTCTGCAGAACCCAGTAAACATTTTTAAGTTTTTGTCACTAAAACCTGCCATGCAAATGTTTAAAATCACTGAGATATTTTTTCTACCCATAATTATCTCTCTCTCTCTCTTTGTCTCTCTCTCTACACATACACACACACACACACACACATCCATCTTCTTAACCACTTCATCCAATTCAAGGTTGCGGGTAACTGGAGCCCATCCCAACAGTTATCAGGTGAGATGCAGGGTACACCCTGGACAGGTCCCCAGTTCATCACAGGACAACAAAAAGAGACAAGCAATGTAAAATTGACCTAACATACGTGTCTTCGGATGGCGACAGAAAGCCGGAGTACCTGGAGAAAACCCACGGGGAGAACATGCAAACTTTGCTCAGAAAGGCCACTGTCCGAGCTGAGGTTCGAACTTGCGACCTTCTCCCAGTGAGGCTGCAGTGCTATGAGGGACATTTTACCACATCACAAATGTCAAGAGACCAATATTTATAATAAAATGGGAGAAAATTATATTGTACACAAACCTCTGTCCCCCATCTACTATTTTCTGTTTCTTTTGCTGTCTTCTTCCATCTTTACTCCCTGTCTCATCAGAGATATTTATAAAGTTATCTCCACCTTGCTAGTTTTTCTGAGGTAATTTTAGATTTGACACAAACATTTTGAATTTTTTAATCAAGTACACAAATATAATGAAAATGTGATTTCAGCAATGCCCATATCTATTCGAGTGAGACTGGAATTTTGCTGTTTTCTTTAATGCTAAATGGGTCCTGTAGAAGCTTCTGGAATAATGAAACATCTCTTTAGTCAGTAACACACTAAAAGCAATGAGACCAGTCAGGTTGGTTTGTTTAAAAAACACTTGCATATATTCATCTCTACATTTATAATTATTCCACTAACTACCACTCAAAATAAACATTTTTTAAAAATATTATTGTCCATCAAATGCTTTAAATACTTTTCAGCATATTTTCTTTAAAAGTTCACAGTGGCTGTTTTAATCAAGCACTGACAGGTTTATTGACACGTGTTAAAGTAATGATCTACTCTGCAGGTAATCTGTGAAACTGATCTTGGGGAGTCATTACTACAATATAACTGCATGCAGTTATTTCTTGTAATATTGTCTTATTTCATTACCATATTTAGACTTATTATTACTTAACATATAAATAAAGCAGGAAACCTCAGTTTTAAGACTTGGGGGGGAAAACTTTCTTCGGCACAGGAGCCCAAGTGTTATGCAGCCCCAGAGTTGTTGACACTTTTTTTTTACCTCTATAATGTTTTTCATGGTGCATGATGCAATGCACCCATTTAGTTTTCTTCTTTACAATGTAGCAGACGTATTATGCAATCTGTTGGGTTTTTCTTAGCTAGGCTACATATTATGAATTGGCACTTATTGATGTGACTGTAAAGTGCCCAGAGAGGACATTGTTATGAAGGGGCACTATACAAATAAAGCTGAATTTAATTGAAATTATGTTTTATTAGTTGTCTCATTTGTCTGATTTGCATGCAAGTATGTTTTTACACCTCTGATAGCAAATACAATTTCAGTTCCCTACTCAAACAGATAATGCATTTGTTTTAAACTATCAAGCACTGACGTGGAAAAAACAATTATTCAAAGTACCACATGTAGCCATTTTTTGTGGTGTAAAACAGATAGCATATGAAATATTTTCTTTTCAAGAATATACAAAACAACATGTCTTATCTCAACTTTGGCTTAAGTTGACTTGCTTGTTCACAGCTTAACTAGCTTAAATTGTCTAATGATAGGAAGGAAAGATAATTGAATAATGTGAAGACCTTTGTGAGAAAAGAAATATTTGATGGATTTTGTTGTTATTTTGTTACTGTGAACAATAATATATTATATATTAATATAACTTTTTGGGGTGTTTTTTCGGGTTTCCTCCAACCATGTTAGGTTTTTTGTTCATTCTAGTCTTGTTCATTCACAAAGACTGGCGGCTTGTCCAGGGTGTACACTGCCTCTCAACCAATGATTGCTGGGGCAGGCTTCAGCTACCCGCAACCCTGAATTGGATGAATTGGATAACTTTTTTTTTTTTTACATTTAAAATCTTAGTGTTCCAACAATAAGAATATTTCCCAAGACTATATTTGAACAATCATAATAGTTTGATTTACCTTCATCTAATTCTCATATTCACAGAGCAGTAGTTGAATGCGTCATAATAAAATTAAATGCAGCTACGTAACTGAGTGAACAGTTTAGGCTGCATTGGATCACTGAACTAATGCTGTTGTCGCAAGTTAGTTCAGTTTATTAGTTTGTATTCAGGATCTCTTCCTTCAGTTTTCACCAGACCCGCTTTATTAAATCATCTATCTTCTTGCTCCAGACAGTTTGTCCGTGAGTCAGTGTATAAAGCACAGTCCATTCTAGTTGGTCTCCAAATTCAGTTAGCTACAGTAGGAATGGTTGCTCTACAAAACATGCAACTTATCAAGAGTGTACCTCACTAATCTGATGACAGCTAAGCTAGTATAGTACATAGTATAGGTAGTATACTCCATCTGACTTCCCTTTAAGTCTTTTCTAATGTCCACCTTATCTTGCTAAAATGCAGTGATTCCTCCAGTGAGGAATATCAAAACTCTGACCAAACCATTTTATGAGAGGAGGTTATTGCAGTGATTAAAATGAATATATTGCATAATTTTGTGGCTTTGCTTTAGCTCAAATGAATTATTACTAATAAATTAATTATCCCTAATAGTATTTTTGTCATAGCACTTAGGATGGGTGTGATCCCCAATGGGCTGTGGTTCTTTTTTGGGATTGATATCACCTTTGATTGTTTCCATATTTATTTATTTTTAAATAGGCTGTCTAACCTGAATTCTTTCTCACAAGACAATTTTATCTTCTTTTTCATAACTAAATTTACATCTTTACTTTTAGAATTCTAAATTAGATTAGTGTGTGATGCGGCTCTTGTTTTCTTTCTTGCTACCTACAACATCTGAGCTTCAGGAGATTTTTCCAGGACATGAAAGATTGTCAGATTGTCTTTAATGTGTTCTATTAGTGAATGATCTTTTTCACTGTAGACTTCAAATTGTTTGGCAATGGTCTTACAAACCCTCTCAGATTGATGGGCAGTAAAAATTCCTTGTCAAAGGTCATTTCTGATTTATATGTTCTTTGGCATGGTGTGAACTCACACTTGGATGCTTCCGACTTATAAAATGACAAAATAATTTTGCTTTTATAGGAGGTCTTCACAAGTGTGAATGATCAGTTAACCAGGGGTATTTGGTTAACACCGCCTTAATTCTAGTTAATATCTTAATTTCTGCCAAGGCAGTCATAACTTTCATGTTGCTTTTGCTTTTTTAGTTTTTGTATTTTATTAAATTAGGAATGAAGTGGTGTCATATGTAATGTTAAAAATAACTTAATGTTTTATTTACCCAATCTTAAGATTTTCTAAGGATCAGATGATGTTTAATTATGTCCTACTATGGTAAACATTGGAATTTCATTGCGGTATTTTCTCACATTACCAAAATAATAGGATTTAATCTGAAACTATTGCTTTCTTGCATTGTGTTGGTTTGGGGACTATTCTAGGTGTTGTTGCTAACTACACTGCCTGGCCAAAAAAAAAAAAGTCACCACCAATACAAAACAAAGGTCATACACTTTTATTTTGGTGGGCCGCTATTAGCACACAATCACTGTGGCATTATTTCAATTAGTTTCTGGAGTGTCACAAGTTTTATTCCCATCTAGTTTTGCATATATATTTCACCAAGATCTTGCATTGATGATGGAAGAGTCTGACCTCTGCGCACAGCCTTCTCCAGCACTTCCCAAAGATTCTCAATGGTGTTCAGGTTTGGACTCTGTGGTGGGCAATCCAAATGTGAAAATGCTGTCACAGGTTCCCTGAACCAGTCTTTCACAATATGAGCCGATGAATTCTAGCATTGTCATTGTGGAATATGTCATCACAGAGGAAAACTTCTATTATGGAATACTTAGTCATTCAATATATTCAGGTATCAGCTGATCTCATTCTGTGAGCACATACTGTTGCTGAACCGAGACCTGACCAACTGCAGCAACCCCAGATCATCACACTGCTCCCACAGGCTTGTACAGTAGGCGCTAGGCGTCATGGCTGCATCACTTTATCTGCCTTTCTTCTTACTCTGATAGGTACACCCATCACTCTGGAACAAGACTACATCTAGACTCATCACGTCACATGACCTTCTTCCACTGCTCCAGAGTCCAATATTTATGCTCCCCAGCAATGGAAGTCTTCTGCTTAGCCTAAATGATTAATGGTTTTCTTAAGGCTACACAGTTGTTCAGTCCCAGTCCCATGCAGCATTTATCCAATAGGAGACTTTTACCTATTTGCTTAGATGACAATTTTTTCTTTTCTTTTTTTTTTTTATTCACACCAGTTTGAAAATCTTTACACTGGCTTCCAGTCAGTCACAGGATAGATTTTGAAACTCTGCTGATTGTTTTTTTAAATCCCAGAACTATTTAGGACCAGAATACATCTGTCACATGTTCAGAGAATATAAACCAAGCAGAGCTCTTAGATCCAAAGACTCGGGTCAACTAGTCCAGACGAGAGTCCAGACAACACATGGATACACAGCATTTAGGTGTTATGCTTCAAACAAGTAGAACAAACTGCCAGTAGAGGTAAAACTTTCACCAAATGTAGAAAAGTTTAAATCCAGGTTAAAAACTTATCTTTTCT
>JBAMHX010000020.1:7081462-7098105 GCA_037177515.1 Pseudomugil tenellus
TATCTATCTATCTATCTATCTATCTATCTATCTATCTATCTATCTATCTATCCATCTATCCATCTATCTATCTATCTCTGTGTGTGTAGACAAAGAGACAAACAAAAGCAAAAAGAGCAAAATGGTAAAATCCTTCTTATCTCACTAGTTTCTTTGGCTTCAATAGTCACGTTGTGCCAGTCAGCAATCTCTCGGTCCAAAGCTTTCACAACAGCTACGGTTCCATTGTTTGGGTCTATTTTGAAAGATTTTGTGGCGTCGCTCCTCTTGTCAATTGAGTATCTGGAAGAAAATTCGCAGCAAGGCACATTTAGCAGCAAGGTTTTTATTCTGGGCAAACAAGACATTGTGAAACTACAGGGAAAACAATTTGGCAAACTGTTTTTTGTTTTTTTCCTTTTTTTAAATAAGTTGACAGATATCCAACAAAACAAGTAAACACACAGGCTAATGAGAACAAAGTGAGAACAACACTTCATAATGGTGTTTTCAGCGTGTTTAATTATACATTTTTATTTCTAATCTGACCACGATCATCTTCTCAGAGGAACCTCAAAACAGGTTTGCTGGGAAAGACTAAAGAGAAAGAGGGAATATGTTTGGTAACCGAATAATAAGACAGCCACTAATGGCATATATTCCTCTTGGTTTCTGATAGCAAGTGAAAAGTAAGGACCTGTAATCTTAATTTTATCTAAATATATCTTTGGAAAGTAAACATTTATCAGCAAAGCATCCCCCAACCTCATATTTTCTATCATGACAGACATATTTCCTCGCTGTTGCAAGGGTCTGTGACTTTTCATACCTTTAACACTTAAGTGATTATAACGTTGCAGTGAATTAAGGTAACAGAGTAATGAATCATTTCTGTGAGCTACTTTGCTGATAACAACATGGGAAATAAGACAATTTGACCACAGTAACCTTAATCATATTGACTAGAACTGTGGAAACCCCTAAAATGTCAGCCAGAATTTATTAATCAATGAGACACTGTCACCAGAGGGACAGTAATAGATGTTACGTTGAGGATGATATGCAGCACCTGCCATTCTTAAGCTCTGCTGAGATGGACTACAGGCACCAGTCTCCTCTGCAACGTGCCTCACTTGCAAATGACTGCAAATCTCAATTCCATATGCCACCTCGTATGGTGCTTTATTACATTCCCACGTCCTAGCAACGTCACTTTGTGATAATACCTTGGCAATAGATAGAAAAGCCTGTGAGGTATAAAAAAAGGGAAAAAATGTCATGATTTATTCAGGAGGGCTCATTTCCCACTAAAGTAATATGAGATAAATATGAGCATGTTCAGGGTATCCAGAGATCAAGGGTAAAAATGGATGCACCGAGCCGGTAACGCTTTTTGAAATGGAATGATTTTTCACCCTGTGGACGAAGCTGTCTCAGGATGTTGCACCCACGCTAGCCTGGGTTTCTACCTCGTCATTATCATGCTGGTTCTTGGATGCATGGTGGCAGATGCCATTCTTCCTTGTTTATACAATTCACATTACCTGACCGGATTGTTGACTGTGTCAGTATCTCTGGCACTAACGCTGCCAACCACTGTTCCCACGGCCGCATTTTCAGGAACTTTCCACTCGTAGGCTGCAGAGAGGAAAACAGGAGGCTCATCTACATCCTCCACAACAATCTTGAGTGTTGTCCTGTCGCTGAACTCATCCAGAGTCAGATACCGAGTATCAACGTGATTGTTGACTGCTTCTGCAGCAACCACGTAACGTCTCTTGGATTCATAGTCCAAGGGCTGAAAAGGAAAGAAACACTTTGCTGTCAATAGAAAAAGTAACAACTTTTCTATTACCCTTAACCAACTTGTGTGTCAGACAGATGATTGTTTCACTGAGAACAGCAGGATAAAGACAATATTTTAATATTGTTCATTGTCAATAGGATCCAAGCTGTGTACTCACACTTAAATGATGTTGCATTTTTTATTTAAAATGATGCTAGTAATAAGAAAACAGCATGCAAATCATCACGAGTCCGCAAAATGATTCAGAGGCAAAGTCAATATGTTTATATTTTTCAATTTCATCATCGTGCTATCTAAATGAAAATCATATGGACAGTATCCTGTTATTCAAAGATATGCTTTATTCAATAGTGTATTTGAACTGTTAACTAAAATACATAAATTAACACAAATGTGCCAGTGTCTTCAGCCACCCCTCATTTCTGAAAAGTGGAAATACATCCAGCCGTCTGAACATTTACAATCATAAAATGTCAATTTTTTTTAATTGATCAAACAACCAAACACAAACTTACTTCTAACACTTTTACTTTCTTTAATAGTTTCCCAGCTTCTTTAAAGGACATTTTAAAAAGCCCCTCTTTAGATATCACTGTCATTTGTTCCATTTTCTCTCAGGCAGGCCCTGGGAAGGATTTTCCACTCTATAAAACTATTGTCACTGACAACAGTTCAGTTATTGTGTCATCTTTTGTACATCAGCTATTTCTCCATGTTTTTCTTCCTTAAGCATCTTGACAGCTATTCTGTCATGGAAACTTTCTGATTTAGCTTGAATGAACAGTAGATGGATAACTCAAGGTTGATGTGCAACTCTCATATCCTGTGTAAGATTTTTTTCTTAAAGACTTCTCTTTCTGATATTTTGTATGTACGGAAATTGTTTTTCGGTCCTGGATTTATTCTGTTTTAAATGTAGTTTAAATGCCTGTGGCTGAGCTATGCCAAATCTGCAACCAGCTCTGTAGGATTTACCTTATTGATGCAAAGCTTTTGCAACCTGTTGCTGGGTCTGTGTTTTATGAGAAACCAAATGTTTTCTGTTGGTGAAATGGCCAGAGAGTTGAGCACCAGGATTCCTCTCCTAAAAAGTTTTTTCCTCAAAAGAGAACAGAAGCAGATTTTGCATTAAAACCCCTTTATGTACCTTTTAGCATTAATGATGGTGCCTTTGCAGGTTTCAGCTGCCCATAGCATAGGTACGCATTCAACTTCATACCATCAGAGATGGAGGATTTTTTTAACTCTTTATTGATAAACTGGATGGTCTCTCTCCTCCTTAATTCTTTGCATAACGTATTTCATAATAATGTATTTTAATTTCTTAGATTGATCTGACAACAGAACAGTTTTACACTTAGCCTTGGACAGTTTTAAAGGATTTTTGACGCACCAAAGAACGCACAGTTTTTATAGATTGTGCACATATATCTTTGCATGATAGAACTTTAACCTACATTTTTGATTGCGTGGTAAGATGTGTTCTGGATCCCATTGAATAATTTCCAAGTGAAAATCATAGGAATGTAATGATGCTTCGTGAATCGATTGAAAATTCAAGCCTATTAAAATGTCAATTGAAGCAGAAAATGAATGAATTGACCACCAAAGACCTGTAAATAAATATCAGACACATAGTACGCAAAGTGCGTAAAGTATGTAAAGTACTTTTACCGGACCTCATTATTGTGTATTATTGTTGTGAATTACAGCAGCACCACTAAAGCTAAAAGCACGGTGACATCAATCAACTTTGAAATAGTAGATGCCTCTGCTACTGGGAAGTCAGCAGTCTGACAGCATTTTGGCTTTCCTGTGTTCATAAGTGAAAATGGCGATAAAAGTACAGATGTGACAAAAATAACGTGTAAGCAAACAATACAACCAATATGCTACCATAGCAAGCTAGCCTTGCCACACACACCACCGCAGGAGCAAAGGGAAGTAAAGGGACAAACTGCTGCATCTATGAGCTGTTCACTTTCATTTAATGGGTCAAAATCGGGTTATAACGTGTACAACTGCATGTTGACATTATTGACTGAGTAACTTTGGTTTGTTTACTTGTCCTGCCGCTGTTTCTGTGACTAAACAGCGGATGTGCATGTTCCCATTAACTATTCCTGGTAGTTGGTCAATCAGAAGCGCGCATTCTCTTTCTGCTTGTTTCTAGCAGTGAGGTTCAATGAAAAGGAAATAAAGGAGTTTGGGAAAAATGCGATTTTATTTCATGTCCTTGTGGACTTTCAAAACAAAACAATTTAGCCTTAAATATGCATGATTGAGCTACTTTGTGCTTAAAAGAAGCAATAAGTTAGAATAAAACACAGTGAGCAGAACGTTTACTTAAAAAAATATTTATGCCCCACCCCCCCACCCCACTGTATCACACTGTCTTCTGTTTAAGATACATTTGAAATTTGTAGTTTAAAGTTAGTGGCCCAAAAGTACCTTAGCTCCCAGTGTGATAATGAAAAACAGAGTTAAGTTTCACATTTACGTTATTCTCCAGTCGCCTTTGTGATCTTTTCCCCTCACTGTGTTGTGCAACAACTCACATACTGCTTCCATCTCCTCTGATACTTTCAGTTTTTCAGCTCATACAGCTACAAGGACAAGCTTCCACTCATCTGGTTCCAGAATTATGCATTTTAGTGCAGCTTGAGCCTGGGAAGTGGGAACCAAGTTGCACTCTGAATGAATTAATTATTGTCGATCACCATTACAGTGTTCTCTGACATATTTCAGAATTTAGAAACAAAACAAAAAAATAAACAAACATGTTTGTTTTCTTTACTTCTTGGTTATTATCACGAGGATTCATACAGAGATGTAACTCCCATTGGTGTTGCACCTGATTCTCTAACTAGCCCTCATCTCTTATTCATATAGGCCGAACATGCAAGGGTCTATGAATACTCAGTTTACAGCAATGCACTCAGTGCTTGATTAAAAAGCTGTTTTGAATAGTCTGTATAGTTTGTGTAGTTTATAATATAAGTATAGCTGCAAGGCCTGTAATTTTGTCTGAATTTTCAATCAGTTTTTACCTTATAGTATTTTCACATTAAATGTGGTTTGTTTAAATACTTTTCTGTGACTTGTATAGTCTTTTTTTATAGCACCGGGTGCTCTGAAGTGGATTCATACCCTTTAGGCACTATTCCATCCAATGGGATAAGCCTATAAACTGCAAAGTAAAGAAATGGCATTTTATGTTAAAACTGTGTTGGACCATAATCTGTAATAAGCACAGTATAATGAGGGCAGTTTATTATTTTTGAGTGATCTGCAGAAGTCAGCCCTATACACCAAAGCTGAGATGGGTGGGGGGCAGTTTGCCTGGGGAAATTACACATAATTGAGCTAAAAAAAATGTAACTGGTTGTTTTCAGCAAATTTGGGTTCACCGGGGAGTCATCACAATGAGAAGAAGAAAGCAAGTTAACAGTTTAATGAAGGATCACAGGCTACCATTGCCCAACATGACATGTTTTATGACATGGGTTCCTTTAATATTAGCTGAATATTATTAATAGAGCTTTCCATGCTGAGACAGAAGAGACTGCATCGTTGTCACTGTTTCCCAAAGTAACAGTGGGTATGGGGGAACATTGATAGAGATTTTATATAACAAGATGGGTTTTGTTTCATATGGATAATGTACTGTATACATTCAAGCATAGAAAGGGATGGTCTCTGTTATAGATTTCTTAAAGTTTGGTTTACTCCTCAGTTGTCAGCCTGCTGTGTTAATAAAGAAAGTTTAAACCTCAACATATAAAAAGAAGTTGTATTCACCTCAGCCAGTAAAACCACTCCTTCCTGTGTTACTGGGTCGGTTTTGATAGTAAAAGTAGCACTTTCTTCCAGGTCAACCTCCAGCTTGTATGTCATTCTGGCATTGATGCCGACATCTCCATCCTCTGCCATAATCCTGCCAACAGTGGTACCCAAGGCTGCATTTTCTGGGATAGCAAAGGCGTACACATCTAAAGAAGCAAGTGTTTTTGGAAGAAAAAAAAAGAGAAAATTGGAATATGACATTAGTAGCAATGGAAAATCGGAATTAAAGCAAAACAAAGGATTTAATGGCACATTGGAAGAAAAGTGGGCAATAGAAAAGTTTCTCCATTAAAACAGTGTTTACAAAACCAAACAGTAAGTTGTTAATAGCCAGTAAAGAGACTGTGCTGGTGTGTAAAGCGATAAGAAAGGAGAACATTGTGGTGGAGGGTCAATTTGTGTGAGTCACAGATAAGTTGTGGCAACCCCACATAATCCCAGCCTAACTCTAATAAGAAGATGAGAAAATGTGATTGTGTCTTTGAGCGACTCCTTTTGGACGGCTGCCACAAACAGGAAGAACTCAACAGGCTACCAGCTGCTTCTCCTGGAAAAAAAATCCCTGCTGATAATAATTTGCAATTATCTGAGAAGGCAGAGGGCAGAGTTCAAAGTGAAGTGTAGCCATCCAATATTTATAGAGCCTTTTGACTGAACATAGAATTCATGGATACACTGGCACCTGCAATGAATGTAAATTTGACATTAATAGTTAAAAGCTTCATCCTTGCTGTTTCACTACCACAGAATTGATTTCTTCCCACTGCATTCGTTTAGTGAGGTTTATCGCTGAGAAGACTCAGTTTGTTTCCAAAGGTCATGACAAATGTCCTTTCATGTGTGAATGATTAAATTCATTCAGCGTGTGGCACATGTACATGTGCAAACGCAGATGAGCGGAGCATCCTCATCTCCTCTCCTGTCTCTTTTGCTCTCACTCTCATTCTTTGGCTGTCTCTTTTTAATTTTGGCTTCTGGGTGAAAAACAACATGCACAGTTGAATGCAGCACTGGCTGCACTGGCAGCACAGGCCACACACCCAAACCGAGGAAGCGTGATCAAATAAATACCTTGTAGGTAAAATATTAAACACATCCTTCTGAACTGCTTTGTCCTCTTTCATGTAAGTGACTCACGGTGGTGAAATGTGGGTCCGTTGTCATTGACATCAGTCAGGCTGACTGTAACTGTGGTGGAGGAGGAGTAACCGCCGCTGAGACCCAGCATATCCTTCACCTGGACAACTACCAGGTACTCCTCTCTGGCTTCTCGGTCCATATTGGGCCATGATGTTACAATAATTCCTGCAGTTTGAGGGACAAGAGAAGATGGAACAGGAAGAGATGTGGGTTCATGAAGACAGCATACACACGTTTTCGTTTCATCAGAGATTATTATATTCAGTATAATATAGTTATATAGTTTATTTTATAAAAATTAGTAGCTACTGTATCACATATAATTCAGCCCAATTTCAAGGGGAACGAAGCTACCATAATTGTCTATATAGTTGTGTCCTTTTTATGGTTGTTTTAAGGTAAAAATTGCCCAGATAAGCTTGAAGTTTAGAGGGAGTAATTAAAGAGATTGCTTCTTTCCATTTCAAATTTCACTCTGGGACTATGTATCCTATGGGTTAGTTTCTCTTTTACATGTGAATGAAATTTGGTCTTAAAAGAAGGCAGGACCAACAGCAGATCCAACAAGATAATACAAGAAATAAAGATACTAAATCCATAAAAAAGATATAAGAAAATCCAGGTATGTTAGTAATTAAAAACACTATAAAGTACAAGGCCAACATTGCTTCTGGGCAGAAGACTAAGTTCCACTGTTAATAAGTCTAACAACACCCAGGGAAGAAGCTATACTTCAGCTGGGATGTTTTTGCTCTCATACAGCAGTAGTGCAGGATACTCTTTACCCCACATCTCTAGAAATAGGCAAGGGCTCCTGGATCCAGAGCCTGCAGCTTAAAGCCTCAGAATTAAGGAGGCGTCAGTGTGCTTTCTTCACCATACTGGCTATGTTGTTGGACCAGGAGAAGGTATCTATATTATACACACATATTTTACGCTTGACACTGCCTGAACATCTGTGCCTGCAGTGAATAGATGAGGGAACAGAGGTGACTGCTATCCCTGAAATCCATAATCCTCAGTTATTCTAAGTTATTCTGTATGAAAGTAAAACTACAAAGTAAAATCATATCTTGGTTGAATCAATCTGCACAGCAACAATGGTGGAAATAACTTTCTTTTGACCTGCGACAAGCTGATTGGACGGATGATGGTTAGTTACCTGACAGCAAGAAGGCTCATGGTTTAAATTTGGCTGAGTTTTCTTTATGTGGAGTTTGCATGTTCCCCTTATGCATGTATCCACAATTTCACAAAGTCGTGACATTTTTCAGGATCGTTCATTCGCATTTTGCAGTGCACATCTGCAGTACATGCAGGCTTTTCTACCTGATGGCTGTGAAATATTGTTTGTTTCAGCACCTGTAGAGTGTTTTCATCGTTTTTTCATCTAAATTAAAAGCAGCACAAGAAATAGAGTTTTAGTTTGTATTAACACTTCCAAATGCTTCAAGTGCAATATAACAATGAACAAAAACGTGATTTTGACATCATACAACACTGCCTTCAGCTGCCCTGCTCTTTCAGCAGGTTAAAAGCCTTTTACACTAACAACCAGTTGGTGAGACAGTTGTTTCCTCTTTAAGAAAGTATCTTTTTGTATCTTTTTAAAAGGCCAATTTAATGTTTTATCATATGAAGATGTCAATCTTGTTAGTAATGACTTTACCAAAGAATTTGTCTTTGCAATATAATATGATTTTTGGGAAAGGTTTCTCTTAAAATAAAAGATATGACATTTGATTAAAAACAACATGAATAAAAACCACGCATGTAGTCTGCATAAGTGCTGTTTTCATCTGGACATGCCCTGAGTGTGCTGGACCAGCATCAACGTCACCTGAATGACTAAAACTTCCCAGAAAATGTGAGCTTTTTAAAAATGTTAATGCAATTTTGAAAAATAACCAGTGACTGTATGGAGGAAAACTAAGAACAACTTTTTTATTCTCTTAACATGCTTAAAAATAACCTAAATGATCCATAAACTTTGAATCCAAGTTTTTATAATGCATGATGCTTTATTTATAAGGCCTTTCTCTACAACCGGCAGGTAACCAAAGTGCTTTCTGAAAGATAAAACATCACTAAAACATACTACATCAAAGTAAATACACCAACAAATACAGGAACATAAATGTGTATAAGGATCAAAACTCAAAACAGTGTTGAAACATGAAAGACTCAAAGCAGAATAAGACAAAAGTATCACCATACTGCTGGATAATAAAGCAGTAATAAATAAATCAGTTTTAAGTTTTAGAACTTAAAAAAACTAAAATTTAAGTTTCGACTTCAAAAGCGCCCGATCCAAGATAACACGTAGCATACAGGGGAACAGAACCTTATAGTGTTTACACCAGGATCTGAGTGTGTGGAGTAAAAACTGGTTGGAGGAACATATGACTGTTGTTTAACATTTGAAAGCTCAAGATTGTAATAGCTTTAAGAACAAGCATTAATAGTTTAATGTCCATCCTGAATTTGACTGGAAGCCAGTGGAGAGAGAAGAGGTTCTGCTTCTTATAAGCCTGGCAGCCACATTTTACACCAGCTGAAGGTGGCTGATGCAGGACCCGCATACAGAGCATTATAGTAACTGATAAACTGATAAACACATAGATGGCTATCTCAAAGTGTGTAAGTGAAAGCTTTTCAAATATCTAGGCACAGCTGAAGACAATGTTTACTTTTAGCCAAAATTTCTCCATGCTTGGCATTATAGTTAGAGACTCACCATGCAGGTTCAGTACTTCTATCTTTGCAAAATATCTTGTAACCAATTCAGCTGTATGACCATAAAGTTCCAGGGCTAAATTACATCATTTTCTGTTAGTGGGCAGTTTGTTTGTAGGCTAGTTGATTTTGTTTCTTGTCAACCTTTCAACCACCACCTTTATGACGTCAACACATAGCCTGTTTAGCACTATATGTTGAATTAATATGTTATGAAAATATTAGACATTTGAACTCGCATAAAAAAGATTCAGGGACGAAAAAGTGAAAAAAAAATATGACCATTTCTTTCCAATAATCTGGTTGTGGAACTGTCAACGCTATAATTCATTTAGCGGAAGTTATTATAATTTTTGTCCCATTTTGTCTTCCAACTTCCACCGTTACGATGTCCCAGAGGCATCTTGTTGCAGCTGCTGCAGTTCAATTTCAGAGAAAATAAAAAAATAAAAAAGGTATCTTACATATTCAGTGCTGTATTTCTAATATAAAAATTCAATAACAATCACGTCTAGTGCTCAGTGAAAGTGAGAAAAATCAGTTTTCTGCGTGTGAAGTCAAATGCTGTCTGCTCCTTCATGAAAAGTAGCAATGGGCTTCTAAAACTTTTACTCATTGCATCAATTTAAAGTGAAATATTTTGCTGACATCATTAATGCACCGTTCTCTCGCCTTCAAAGCTCGGGTCAAAAGTATTTGGGAAGTGCTGTTACTGACCTCATGCATGTGTATGTTTACACTAAAAACATGTGTCAGTCTACAGTTATGTATTTTTAATGATTCAATTTATTTTGTAGAAAATTTACAAAAAAAAAAAAAAAAACAATTGTGTTCAAAGTTAAAGTTGCAATTGATTGTATGGAATTTTTTCTTGGTTCAAAACTGAATATGTCTGAGCTTGTGATCAATTGAAACAGCAGCAATGCTTCCAGTCACTAAAATTTAAAAGGAGAAACTTGCACCTGTCTTTGGCTCCACAGAGAAGTAGGGCTCCCCCTGCAGGATGGAGTAAATGAGCTTAGCGTTGTTTCCAAACATTGGATCATCCGCATCTGTGGCTGTCACCTGGGCTACTGTGGTCCCTGTAGGGGGGGAGTGGATTGCACAGTGAGAGTAAGCTCAGGCAGCAGTTCCAGGCAACGGGGAAATAAAGTGATTATGCTGCAGTCCCGCAGGGTCTGTCTGTCTGACTCAGGAGGGGAGGAGTGGAAATGAAAAAGTGGAGAGAGCGAAGCTAAAGGAGGGTTAGAAGAGACATGTTGACAAAGGGGAAATGGGGGTGGGGAGATGCACTGGCCTTTCGCAACTTGGGGCAGGTGTGCGTGACAACCTCTCCAGGCCTACAGTGACATCTTACTATTCACCTGCCTCTTGTTTTCTCTCTCTCATTCAGTGATACATCTCCATCTTTTACACTTGGCACCCTTTTCTCTGCTGACCAATATTCAGGCCCTTTCTCTCTGGTACATCATTCTCTCTCTCAAGCTGCTTCTCTAAAACAATATCTGTCTTTCTCTCATTGGCAGGGATTTACCACAGCATTTCATATTTCCCAACGTCCTCACTCCAACCTTTCCTCTCACTTTCACTCTATGAGTCAAATGTATCATGATTTATTAGGTGTTAGATATTATGCTGCAAAAGAAGATTACATTTAAATTGAAATGGTAATGTTTGTGGTAAGAAAGGCCATTGTTATAAAAGTATTATTTAAGAGATTTATCCATAAAGCATCCAAGCTATGATACAGAATCTAATACTCTTAACTTCCTGAATGGGGACAGATGACAGACACGCATATAACCTTTTATTCGCTGTCTTGAGTTTGGATTTAATTTAAGAAAATTTGTTTCTGTCAATAAAGCACATTGCTTTACTTTGCCAGGGAGGCTCAACCTCATGCAGGGGAGTACAGAAGACTAATGCCGCATGAACACCAACATTACATGAAGACTTGCTAAATTATCTTGATTAGTGCATTCAAAGTGTATTTTTATTTTTCTCATTTTTCTGCTTTGTAAAAAGAAAAACAAAAACATGTTTAAATTGCTGAGTTTAATTAATAAATATATATATATATATATCTATACATGTAAGAGGAACGGAAATGGTCCTACACTCAGAACCTTCATCCAGGAAACCAAAGTGACAACTTTATTTTTTACTTTAGTTTTACTTGGTTTTAGCTGGCTATTCTCATATGTGGTGGAAATACAAACAAAGCCTATGCCGTCGTCAGCGACGACTGGGGGTATATCCCCAAACGTCCTCAAACCTTCTATTCCCAAATCCTTGAATAGACACAATACAATAATATAAAGCCGTGCATGTAATACCCTGTAACTATATTAACAAATCATCTTTCATATTTATTCAATGAGTCTCACTGAACTCAATAATGAAGAAAGTTGACTGAAGACCTTATCTGATTAGAATTTGATCCAGGCAGGTATGATGTCATTCCCAGATGCATCCTGAGGTCATGACCTTTCATTTGGATTTTATTTAAGGTCAATGAGAAAAATTGTTACACAGATATAGCCAAAAATATAATTTTTTATACATAAAACGTCATCTGGTTTGGATAAAATAAATCTGATAATCGTGAAATTCGATGCAGGTTGTCCCCTTGGGGTCCTAAATGGGTATACGTTGTATCAAAATTGTTCAAGTCATTGTGCTCACAACAAGGATATCCGGAGGTTGCAGTGATCACGGCAAAACCATAATATCCCTGACACTCCGAGTTCAGGGATATAATGACTTATCAAAGTAAAATACTTAAACTGTTTTTCCAGATTTGATAATTAACCCTGTGAGTTATTGAACAAGCTGTATTAAGCCTGGTTCCTAAACAGCGCTGTTCTGGGCCTCTTCAGTTGTAAGCCATAGAAAATAGTACGACACCGGTTAAGTCCAAGCTACCACTGTCACACAATACAATCCACTGCATGGTGGACAGTAAAATGTTACTCCCCACATCAAAAGGAAGTGTGGAACAAACACAAGATTGCCATTTAGAAAAAAAATCAACGGATGTTGAAAAAAAAAGGTAAAGGATGCCTGCAAACAATCGCAAGTTCTGGTCAACTCTAAAACTACAAACTTTCTAAGCTGTAGTGTTTTCCAAATGTTCTTTGTTGTTTAGCATTTATTGTCATCACACTAGTATGACGGCACACTAGGGACTTGGTCTTAACCATGCACTGACAGTGGTGGTGTGACTTGCATTGGGAATGTTCACCTGTACCAAACCACTCAGTGGAAACAGGGATTTAATCGTTCAAATCAGTTTATGAGATGATGTTATATATTTCAAGTATTTTGTAATAGTTAAATCATTCTACACTGAATGAACTGATTAAATTAGATAATCCAATATGTACTGTGACGGCTCATTCAACCTTACAAAGTAAAGCAATCTGGTTATTTTCTCCATTTTTTAAAATAGATTTACAAGTTTAATCTAAGCTTAGTTTCTTGGAAAGTTCCTTTTCCTTCTATAACTTTGTGATTTTCTCTGCTTCTTTTTCTGTTTTGTTTAACTCCCCAAAGTCACTTTTTCTATCTGAACAACAGCTAAATCATTATTTTGCAACCAAGTTGCACTACCACTAAGAAACAATTGTCTTTAATGTGAGCTTGTTACACTATAGATTTACTAGCATGCCTGCATTCACAGCTGTTAGTAAAATACTTTTTTCTTTTTTTCTCAAACATACCAACTGGACTCATTTCAGGGATGCTGGACACATATGGCTCATTCTGGAATTGAGGTATATTGTCATTGATGTCTTGCACTTTGATGATGAACTCTGATTGAGGCTCCTCTGGTTCATTGGTCTTCCTGTTGATAGCTAGGGCTTGAAGGACGTAGAAGGCCTTTTCCTCTCGGTCGAGTTTCTTCAGAGTACGTATCTCACCAGAATACTCGTCTATCTCAAACACATCTCCAGCACCTTCCCCTGATAGTATGTACTTGATGGAAAATTCACCTCGGTCAGAATCAGATTTGAGCTACAAACAGAAGATGGGGTGGGGGTATAAGAGAAGTTTTTTTGGGGGGGTGTTAACTGGAAATCATGCATTTTCAAAGGGAAGTACCATATCAAGGACATGGCAGGCATTCAATTTGCAGCTTTACCTGGCCTATAACACGAGGAGTGGGATCTTCCTCAGGGACAAACAGCTGTTTCCAGATCCAGCCTCTCTTCAGGCGACGGTGCAGAACAGTAGACCCCTGGGCCAGTTGTTGGGCTTCCAGACCCTGAGTGTCTCTTGTATCACTCAGCAGCCCGCCAGGAATCATAGAAAAGACCGTCACTACTGCCAAAACATTTGGAGTACTCATTTTTACAGTCCATGCATTCATTTCCTCTGTCTTTCCCATGCAGTGGATGGAGGGGTCACTGGTCCAGTGCTGCTAATTATTCATTCAGCAGCAGAATTATTAATGATCCTGGTGCTGTATCCCATCTTGTTATGATGTTATTTGTATACATGTTCTCAAGTCTGAAAAAAAGTCAACAGTTCATTTAGTGTGTGAAATGCAAAAATGTCAGCAGTGCAGAGAGATGCCTAAATCAAACCAAAATTTCTGTTTAACTACAGAAAGATGTTATAAAAACACATTTTTAAATAAAAGGGTGAATAAATAAACTGAATTTTTAAATTTTTGTCAGAGTGAAAAAAAGCAGACAAAACCAAAAGCCAGACAGACAGATAAACACAGACAATTACATAACTTACTTGGCAGAGGCAAATATAAAAAAACTAGTTGTGATTGATGACTTGTTTTTTTGAGAAACAAAAATGATTTAGCGTGTAAGGTGGGGCCGTGATTAGTACGTGATCTACTAAGATTGCTCACGCAAATGACAGCGGGTGCAAAGTGTTGGAGACCCAGATGCCAAAAACTCTAGACTTGCCAGGAGTTTAGTTATTGCAGGTATTGCATTACTCCTTCTTGTGTCTGGCTCCAAATCTGTGCTGAGTTCCTCCAACAGCTCTAAAACAGCAAGGCTGGATAGGCGATATGTTTTAATAATTAGTTCCACTCTCATTCCTTTTGAAACGTGCTAAATATAGGTGCATTTTCTATCAGCAAAATTACTTTTAGGTTTGATAAATCACTTTGCGTGTGCTAAAATCATATATTCACATGTTCTCCTCCCACTCCATGCAAAATTGCGCGTGAACGCCCCAATTTACATATTCATTGAGGCAAACGTACCAACTCGAGGAGGACGCGCAATTTTGCACCTTTGGAAGACGCAAACCCTTTTACACACTGTTAGTAGATCAGTTTGTACTTTTTTTAGCATGTGGAATGGGTTTGCACACGTTTTAGTACACACAAACTTTTAGTAAATCTGGCCCTTAGTGCATAAAATGTTTGACACCTTGCAAAAAAACAAGTAATAGAAAACTCTATTAAATATAATATTTGCAAAATTGTAGAAGATAGTTTTAAGAGAATGGATGATTCTTTGGTATTGTACTGTGAAAAATGGCCAAAAGATGAGCAGTTTAAAATTTAATTATTTATCTGGATGAGGGGCATATTGAGCAAATATGATATAGTTCATATATAAAAATAAAGTTTTAAAAAACATTGTCTCTAAGGATTCCCTGTTGTTACCATACTTTCACCAAAACACTCAAACATTAGAATGATAGCTGGAGCTAAAATGCTTGTTACAAGAAAAAAAAAAGGTATTTGTCTCAGCTCTGCTTTTTCTACAGAAGCTGAAAACAGTTCTCTGTTTGGTATTCATACAAGGGCCTGTTTTGTGTTTTCATGGGGAGGGATGCATAGCAAGAACACCATTCCTTAAGCATGACACTGCACTCTCCAGCTGACTAATGAAGACTTCTAATTGGATCAATGTCTCCCCAGACATGGAAAAACAGAGACACACATGCCTCTGACAAACTGCGAGTCAAATCGATGCAGCAATTACAATGTGCAGCAAGAACAGGGGCAAGAGTTTAAGGACAGGGAATGTCAGGACACAAGGTGAATTTGTTTGGTGCTGACAAAACAAACAAAAAAATCAGCTTTTATTTCTGCACGTAATCTTGGACAACTTGCATCCATAAGTTGTTTTTCTTTTTACTATATTGTTAAGTAACTACATTCTTAAAAACAGCAGTTGGGATTTTCATCACATGAGTGTTTTTTATCCTATTAGATACCATTTTTAAGTATTTCCTGTAACAAATTACAAAATCCTGAAAAAACTTTGATAGTGCACCCCTTTCAATCATTTTTGGGTTTTTAAATGTGGGATGTATGAACTAAATTAAAGGTTATGTTGGCCTCAGCTAGCAGACAGACATATTTTTCAGCTCATTCGTCTATTCAAATACGGTTCAAGTTTGGTTCCACTGGCCTAATTTTTTAGGCATCATACTTTTGGACTATATGTACAGAGTTATCTATTTAAAAAGATTTGGGTCCTTCAGGTCTTAATATGCCAACAATGATGATGTAGAAATGAACTCTATACAGTAAAACCCTTTGTCAGCACTCTCTTGTTATTAAGGGCTAAAAGTCACAGCAGTTTTTTTTTTTTTTTTTTTTTGTATTTTAGCATGGGTTTACAATATCCCAAGTCCCACTGGTGAGTTCTTTCATCCAAAGTCATTCATGGTAGCGCAAGAGTGTGCATTTCTTCCAGGGCCAACCTCTGTGGAACTTTAAAACATCCATTTTACTGCAGGAAGTTGCCTCAGTGGTTAGAGTGGCTGCAATATTAATGCTTTAATAACTCATAATGTTCATGTTTATTTTTGTCAAAGCAAATTAGCTCTCAAGGCCCATTTGTGATGAGCTGGTAAAACCAGTCACTGATTCAAAATTTATTCATTTAAATGTCTCTCTGTCTCTCTCTCTTTATTTATATATATATATATATACATATATATATATACATATATATATATACATACATATATATACATATATATATATATACATACATATATATATACATATATATATACATATATATATACATACATATATATATACATATATATATATACATATATATATATACATATATATATACACATATATATATACATATATATATACATATATATACACATATATATACACATATATATA
>JBAMHX010000020.1:7114182-7128494 GCA_037177515.1 Pseudomugil tenellus
CTTTACCTGCATGTGAAGCCCTCTGAGACAACTTGTTGTGATACTGGGCTATATAAATAAAATTGACTTGACTTGACCTTGAAGACTGGAGTTTGCCACGCGTGCTCTGGAATTTTAGGATTTAGTCTGCTTTGCTTCTGGAATACTACCTCTCCAACTTTGGAGAAGACTTGCTGACAACCACAATTGTGGCTGGCATATGCAAATACTGTTTCAGCAGCCTGTAAAGGCTGTGTGTCATATCCTGCAGTGCTGGAGTATGTCTTCTTGTCTGTAGATGTAGGGCTAGGTATCGCTGAACCTCCACAGTGGCATCTGCCATTGCAATCTGAGTGCTCCTTAGTGAAAAATAACCTTCAGGAAGAAATAATATAAATTAAAGCTACAGTGGCATTGAAAGCCCTTGGACCAATGGCTCGTTCAACCTACACAGCCACCGCATCACCCGCTGACCTGCCTTCCACACTTTGCTTGACCTCAAAGTATCCAATCTTGATATCAGGTTATCACAGTATTCACATATAAAGTTTCACTTTATAAAGGCCATTTAGGTTTTTAAATGGCTCACTTCCTGTCCTCGGGTGGGCAGGGCTAGAGTCTGGACTTAAAATAGACATATGTTTGTGGTCAGTATGTAACTGGAGTGACTCCTGATCTGGTATTGTATTGAAAAGATGGAGCAAGACCATGCATCATCAACATTGAGTGGGCGCCATGGCTATACCGATCGATGTATCAAAAATCTTTTGATATCTTTAAATCACAAGGGTTGTTTGATCATCGTGTAGGAGTTTAAGCCGGGCATGAAAAAATCCCTAGTATAAGTTTGATCAAACGTAAGAGGCAAAAACATCCAAAAAAGCATGAAAAAATTTGAATTCGATTCAAAATGGCTGACTGTCTGATGAAATAAGCCCATGGGTACAACAGGCTTTTTGTAGGTCCTGACAATTTGAACTTGTGTACCAAATTTCATGCATGTCAATTGAGTGGGCGGGACTAGGCATTTAAAAGGGGGTGCTATCTATTCATATTAGTATTTATACATGTGTCAATATAACTTGTTTCACAGCTTGGCTGTCACTATTAATGCTAAGTTTAGTTGAGATCAGCCTTTTAATGGATGAGTTACAGGTACTTCCTGTTTCATGACATCTGACCATCATTCACCAGATTAACATTGGCATATAAACTTGAGTTTTTTTGTCTAACATCATGAATAGGTTTGACATGTTCTGTATCAGTTTCAAGTGTTTGAGATCAATCTGTGAGGACGGTTGTTATGTGTGGGGAAAAAAGCACTTCCTTTTGGAAGTGGGTGGGGCTTAAGGCTAAAACAAAAAGAGTCACAAGTTCGCCATGCTGCCACATTCCCTCCCTCCAGCATAGAGCCTCAATTTTGGGGGGATCTCTTCACCAATTTTCTGCTGTCCAATTTGGACCTGATTGTGTTTACTTCGCCAAAATAATGGTTTCCGAGATTTCTGGCTGCCAGGGGGCGTGACTAATACATAAACAAAATATTGTCATATACACCTGTTAGAGTTGGACTGGGATCATACCTATCAATTTTGGTGCAAATATCTTGTTTTATGTGGAAGTTATATCAATTTTATTTTTCATGGCAAGGCATCAAATATTAACTTTTAATCCATCATGCCTCCTGAACATCCTGACCATTTTAGTGGCACTGGGATTAAAACCCTAGGACGAGTAAAATCCAAAAACGACGTGAGCAAAATGCCAAAAGGGCAATTTTTACCCAAAATGATTGACTTTCTGTTTGGTTTAGACCATAGGTCCTTGGGACTTTATTATCCCCCGGGCATGTAGAACATGTGTACAAAATTTCATATAGATTGATGACATGTAGTTCTGGGGCCTTTACAAAAGATGGTGCTCCTGCACAATTTTTCCTGAGTACTCATGAAAACGACAAAATATGAGATTTTTCAGATTACAGCAGGAGGTACGCAAAATTTGTGAGTTCTCGAGCATATTCAGGCCTCCGAAAAAGCCGTTCTTTTTTTCGAAAGGATAAGGAATCTGGAAGAAGCATGAAGAACAGTAAATCATAATTGAAAATAAATTATCATGGAAATCCTACATCAGAAATACAAAAAAACAACAGTTCTTTCCATTTAAATTCCATTTAAGTTTCTTAGATCACTCACAATATAAGTCACTCAAGTTTCTGGATCTTGGAAAATATAACACATCAATAATTCTCAATAAATCAATCAATAATTAAAGTATTCTGTCAGGAAACGGGTAGGTGGTGGACGAAAATGCAGGTGAGGACATGAAGCAGGAGGCAGCCAGGGTGACGATTAACAGATTTATTACCGCACAGACACTGAAACAAAGCCTGATGACTAACTTGCGTAGTGATGTCATTAATGATCCCGCAACCAAACAGACACACCAAGTGACTTAAATACATATGAAATAAACAAGGGACAGGTGAAAACAATTACCAAAATCAACCCCAGGTGAAACTAATACACAAATACATGAAGCTGAACAGAAACATGGGACAAAACAGGAAGAACTACAAAATAAAACAGGAAACAAGGAAGTCTACAAAACCCAGAAACCATAACATATTCAATAGAATGCTTCCAACAAATCTGCAGGAAACAGTTTTTTTTTACAGTTCAGGAAATCAGTCATAACCTGAGAGGATTTGAAGAGGTCATTTTACCAAAAGTTCAACCTACTTGCAAAGTTTTTGTGTCTGTATGTGGAGTAAAACTTTGCAGATATCTTGGTAACAACCATAAATAATGCCAAAACATCCATATATTTATACTCTTATATAAACATCTAGGGCCTCACAGGTAGCTTATGCAATAAAGCAGACTTGAAATTTGAATAAGAATTTTACCATGCAAAGTTTTAATTTATTTAAAATAAAGAGTTGGTGAAGAGTGTGCACCGCTGCCCCAACTTTGGACCTGGCGTAGATTTTGGAGATGAAAAATTGGCCACACAACTGATAAGATAATACATTTAAGCCATATTAAACATGTTAGTTATAATTCACACTAAACTTTTTGTTATTGCAATCAAAAACAAGGAAACACAGATTATTATATACATGGCCAAATCACATTTATTAATTATCATTAATTGTGAAAGGGTGTCCAGCAATCTGAATAGTTACTGAGTAGGTATACAAATGTCGTTGGGACACACAAGCATAATGTGTGACAATGGATGTGCTCTTCTTGAAGACTATGCAAGTGGTACAATGAGGATGGGGAGAGTGTTCAGAGATGAAGAGGATTTACTGGCCAATGGTGATGCCTTGCTGATAAACCGATTTAGACTCACAAGAGTCTATATATGTGTGTATATGCGTATGTGTGGGTGTGGTGGGTGGGATTGAGAATGTGGATGTGATTGGATGGGAGTGTGTGCTTGTGTCTGTGGGTGAGGAAGTTCTATGGGAGAGGAGGGGCTCCCTTGCCTTTGGATGTCAGAGGGGCATCACTTTTGGGCTCTTAGGGGCCTGGACCGGTGTTCTTCTCGCCCTGGGGTCTGTAATTGCCAACCTTGCCCCACAGGGGCTCGTTCCCCCTGACTGCGGGGAGGCTGCACCTGGCATCTCCCTCTGACACTGTCTGGATGGATACTGAGTTGGCACTTCGTGTGGAGTGGTTGGAGTAATTGTTTTGGGCTGACTGACAGTTGCCCTGGTCTCGGACCCTTACTTGCCTGCCTCTAACTTTTTGTGTAGACAGGGTCACCTGAGCATGATCACTTTTCTGAGAGCACTTTTGACCCCTATGTTCTTCACGTTGACACAGTCACTCAGCTAGAGGTTGACTCACTAACAGCCATTTTCCCTATTTTTGTGTGTGCTAAAAATTTGATAACATAGTTATTACTAACAGTTATTTGTTTTTTCTTGCACTTATTTGTTTATACATTTTGCTTATTGATCTCTGGTGATCATTTGCTGATTTTTTCTTGCTGGGGCAGCCTATAAGATATTCTTTGTTTATGTACATGTGTGGTTTGTAGTATAGAGTCTGTGGTTTTTGGCTTTTTTCTGTTGTCTTGTTTTTTCTTTCCTCTCTGGTCAGATGAAAGTGAAAAAAAAATGTATTCATCCCTTTTTCAGGGAAATTCAAATTGTAGCACCTTTAAGAAAAAATAATTATAAGAAAATAAAATAAAAAAAACAATCAAATGGTCTTGTTCTTGATGCTGATGGCTGCTGGAAGGAATGATCTTCTGTACCTCTCAGTCCTACACCGAACCTGAACAAGTCTCTCACTAAACACACTCTGTTGTTTCATCACTGTATTATGGAAAGGGTGTGAAGAATCCTCCATCATCTTCATCAGCTTGTGCAGCATTCTCTTTTGAATGGTCAGCTCCAGTGGCTCCAGAGTTACTCCGATCACAGAACCAGCTTTCTTGATCATTTTTTTTAAAAATTTTTTTCAAGTCTCTGGTTGTGATGCTGCTGCCCCAGCAGATTTCACTTTTAACCACAGACTTGCAGAATATGTACAACATTTTGATGCAGGTGTTAAAAGATCTCAGCTTCCTTAAGAAGTAAAGTCTGCTTTGACATTTCTTGTAGATGTTTTCTGTGTTGCTTTTCCACTGAAGTCTGTTGTCCAGGTACATTCCTTTACCACCTTCACCTCCTCTCCCAGGATGGAAACAGTCCTGTGTGTATTCTTGTTCCTCCTGAAGTCAATAGTCATCTCTTTTGTTTTGCTGGTATTCAAAATGAGATGATTGTTAGCGCACCATTCAACAAACTGACCTACCAGTTCTCTGAACTATGCCTCTTGTACATCACTGACACACCCAATTACTGTAGAGTCATCAGAGTATTTCTACAGATGACAGGACTCCGAGTTGTACAGGAAGTCTGAAGTGTACAGTGTGAAGAGGAAGGGTCAAAGTGCAGTTCCTTGTGTTGTTCCAGTGCTGCTGATCACCTTTTCAGACACACAACCTTTCAGTCTCACAAACTGATCCAGCAATATATGTAAATTCTGTTGACTAAATATATTTTTTTAAGTAAATGGAGTTGAGACAACCAAGACGATCTTTGTATATAAATATATACACAAATGACAGTCTCAAATGCAAACCATTTAGTTTTTCTTCTTCTTTTTATATTAATTCCAGTAAAGTTTCAACTATTGAACTGACAGATTTTCTCATAAGATTCACTCAAGGAACAAAGCAGACTCCTCCGTCTGTTCTTCAGGGAAATATAGTTTTGAGTTGAGCATGAGGTACCCATCACACTGATGAAATGCATAATTAATTCTCATCATTTGAGTAATCCTTTTCCAGACTTGACCGTGAGGATGAAAATTACAAGCCAAGCGCCTGTGTCGTGTCAGCATGCTGGGCAAGATCTACTGTAGTTTTCTCACTCTGTGACTGAGGAAATTCAGATGATAAATCAGCAAGGTTAAAAAAGTATTTACACAAATAAGTTAAAAACAATCGATCCAGTGCATCACACTGTCATACCCTTCGGGATGTGGTTCCCCTGGAAGAATGCACAATCCCCCTGGCTTGGGTTCATTTGAAACGCAGATTGTGTCTGATTGATCAATGAGAACCACTGCCGAGCCATCAATCTAACAGGAGTAGAATAGGAAAAAGGGAACATTAACATGTATAAGCTGGTGTGTCCTGACAATGTCCTCTACCTTGAGTTGGCGGGAAAACAGGCACCTCTGGAGACATGAACAAAAGTGGGAAGTTTAAGACTTGCGACACACACGTTATATAAGGACAACAGGGACAATGTCTATATCAGCTTCTTTTTGATCTCTGTCAGAGTAGAGGCTCTGTACCTATGCATATTCCTCTACAAAATGTGTATCATAAAGCTGCTATGATTCCTGCGTAGTTTTCTTCTGAACTATACAAAACTTAAATGTCACCTTGAAGTGCCCCTTCCCCCTCCCCCCTTAGGTAATTATCACTGTAAGCTACTAATAATAAAAGCATTAAAATGTTTGGCACCTTGTTGACCACCTTCCTGCTGCAGTATTTTAAGGCAAATAGGTGATTAATGAGTGATTTGTGCTGCTATTTCTGGCAGAAAACTGTTCCATATTGCAGCAAAATTGAGTAGAGCAGAAAATTAACACATAGCATGTGTTACTTCTGAAATGCATTTCCAGGAAAGTGGCCAATCAGGAAATGAGCATATTCTTGTATGAAACCACTGTGTGTGTGTATGTGTATGTATGTGTAGGTGTGTGTGTCTGTACTAACTTATTGGGTACACTGCACATTAAATTGAGAAAAAAAATCACTTACATTTCTACAAGGACATGGGATTTGTAAAAATTTTGCAGTTATACAAAATTTTGTTAGGTGTTCAAATTTTTTAAGAGGATTTATACAGAATCCTTAGTTTTAACCTTGATAGTAGGTGGGTTACCCATGGCAACACTGAAGAATGTCATTGGGCTGCAAACTGTTAGGGGTGGAAAAGTTATATCTTATGTAGCCCTACATGATTCTGGAAGTAAAAATCCAAATAATTTTCATAAAAAAACTTATACATTTGGAGCACATCTCAGGATTAGGTCAGCATTAAATGGCAAATAAGTGATTAACTCAAATGACTGTTTATGTAAAAAGAATAGCTTCATTAAGCTTGTGGGAAACAAGTCCGTCCTATTTTTTTTTTTTTTTTTTTTTTTTTTTTTGTTACAATTGTGAACTATTCGATCTTTTAAGCATCTATGCAGCTCCACATCACCCTTATGTCATTGTGGGTCTTGCAGAGGATTTAGCTACACGCTTTGGACATGTGTAGCTCAGATTTTACGAGCTCTGGCTTGAGTATCATGCTACAATGAGTGTCCTCTCTGTGATGCACAGGTATGCCAAAAGCATTTTTTACATATTAGAACTGATTAAGGCAAAATGTAAATGCATTGTTATTAGTTCTTTCATGTTAAGCAAGACTAATGAGAAGCATGATTTCAATGGTTTATTTTGTAGTGACCTTTTGTCATTTTTACATAATTTGTTTTCCAGTAATTCGTATCCACTCTGAATTTTAAAAGTGACAAATAATTACTGTTGTAAATGTGTTTTTATATTAAAAATGTGAACCAGCCAGTAGCATATTCTAAGGATAAGATCTTAAAAATAAGTCTTCATCTGAGCACCAAGCACGTGTTGTTGCTGCCACCATTAAGTACAAGTGCATTTTGTCATACTTTAAAAGATAAAAGAAGGTTTGTCATGTCACTGCACATGGATTATTTTAATTGGTTTAAGACTAATTGTTTTCTTTTGTAAAGAATGTTATCAAATGTGATGCAAACCTTTTATTTTCACCTATTTCACCTGTAAAAGTTTTTTCTTTTGTTATGAATAATGAGCACTTTGAATATCTTAATGTATTTGTTTATTAGGAATGCAGTTCAGAATAAATGAGCTGAGCATATCGCTGAAATAAGTTTCCTCTCTGTAATTTGTAATATACTGCATTGTTTCAAAGCCTGTGGGTTGCTTGTGGCTGGTCTAGATTCTCAATAGGTCTGTTGCTGTTAGATTTAAAGAATATGTGACCTCTAGTCATCATAAGAATTTGATGACTAATGATGATGGATTTTCATCAAACCATAATAAGGAAATATCAATAATTTAAACAATACCATGTATATTATTGCTTAAATTAAGACCCGGTAGGACTCCTACCAATGACCTTACGGCCACAGATCCAGCTGGCTGCCTCAACAATAAAGGCACTTAACACACTCTACTAAGACTCAATATTTCCCGCCTGCCTTAGGACATGGTTGAAGTTCTGCCGAAGGTGGGAGTTGAAACTTTCTCTGACATGGGACTCTGCCAGACAATCCCAGCAGATCCACAAAACACGTTTGGGCCTGCCAGACCTGACTGACATCCTCCTGCACCATCTGAGCCAACTCACCACCAGGTGGTCATCAGTTGACATCACTGCCCCTCTCTTAACCTGAGTGTCGAGGACATGCGTGTCCTGGTGCCAGGTGCATGCATGGACACTGTTGTGGTCAAACATTGTGTTCGTTATGGACAGTCAGTCCCCGGGAGGATGAGGAACTATCCAGCAGGAGCGTTCTCCAACAGTCCCTCCAAGGGCTCCAAAAAAGGGTGGGTACTCTGAAAAGGTCCAACCCTTCTCGAGGATACTGGTTCCAGAACCCAAGCTGTGCATCGGGGTGAGTTCAGCTATATCTAGCCAGAACCCCTCAACCTCACGCACAAGCTCAGGCGCCTTCCTGCACTTGGCCTGGTTCCTCCCCTAGACACCTGTTTGCCATGGGTGACCCTACCAGGGGCATAAAGCCCCCGAAAAAATAGCCGCTAGGATCTTCAGGACACACAAACCCCTCCATCAAGATAATGTGGTGACTCAGGGAGGGGTGTTCAAAAAGTGAATAAAGCTAAATTTGTCACATCAAAGTTGAAGGTGCTGCGTTCTCAGATCTTCGTTTCAAGAAAAAAAAACGTCATACAACATGCAATAAAACCCCATAGAATACAAGAGCAACAGATTGGAATTAAGAGAATACCACTTCAGTTTTGATCTTTTCTAAATTTAACTGAAATGTTTAAACAAAGTATAACTGAGACAGATCTACCACCTGTTGCAGCCTCAAGCAGCTCATGTGAGTGAAATGGAAGTTAAACTGCTTGGAAAAAGGCATCTTGACACAAGCTACAAGTGGTGAGAACAGCACGTCTTGTTAGCTTTTGCCACCCTCATTTCTAAAGCTAATCTTGGAGGTTGAATTGGTGACATTTTACTTGCTTCTCCAACGATCCTGTCAGCTTTAAAAACTGAAAAAAATTGGCATTTTATTTATGGTGAACAAAGAATCCTTCCTACAATCTTAGTAAGCAGTTCATTTGCAGGTATGAAAAAGTCTGGCTGAAATGAGTTTACAAATTGCTACCGAGTATGATTATTTTTTAAGCTACAATATATCTACAGGGTGAAGTGTCAGCATTGGGGAGAGACTGTATTAGCTTAAATACTGACATGCTGATTGCAGTAGGATCTGCTTTCATAGAGACCAGTCAGTAATATTCAGCTTGCAGCATTATTTATTCAGTTTTGCAGTTACAGCTTATCTTTGCCTCCAAGGCACTTCAGCAGTAATGCACCGGTTAAAAAATGTTGCCATCTATGTCATTATGAGTTGTTAGGAGATTAACTAATATTGAACAATAGTTTTGGGGATTAAATTGATACTTGTGTTTTTTTCAGGCTGGAAGGTGATTTTTTGGGGGAGGATAGCAATGTTGGGAAAACAGATAAGATTGATGGATTTGACAAATTATTCACGTTTGATCTATTAAAGAAAATTGTTAACACTATTTTAATGATTAAATAGTATTAATGACATTATATAAATTAAATTTATTATTAACACTCTTTACAGTTGAAGTCAAATCTCAGTGAGCAAAATACGAACAAAAACAAAAATAACATAACAGTGAGGAAATAAAAACAGTAACAATAAAAACAGCAACAAATGAATCATGATGGTGAATGAGGTCTTTTGTAGATACCACAAGAACCACCAACGAAGTACAAAAAAAAATTCAAATAAACCCTAAACAAACAATGATGCTAACACAGATAATATAGGGTTTTTTCATTAAAATCTGTGTAGGTAAATCAAGTCTTTGATGCTTGATTAATAAACTTAGCTAGCTAGCTTAGTAAAGAACAGCTACTAAAGTAATATGCCTAATATGTCATATAAATCTATGTAATAGATAAAAAATAACAAATTAGCAATTTCATTTTGATTTTGAGAAGAAAGGTGTCTATTTAACCCTGAAGAACCCACGGTGTCAATAATAACAAATAACAATAACAAACACTGTCAATGTAAACCATTTTATGTTTAGGAATATTGTCAGTCAACCATTTAACAATGTTTTCATTTGTGTCTTGCTGCATGTTAGAGCTGCATTTCAATGTACAAACACAGCGGCCAAATTTGACCTCGTGGGTTCTCCAAGGTTAAAATGCCATAAGGAAAGAGAAGACGGGCAGGCAATGTTAATTTTTTTTTTTTACTCCACTCACCTTTAAAACTGCAGGTAAATGGTAGACGTGGACCAAGTTAACAAGGCACTTAAATAGCCACAACAGGAAAATCTGTGACAAACTGATCTTAGCTGAACAAGGACAAGGACTTTAATGTAGCACTTTATCAGCATCTATAAGGATAATTGTTTACCAGATATTTTAGTTGAAAGTAATTGCATGGCCATCTAAAATCTCCCATGGAAATTATACTCTAAAACAGATACAATAGACTCTTCAGATAAAAGTGAATTTCCAGTGTTTAACTGATGAGAGTAGATGGGCAGATGAGACCTCCTAGATCAGAACTTTCAACACTGTTGTTGCAAAAGCTCATTTAGGTATGATGGATCAAAGAAATGTTCAGTCCAAGCTCAGCCTCTGCTGAGTTTAAGTTATTTGCCAAGAGAGCAGCTGCATCCTTGGATGGCTCTTTTATCTGCATTCTATGCATTTTGTGTAAAGGTTCAGCTATTATTACCTCTGCCAAAGAGAAGATTTATGTTTTTGGTGTCTGTCTGGGTGCCATGCATGCCTACATGCCTGTCTTGTTTTCGCAAGTAGCTTGCTTTCTGAGTGCTACTAGTTTTGATCACTTTAGAGTAATCCTATACACAAATAGTCAAGGAAACTGTGGTCAAGTCATGCAATTTCTTTCTTTTTCTTTCCATTTTGATCAAAAAGCTCTTGTCTTATTGTTTCCCAGTGGTGGAACAATTTACGAAACTCTGTCCATTCCTTATCTGTTTTTAAAGCAAGCATGTTGAAGAACCATTTCTGCACTTAGCCTAATTTTTCTACTTATCAGAATGAGATAAAGATTTGTCCAGCTTTTTGACAACACTGAACAAGTTGCATGGATTTACACAATTACAAGACAATATTGCGTAACTAAACTGTGTTCTCATAATTAAACAAAGGGACTATTGTAGGGAGGAGGGGGGCAACAACATCAACAACAAAAAGAATTACACTTCCTCTAGAGACGGTAGCACCTACGTCCAACTAAACTTAGAGCAGCCTGACTACCACTTAATTACGATTCCTTTCCTGTTTGATTTCTTGCTCGTTTGTTCTCTCTCAGATGCAAGTTGATTTTGATAAAAATGCCTGCTAAATGAACACAAAACAAAATAGAACAAACTTCCTCAAGTGAGTAATTTAAAAAAAAAACAAAAAAAAAAAAAACTCAGCATTGTCTCTTTTGACAATTTAAGTGTTACTGATATTAGCTGTTTCCAACCAAGATAGACAGCAGCAGTGCTCAATTATCCATTGACTTGAAATGGTGAGTTTTCCTGTCATGGATGAGTATAAATTTAATGAATGAAGAATAAAAAAAGCTGAACATAGTTAAACATTAAAATGTGAAGTGAGACAATACATGGAAGACAGACAAAGTACATATACAAAGTACATAGTATACAAAGTTATAAACCAGGAAGAATCATTTAAAAGATTTTCAGTGCAGAAGTCAGAAGTAATTCTGACCAGTCCTTAGGAGACATCTTCGTTTAAAGACTTTGGTTGTGTGCATCACAGAATGCAGAGACACTGTTCTGTTACAACAGATTGGGAACCATCTCCGTCTAAACATTTTCCATGATGGGAAGGACACAACAAAGACAGATGGTTTACTAAGGTCAGAATGACATTAACTTAGTAAAACAATGGTCAGACCTTCCAGCCAGATATTAATTAGGAGTAAGGTAATTAAGCTAAGCTATCTGAAAATTCATCCATCCATTTTCTACCGCTTATTCCCAAACGGGGTCGCGGGGGGGCTGGAGCCAATCCCAGCTGAAAATAATCTAGAGGTGGGATACACCCTTGACAGGTCGTATATGAAAATCCTTAACAGACTCATTCTTTTTTTTTTTTAACTTGTCTTGTCCAGCATTAAAACAGGCAGATAATGTTGATCTGTCTGTTGTTTCTTGCTGAACAACTTTGCTCTGTCAAGAGGAAATATATGTAAATATGTATATACAAAGTTCCTCTTGATGATCTGAATCCTTTATTTTGGTTACATCATTTTGTCAAGATTCCAATGCTCGACTGGACACGACCGGAGGGGACAGAAAAAGAACAAGAAAACTGGAGAAAGGGATAGAGAAAATAAACAATACAGAAAGAATTGACAGATATACACACCACAAAAGAGAACAGCAATCCAACCATACATAAAAATACATACATACATACACAGAATAAAAATTTGAGGCCCATACATACGTACGAAAGATTGGTGCTAGCAGTGCCATGATGCAGAACATACAAAGTGAAAAAGTGCTCACAGGAAATTGAACATGCTCAGGTATCCCCCTCTACTCAGAAGGTCCGAGGCAGGCCAGGTCCACAGGACAAGGACAAACGGCAGGAAGTCCCAAACAAGGACCACAGCCACCCCACCCCAGAACCAGCCCACCATCTACCCAGGAGGCGGGACAGGGCGGTCACGGCCAGAGCCCCCGCAGCCCGGGGGGAACGAACCCCAGCGGGCCCAGGCCAGTAATCAAGGACCCCGCTGGGTGCCCAGGGCATCCAGAGCAGGCAGGGCAAAGGGCCCAAGGCCCCCCCCCACTCCCAAAGGCCGTGAACTCAACCAACGCCAGCAGACGTCCAGGACCCCAAGCCCGCCCCCAGACAAGAGCCAGCCTGTCCCCCGGCACCCCCTCCAAAAGACAGACATTCCCATTTACCCACACATCCCTCCCCCCCCCCATGCACTGCCCACCCCCTCCCGATCCCCCGGTGGCCAAGGGGACAAGAAGGCCACAAGACAACCCTAACCCACCCCCCAAGAGCTGTATGTTTGCTATCTGTAGTAGTTGTGTTTATCTATAAGTGCGATTAAAACTGAGAGGCGATCAGGTACCGAGTGCAGCAACAAGAGCCACCTTAATGGTCCCAATTACAACACCCAGCAAACGTAACCGCCCCCCATGTGCCTTACTTATATGTGTACTGGTGAGTGGGAAGAGTGAGGAGCCCAGGGAGGTAAGAGCATGCTACCCTCTGGAATGAGAGCCGCTATCAGCACTAGGCACCTCCCACTCCACAGGGCCCCGGCTGCAGGCCACGCCGGACGCAACTGCCCCCACCACCAGAGCCCACACCCATCTCCACCAGGGAGCTGCCAGCAGACCCAGAGAGCACCCATCCATCATACGTGCCGGTGGTGGATGAAGACTCCAGGCCCGCCCCAGGACCCATTCTCCCGCTTACGCACACACGCTCCCAGTCTCACTCCAACCACAATCCCCCGCACACACACAGACACACAACCATCCCCAATCACCCACACATGCACCCCACTTCGTGACACCACCTTCTCTCAGCAATCCCTTCACATACCCACCAACATGTGCATGTGACCCAACACACCCCCATATACACTCATCTGCCCACACTCATGTGCATATACACACTCACAGCCCACACCCATTCATTCATTCATTCATTCATATGTACACACCTACCAACCCATGCATGTGACCCAACACACCCCCATATACACTCATCTGCCCACTCTCATGTGCATATACACACTCACAGCCCACACCCATTCATATGTACACACCTACCAACCCATGCATGCGACCCAACACACCGCCATATACACTCATCTGCACACTCTCATGCGCATATACACACTTACAGCCCACACCCATTCAAATGTACACACCCACCAACACATGCAACTCCAGACTCACACAGCAACACAAACCCACACACACCAGACACATGTAACCAACTCTCCGGCCTCCATCCCCCTGGTCCCAGGGCCACATCTGAGGATCAGAGGATGGACACACACCCCGCTCCAGCGGCAGACCAGGCCGGCTCAGAACCCCCGCCCAGCACTGGCCGACACCCCGGCCCCCAAAAGGAAGAGAGCCCAGACCCCAGGAACCCTGCCCAGCCCACCCCGAGCACCCTGGCCACCCGCCATGGGCCCAATGACCACCGCAGGGGCCTTCACCGGCGGTCCCGCCCCACTACCACAGGCGGCACCAGCCACCCACTGCTCCACCACCCGGACTAGACACAGAGGTGCCCCAGTGGCAAGGCAGCCAAGACCCCCATCCAGACAACCGCCATGTGTCCACAGCCACGAGGAGTCCCAAACCAATCCCTAAACCCCGGAACAAAGAGGGTACACTCCTCCACCAGGACTAAGTGATGGAGCTAATCACAGGGGACCAGAGGG
>JBAMHX010000020.1:7128594-7149810 GCA_037177515.1 Pseudomugil tenellus
TGATAGAAGAGGGACAGCAGATGAAACCAGAGGACAGATGCTCAGTGCACCATATTTTCCCCAGCTTCTGGCCTATAAAAAACTAGCTGCAATATTAACATATCTGATTTTAGATTAAAAACACTATTTTACAAAAAAAAAAAAAAAAAAACTATTTAACAAAACAAAAACCTATCAGTTTAATGCCATTGACCTCTATGATACCAATTTTGGTCTTTAAATACTGATTTGACACAACCCAAGCTGAAGACAACAGCAGATTCAACAATGGCTAAAGTTTGAACTTAAAAATTGCAAGTCTTTTGTTGTAGATTGGATTGGACAGTCAGGCAGCTGCAAAGGTGAAACCTCAGCCCACACTAGGCCATACAAAGCACAGTTGAGAGAAGAGATGTGTATAGGGGCCTCTACATGGATATAGGGCTGACAATCAAAAACAGTTCAAAAGGGGGACTAAGGAGTTGTGTCCGGTTTCATGAGCAGGACTGGCTTCATTCGCATATGACAAATACAAAGAAACACATTTTTATAATCAGTTAACTAATTAGTTGATTATAATAGCTGAGCGAATGACACCTGTTTCAAGAAAACATGTTCACAAAGACTATATTCACCGTACTACAGTTCATATGTTATGTAGTTCTATTCTTCTCAGTTTTATATACTTAATTAATGTCCTAATCACATTATTGCCAATGAAGGTGGACTGGAGCCAATTGTTAATTTACTATTAGTAAGAATTTAGATAGAGCAAATAAGCTAAAATGTCAGGTGGGTAGTATACAGGTGTCAGGAAAGAGGATAATAGCTGTCAGTGATGAATGCTTGGTGCCAGAAAGGGGCCTCTTGGAGATAAACACCATTACATAATCTTTGAAAAGCATACCAGGTCACTGGTGGACTGGATTATGGGTCTGCAGCCAATGAAGAAGACGCTAACCTTAGGGTTGGGTTAACTATCACAACTAATCACTGTGCAAAGTCTATGAACTGGTCGAAACAGAAACAAAAAAACAAGAAAGGGATGACTATCGCTATAATAAGGGAGCCCATTGGGTCCCACTACTTTCAGGTGAAAGGGTAATGATCAAAAACTTCAGTAGGAGGGAAGCTTAATTTGAGGTGGTTACCAGAAAACGGATACAAGAAGGACACACAGTGTATATGCTTAGACCAGAGAGCAATGAGGGTCCTATCTGTACTGTACACGGAAATAATTTAGATGTTGTCCTTTGAATTTAGACTAGGACCAAGCCATGACAGAAGGATTGATATCCCCAGCAACTGGTGGATGTAGCCCTCTACCCCCATCGTGGTGGCTACCAGGGGTGATGGTCACCAGTGATCCTGCCGGTAGAGCCAACAACCCACAGACAGACTCACTTGGAGAAACTGCAGGCCCCAGTACAGGACCTGAGTGGGGTAAATGAGTCTAAAAGAGAGAGAGAGGGGGGGGGGGGGGTGTCTAGGTGAACTAACTTTTATAGACTACCTGCCTTTTTATATCCCAAATTTATTTTCAGCTTTTCTATATCGCCTGATTTTAATTTTTATCTTATGCATGATGTGTGTTTTGTGTTGGACTTGATTTTACTGTGGATATGGGAGCAAGGCAGCTAATGACTGATTGAACACAGCTGGCAACCCCCTTCCCTACCACAAGATTGGCAGAACAGGATTTTATAAAGGACAGGTGTGGAAGAAAAGAGGTGGACACCAGCAAGGAGAGAACCACTGATGACAGAGGTACAGGCGGCTCTGAGAGAAGCCAAGGAATCAACCCAGTAGAGGACAGCTGCACGGGAGCTTGACTACGGATCAGAGGGGTGGTGAATGGATCGTCATCCTGGCTGGATTAATCAGGCTGACCACAGTATGCAAAGAGTGTATTAGCCTCTCTTTTCTGTTTTGTGCAGCAACTAAGCAGGCTAGAAGCAAAGCAGACAGGGACGTTAAAACCTGGCTCATCAAGGGTAGAACATCCCTTTCCTCACCTGCAGATTACTTCCCAGCGGAAAGTTAAAGACAAGAGGCTGACCGTTGTTTAGAACTGTCTGGATGATTTTAATAGCCATTTTAGGTGAAAGACAATTTAATTTAACTGACTGTAATAAAAACTCCACCTTGACTAATATGCATGTCTTTGGACTGTAGAAGGCAGCTAGAGTACCCAGAGAGAATTCATACACACAAGTGAGGAGAACATGCCAACTCCACACAGAAAGGATGTCCCATTCAGCTGAGGCTGTGAGGGGATGTTAACAACCACCACACCACCATGATATTTTTAAATGGAGATTTACACATCTTTCCACTAAACATTCAAAACAGACAAAGGCCTGAAAATCCAATCAAAAAGGCATATGTTCTGACACTGCAGCCTCACCTGTTCTTCAGAGCCAAAACTCAACTGACTACAGTCTGTTTAATGTGATCAAGTCAAATGACATTCTCAGACTTATTTGGATGATCATTCAGAATACCAAACTAGCTTGGAAAAGGTCAATAGTCCGAACAAATCACTTCAAAGTAAGTCTTTGCCAACCCCCACTAATCTGTTTGTACATCCAGGATTTTTTTTCCACATCAGGGAGTGTGTATCTATATGTTGCATTTAACAGATAATAGCCAAGCATATGTGCAACATCAATGCACTGTTTTTGTTTTTCTTTTTGAGCGAGCTCCATGTACATCCCACCAGTAAATCATTATTTACCTCTGATTTGATTAGGAGATTTGAGCAAATATCTACTGTAGCTTACAGGTGGTAGAGATTTGCCAAATAAAAAACATTGTTGGTACTTGGAACTTGAAAATTCTGATGCTTGAGTCATGAATTTATGTCTATCCTAAACTCAGTTCTCTCAATAATAATTCAAGGTTAAAGACGTCCGCAATGATAAAAGTAAATAGCAATACAAAAAAAAAATCTAGATCAGTAAGAGCAGCTTTATCATGATGGTAAAACAATACAATGTTAGGTGACCATATAAGGGAGTAGTGGTGAATAACAGGGTTCTATCTTCTCTGTCAGAAAAGGTAGACTTCTAAGGAATATTATTCTGGTGAATCATCTTTAACCAGCAAAAAGTATCTATACAGCATGACAGAGTAGAGGTGGCAGAACTGAGTATTTATGGGTTTGATGATGTCACTTAATGCAGAGAACGGGAATCACTCTTGTTCTTCCTGCTGCAATAATGCACACACACACGCTCACACCAGGGGTCTGTTCAAATGACCCAGAAGTACTGTATGAGAACTGTTTAAATAGTTTAAATGCCAAGGAGAGGAGGTTTAGTGCTTCATTTATTATCCCATTTAGCATATCACACACTGTACCATCTCATATAAAAGAGAAAGAAAAATCTATTTTAAATTTCTTAACAGCCATACCTTTCAAAGAAATGTTTGATGATATTCCTTTAGTCTAGGATTACTGTCAAGACAGAATATTGACTGTTAACAGCCTGTGATGACAATAAATTTTTCTCTTTTGTGTTTTTTAAAAAATTAAGTTCCTATAATAAAGCTTATAGAAGAAAGACAGTTCATTTGACTGTGTAGCAATTTGAAAATATTTATTGCACTATGCAAAATAACATAAAGCTTTTTTTTTTTTTTTACATTTTCTTTTTATTGCAGTTTGACCCAAAGAGTGGGGAAGAGTGGTGAATCAGAATACTACGTAAGGGGTTTCCAGAAGGGCATGCAGAGGGTAAAGTGACAGACTCAGGGGATAAGATGGAATGACATGGTGGGTTAGTGTTTGGCTCACAGCAAGAGGGTCATCAGTTCAACTTTCTTTGTGTTATAGCTCCAGTAGAGTGGCAAGCCTGGCCATAATCTGCTTATGCTTTTATCCAGAGCATAGTAGGATTGATGTCAACTGCCCAGAACCCCAAACAATAGCACCATACTTACTTTTAGATTTATGATGCATGCATGCTTACAAAGGTTATTAAATTCAGTAAAAAAAAACTAAAAAAAAACATACATTTCATATGCCAAGCATGAATTAAAAGAGAACATTTCATATGATCGTCTCCTTGTCATTGCTTCTCCTTTCACAGTGCTCCAGGACTTTGTCGCAAGTGAAATTTTTCCATGGCCATGACAATGCTGTCTGTTCTCACACTGAATGTCAGTCTGGACAATTGATACAATAAACCCAATTGAAACTTTCAACCTCTAGCCTGCTGATAAGAAACAGAGGGAGTCTGCCTATTGCAAGGAGGAGGAGGGGAGCTTTCTTTTATTGATGGCCCCGTGCCAGTAACAGGAGAATCTCCATTAGAGTTACAGGGAAAACAACATTTTTGAGCAAGTCCCCTGCAGTTCTGCTCAATGCAATTTCCACAGGCCTTAGATTTCCGATTTAAGAGGAAGGTGAGGTGTGGAATGCTTTGTGATTTATTGTGTTTTAGTGAAGTGTGATTGATGTTCTGTATACTGTTGAAAAGGTCCCGACAAAATAGATAGCTTCTTTGAATTAGTGAACTATTCACTGACCAGTGTAATGGATAGTGAAATCTAAATAGTGGAAGAAATACTTAAAAAGGCATTCCACCAGCTTCCAATTGAGAGAAAAATCAATTTACAAATCACAAGGAGCATTAATCAGACCGTGAAAACAGTTAAATAACATTGTATGTGTATTGCAAGAAGAAAAATGAGAGTGCTTCTCAATAGAAATCCTCTTACGTTACAGATGTTTCAACTTTCTGGTGTACTGCATTCACAGTCCCACCATGGTTGATAAGTATTTACTGAGTTTATACATTCAAGTAAAGGGTATTTGAATGTAAATGCATTCTTATTGATTATTCTTTCATTATTATAACATTATTACGATGTGGGCACTCAGGAATGATCTGCTTTTATTTCTTCTTCATAACTCATTCTACCACCATTATTCTGCTAAAAGAAAGAAACCTGAAAATTATTATTCACAAAATTTCCAGAGTTTTAAAAAGATTGCTGCCTCACGAATTGTCTAGTATGCTGACACTTTCAGGAACTTTTTCTAATCTTAGGTTCCCAGATTGGGGGGGATTGAGAACAGATGGTGCCCAAATTTAGCTAATATGGCCCATTTATATACTAGTTACACTATAATGTACTTATTTCATTATGGGGATGGAATTTTCAAGCAGTGGCCTTAGAAATATGCACAAGGCTCAACTGATTAATTATTTCCTTACAATTCATAAAAAGAAAAACTATTTATCAGAGTTAATCCTTCAATCTTTGGACAATTACACAACTTCTAAGTTATTGCTTATCAAACGTGTTTGCGTATCCGTGTAGTTTACTGCCCTTCCAGAGCAATCTCAGGAATATTTGGAAAAGTCTGAAATATTATAGAAAGCTGTTGGTTCTTTTGTGCTGTTGTAAGCCCTTTAGCTTTGCCAGATCTTGAAAAAGAAATAAGTCATATTTGACAGAGTAGGTCTATAATAGACTTTGAAGAAAAGGAAGAGCAGTGCAGCAGCTGAGCTTTTCATCATGCTTCTTCCTCTTCTTTAACCTTTGTTTCTCTTTGTGATTATATCTGTTGCCTTTCTTTTCTTTCTTTTGTTTAACTTTGGAATGTATGACCTGCAGTTAGCTACAACCTCTGAGGGCTGGTGGCTTGGTAGACTAAATACAAGTCCATATGCTGCCGTACAGTTACCCTGAATTATTTTCTGTGCATGCAGTAAGAGCAGCATAAACACATATTTCAGTTCAAGCGTAAGCAAGTCCCTTTGCACACAGTTTGAAATAAAAGGTTTTAATCAAATGCCACAAAGCTGGATGCACTGTTTAGAATCTCATTATATGTGGTGTCATAGAATTTCTCTTCACGGCAACAATTCAAACATATACTGGAGTTCTGCTAAAATAAACATAGTTTGATGTTTTCCATCTCGGCCCTATCTTTTTTTATTTACCAACTACACAAGAAATACATCGTTATCTTGACTCTAAGGAGTTCAAGGAAATATTGTTTCCCCGAGGTGTTTATTTGGTTAATCAAGGTCCAGTGTGTTGGGCTAACCATTTAACAACCCAGAGCATCAAAAGATCCCAGTAGTTGGTTGGGAGTACATAGCCACCCAGCCTCTGTCACTGTGTCCATCACTGTATTGATCCAAAGACCTTATCAAACAGTGTATCTGCAGCTAACAGGGTGGTGAGGATTGACTTTGCAAATCTCTACCACCTCTAACTTTTCTTTTGATCTCAGTATGGTCTTGGTCTACCTCATAATCAACAGAGCTGAACTTATCTGTATCTTGCTCTCTTTGTACAAGTAAAGACTGGAACACATCTCATCTTTTTGTGGCTGCTGAAACGAAAATGTATATTTACCTGAATCAAGGTCTGTATTTGGAAAAAAAAAAGTGTGAAAGCTGCACATATAGTAAAGTTTCTAACCATTTAAAAAATGTAAAATGACTCGGGTCATCAGCATATTCATATGTCATGCAGCTTGTTGACTTTTACATTTTGTGTAATGTTTTATTGATGCACCTTGTGCAACTATTGCATCATAGATTACAAAGATTAAACTTGTGGAAACATCAGTATCATCAGAATAAATTGGATAATTGCAGTAGTTGATGTGTCTCTTTTCATTTCATGGTAATGAGACAGATGTCTAACTTTCTTTTCAGCAAAGTCTCGCTGTCATCCAAGGATAAATATAGGCAGTCCCAGCTGAATAGAAATCACAACCTTCAAGTAGAAGAACAATCAGAGGTAATGAGTAATATTTAACTAATAATGTGCACTATCAAGGAGGTATGGAATTTAAGGAAAAAACTATTGGGATTTATCAAGAAACAACCCCCAGCCCCACATTTAAAAAAAAAAACTGACAATGAGATAAATCTTCATCATGCTATTCTTGGTATAAAAAAATCAAACATTTCTAACATCTGACTCATCAGGAAAAAAATTTAAACTAAAGAGTACTCTGTCGATTATGTTATTTTATTTATTAGTTTAAAGCTATTTAAACAGGATTGTGTTCACAGGGAAATTTAAACATTTATTTTTCAATCAGTTAGGATTTTTGTTGAATTTTTTTCCTAATTTACCTCTTTTTTACACTGTACGAAGTGATTTGTCAAAGTAAAATATTAAAGTTTTTTTTCTTTAACTTGACTGCATTTTCTCTACAAAAAATGGCTTTTTAGCCTGGCGAAGATGAAGTAGAATCAAATTGCAACATGTTATTACCTCCATAAGTCAATTGGTTGTGTTTTTCTTGTTAGAATGATCCTTCGGGGTTTTGTTATCTCCTCAACATTTGGTGATATAATGACTTTCCATTAGGGACATGAACTTGGAAGTTGTCTAGTTCTTACAAACAAGTACAAACGAATGCTTTGTACAAGTTTTAAAATAAAGAGTTTTACCCAAATGACAGAAAGCTAAAAACTATTATTTGTATGTTATGGACTATGACCTTTATTTACCAAAGGTGTTTGTTAGTCAAGGCTACGTGAGGTAAGCTAACCATCTAACAGATACTGGTAGGTGGATAGCAGTACATAACCACCCAGCCTCTTTCATTGTGTTCATGAGTTAAACATTCACTGATAATAATGATACATATTAATGTTAATACATTCAATATTGTCATAAGTAGAGTCAGAGTTTGAATAAGCAATGTTTGTATAGCCTTAACAGAGCAGCTGCTGCTTACACTTAAGGTATTAACCCTCTCAGACTGAATCATACTGCTGCCTTTAATACATGAGAAATTAAATGATTCCAGCATCAGCTTGTGTTATTTTCTTGGCAGTAAAGCAAACATACAAAGCAGTAGGAGTGACACTCTGATATTATTCTTCTTTTCTAAAGTATCTTGAAGGCTGGCATTCAGGTTTTCATTTTGCTTAGCATCAACATATTTCACTCCAAAAAAAAAAATAAAAATAAAGTAATTGCAGTTCTTGGACCTCTCTGTGACAAAAAGCTGTTTAGTTACAGTAAAATACAGATTCCATTATGAGGGTATTAAGAGCTTTGTAACCAGGAGAAAACAGGGATTAACATCAGACATTCACACACTCTGTGTTTGATTGTCTGCGTGAGACTGGTATACAAATTATATAGTGTCATTGCAGCTAATGAGAGAAATCTAATGAATATAAATACAAGATGATGTAACCAAGCCTTTGACATTGAAAGACATTTTGGGAGCGACTTTGATCTCAGATATTAAACCTTGATCATTTAAAATATATAAGAAATGTATTATGCATTTAAAAAGATATTTAAGCTCAGTCGTTAAGGATTAAATAGGAAGGGGGTTATTCAATACTTTTATGCACAGGTAAATATACAAAAAATATCCATAATTTGCTCCATAATTAGAAAACTAAACCACAGCATCTGTTATAGACTGTACACGATTCAGCACATTAATAAGTTAATTAAGTTTTTTGTTTAAGTTTAGGTAACAATAAGCATTCCCCTCTCCCTGCCTCGCCACCTTGACGGATGCTGGGTTGGCTGTGGATGGAGTGACTGGGGTCCTTGTTTGGCGATGACTGCCAGATGCCCTGGTCTAGGGGTCCTCCAGGCCTGCTTCTGACCTTATTTGTTTTTTGGTTTTTTTTGCGCATTTATCTCTGGTACTCCTGGCATCTGCTAACTTCATCTTCCTGCAGGGCCCATGAGATATGCTCTATGCTTATGTTCAGGTGTAATGGATTGTATAGTGTGTGTGGTCAGATTAAATTCTCTAATAAACATTTAGTTCAAATAAATAAAGAATTCATACTATCAAGAGAATCTTTGTATATACATATATACATGAAGCTCCTTTTGACAAAGCAAATTTGCTCAGCCACACCTCAGCAAGAAGACCATAATTCTGTTTGCTTTAATGATGGAGAAGACAAAAAAGTTTAGGTAGCAATAAAAAAAACCTGTCAGGCTTCAACATTATTTTTAATGAAATCACCTTTTTCTTCATATTGTGATGACACAGAGTTCTCTGGGCTCCTGCGGGTTATCTGTAAATATCTGTACGTAAAAAGTGTACTATTTTCTGCTTCCCTAAATATTAAATCAAGTAAAGAAATGCTGCAAAGTTTAGAAGTACCATTTATGCATATATCTTCCCACACAATTCAGTTCTGTCTTTTCAAATTAGAAGTTGGTATAAGACATCATTTGCATCATTCAGTTTTAATTTTTATAGTGTGATAATACATCAAGATCTATTTACATTTAAACTGATTACACACACCAAGTCTAGAGAATTAAAACTCACCTGCCTCAGCTTCAGTATGCTTCTCTTCCTCAGTCTGCATCTCCTCCTCTCTCTTAACTACCCAGAAGCTTTGATTCGGTCACCTAACCAAATGAGATATTGGCGCATGCTGAGTAAACAAGTTTGTGTCTTTGACCATTATTAATACAATGGCTATTGGAAATAGCAACTCTTTGACTTAAGCCTTTACTTTGACTCCTGCTGATATCCACATTTCTTTTCTTTGCTCCTGAAGTTCTGACTAAAGACACCTCCACAGTTAAAACCCCCTTCCTACAGCCAGAACCCCAGTACAAAGGGAGTAACAGTGAGGTCAGTCAGTCAATTTTGGAAGAAACAAAAAACAGATCCAATAAGTGTTCAGTGTCAAGGCAAAGCAAGTTCAGTTGTATAGCACGTTTTATATGCAAGTGCTTTACATGAAAGCATACGGGGTGCAGAAATCACCAAGACATGAAGACATGCTTATTTTTCCTAAATTTAGTGATGTTTCAAATATTCTGTATGGCTGCACTTTCGACCTGGTGTTTCAGAAAATATTGGACTTATTTTTGTTGCCTGTTTGAATAGTCTCTTGTGAGCACAAACACTTTAAGAGCATGAAATACTTTCAAGCAACTAGAAAGCATCTGAAAACCATAAATCGGAAGCGAATGCTCATGGGAGGACTCGACCGTATTAATCCACAAGAGCAGCTCAAGGTGAAGGTCAGTAATCTTGTAGCTGTAGCGCCAAGCTTGGAAGATTTCAACACAACTGTATCAGTCCCATCCACCAAAGATACAGTAGTGTTTGTAAAATATGGCCTTTGCATGGATGTTTTTCTGTGATTTGAAATTTAAGCCTGGAGACCAGTGTCATTAAGACATTATACGTACATTTAGCAGGGCTGTTTAAGAGCTTGAGCTTTTCGTGTTTGACTTTTTTTACTATTTTACATTTACTTGTAAGTACAGTGAATAACCACTGAATTGTATAGTATCCATCCATCCAATTTTCTGGAACATATCAGTCTCTTGATATTGTTTTAATTCTAAGCGGTCATCTTTTTTGTCTTAATCTTTATGAATGTTCTTGTTTCGCTCTGCTGGGGAATATGGATGGAAAGTAGCCTTTTGGCAAAATCTGGCATATTTACATTTCTATGTTCATTAATATGCACTGTCCTAGCTTATGCCGTCAGAAGCGGCGGCTAGGGGTATATCCCCGAACAACCCCAATCCTCCTATTTCCCAATCCTCCAATTTCCCAATCTTTGTATAGACACAATACAATAATATAAAGATGCACATGTTCAACCTGATGTTGAAATTTTGAACTAGCCTGCTATGAGGTCAAGGCAGGATGCATCCTGAAGCCATGACCTTTTATTTGCCCTTGATTTGAGGTCAGTGAGGTGAATAGTTCCAGAGATATAAACAAACATCAGATTTTTTGTGCATAAAGCACCACCTAATGAAGAAACCATAAATCCCAAAATGGTGAAATTCAATACAGGGCATCCCCTTGGGGACCTAGATTGGTACACTGTTTATCAAAATCCAATTGTCAAAATTGTTTAAGTTATCGCGTTTACACGAATGATATCTGCCAGCAGCAGCGTGGTTGTGATCAAACTATTTTATCCCTGACACTCCAGGTTCGGGATATAATTATTCACTATTTTTTGTCTTTTCCTGGGACACATACGGAGGTAAGTATGATTTTCCTTGCATATGATCATGGCACTCTTGACAAGATCTTCATCCCCAGGATCCATGCAGAGATTTGTCGGTTTCAAGCTGCTCTGCCCAAGTCCAAATTTTCCTCTGCAATTTCCTGTCAAAACTTTCAATTTTTCCCAGGAATTTAGTAAACAAACACTAAGATGCAGATTTTTTTGGATGCAGACATTTGACAGGATCCCCTGGGTTGTGGTTGCCTTCATGGTCCAGAGACATGCAAGAATGCCAGGAATGTGGTTCATGAAAGCTTTTAGATACCTAACCTGACTTGCCATTGGATAAAAGGTTGACAGTTGCACATGCCAGATGGCTTTCTTCCAAGTTGATTTGAGGTATGGCTTTGCATGTGTAGCACAGGACTAGGTCGAGCTCATGTGCCACTCCACTCAGCACTGATGGTCCATATTAGGTTTGTGCAACACACAAGAGATCACAGTTTGTGAGAGAACAAACATCACTAATCATCAGTAATGATCATTTATATTTGTGTTGAACTACACAGTTGATTGACTATTTCTAGTCTCACCCTGTTTGGTGTAATATGCTGATATATAAAGTAGCTGTGTTATTTATAACTGCACTTTACTTCACGTTATTATCAGTCAACGTGACTCCTGTCCATCATTACTCAGGAAAAAGTTTTTTGTTTTTTTTTAAATCACCCTAAAATGAAAAAAGTTGAGACAGAAAACATCTGGGGCTTGAGCCCAAGTAGCCACTCCCTAACCCGGCCCATGCAGCTCAGGCTCCTTGCCTGCCAGAAAGGTGATGTTCCATCTCCATAGACCTAGTTCTGCAGCTGAGGATAGGACTGCCAGAGTATTGCCTTTGACAACCACCCAGCTCACACTACACCCAACCTCCACAGATGCTGTGGGGGTTGGGTGCAGACCTCCTGTGGTTTCAGGTGTGAGACCACAGGAGGGGGGCGGCTCTTGTAATTCTTCTAGTCTGAGCCACATGGGCAAAGGCTCAACCACCAGATGCTGGACTCAATACTCCACCCCCAGATCTGGTTCCAGAGGGGTACCCGTATAATCAATGTCCGAGGGGGGCTTTTGAGCTAATCACTATGGAAGCACTATGGAAATCCGGCATTAGTTCACAAAAATAAATGCAATGATGTTTTAGACCAAGTGAATAGTGTGTTTGGCCTTTTTAAACTTATGAAATTACCATAAAATATATTTAAAAAGTGATACTATTGGGATAAAATATTAAACTTTCTGCTTTGTTTCATGTGTTCGTGTTTGTTTTTATAGATCCTTCTGGTCAGTGGTGATAGGGCGGCTGATTGCAGATTGCAGATTCACTCACCTGTGACTGGGTGGATTAGCCGGCCTACTTAAGGAGCAAGAATGCCATCCACTCTTTGCCAGGTTGTTAAACCACTGCAAGGACTTTTATGGTGTTTCAGGAAAGAGCTTCCTCCAGCGAATCCAAAGCCCACTTCCACTACACCACTTCAGTATTCTGCCAGTGACTCTTTAAAAGACTTCGTAGTAAATTAATAAACCTGTTACTGACAATCTGCTGTAACGATTCCACCTTCAACAGACCCTCGACAGTGGAGTTGTCGGCTCCCCATACCTCAGGAAAACTCTCTCTTTCTACAAGATGTCATCAACTTTAATATGACACCATGTTTTGAGAGCCATTTGTTTAATTGTGATGTCCATGATTAAAGACTTATTTTCCCCTGTTGGTTTTAACATTTTCCATGCTAATCAATATAGGTGGATTTATTCTTTTCTCTGGTCTATGACTTTAATCTATGTTCATGTTTTATGTGATATCCTTTATTTTTAACTTCAATGTACGGTCAGAGTCAACCATTTTAAAGGTTTTAAATGTTACTCATGCAAATCCATGCAGGCCTAATTCCACAAGCCCACATGAATCCTGATTGGCTAGGCAGGATCCAGTCCTGCCCCCCCCAGCCTGCTTCAAAAGGAGCGATACAGACTCTCTTAATGCTCTTAGCCTAACCTCTCTTGCCCCTTAGCTATTACTATACTCTTAACCCTATGTCCACTTCATATGACTTCCTCAAATGAAGGATTAAGCTTTCAATTTTCAGCAACTAAATTTGGGCCTCCTGAACGGAAGTTAGATTTTTCCACAACTCCAACTTAGACCACCTTACTTTTGGACATTTTTAAACCTTTCCCTCTTCGGGCTCAACCACCTGGAACCGTAACCTCACCACCACCCATCAACCCAGAGAGAAATCACTCAAAGCTGCAAACCTCAAGGACAGGCTTCCTCCCAATATCAGACCCAGGCGCCAATACGGAACGACACCATCTCAGCGCCCCAGAACAGATCCGGACCCGTCCAATGGTCCTAAGCTGCTGTTCTGAACAAACCCGTTTCCTCAGCAAGGAATTACTGGTCTTTAATGATGGTTGGCCAGTTATGAAACTATTCATCTAGGCTTAGAAATGGTCTAACTCTTAGACATGCTAGAGGGACATCACATTTTACTTAATAAATGTTAATCCCACACACACCTTACTTTACCATAGAACTCTGGTTGATCATCAAAGCCACAGCTGCGTCATTGTTTATGTTGTCTTGTTTGTCTAGTCTGTCATATGTGCTTTATTCTTTTATTTATTTATTTATTCTTTATTTGGCCATGTATGACCTGTAGATTAGAAAATAAATACCCCTTTTATTATCTGGTTTTGTCTGTCTTGATTTCCTGTGGTCATGATTCAGGTCAATAACATTTTGGACTGATTAATTATTTTATTCTTTGATTTATTAACTCTATCATCTAACAAGGTTTCCTTCTATGCCTATGATGTTACTAAAGTAAAGTAAAAAATAGAAGGTAGCGCCTCAACGTTAATTATAAATTATCAATTTTTAATATTCAGATGTCATATTATTATTAAGTCATATTAATTCCATCAAACTGTTTTAACGCTACACTGCTTACCTGCTGTCTGCTCCTTCTGGCCAGAAACCACACAGATCCTAACAGAGACTAGAGGAAAGCAGCCATTGCTTGTCAGTTTTTTATTAATCTAGCTTCAGTTTACATTTTATTTGATGCCAAGTTAAATTAGCATGTAAAGTCGATTTGTCTTAAACAAGCTATTATGTAGAAGTTAAAATTTTCAGAGTGCCTGCCACCCTGACGACAACAGCATTATGCTGATTCTTAACGAGTAAACAGTGCTGTCGGTGCTTGTTTGCCATTTCGCAGCTGCGGCAGACTGTCTGTAGACAAAATCCGAACCATGAACATTGCTGTTGTAGTTATTAGCAAGTTGTTGGGCACTTTTGGATCTCTGTGTGTATGTAAGCTAAAACTTTATATCTAATGAACAATTACAAGTAATGGTTTCAGGCGCAAGACAACTTAACCTGATTCTATAAGGTGTATGAAAATGAGATGACCTCCATGATAATAGAAGCCTAAGTGGTCCAAAAGAGCAACTCATATAGGGTGGCTGTAGCTCAGGTGGAAGAGAAGATGTCAAAAGGAAAGTTGGTGGATCATTTTCAGTAAATGCCAAATGTCCTTGGTAAAGACACTGAACCCAAAGTTGCCCCCCGATGTGCCTGCAGGGGTGTGAGTGAATGTGTAAATTTATGTAGTATAAAGCCATATAATTGGTCAGCATGACTGGAAAAGTACAATATAAGTACAAGTCCATTTAGCATTTAATATTTGCAAACTCAATCTCAAGGAGTAAAGATGATGTAACCTTGATAGTTTGAATAGTTGATTGGCAAAACAAAAAAAAAAAAAAACAGAAAGAAAAGATATTTAAGAGACATATTTCTTTGGGACAAACTTTTATAGACTGGTTGCTCAAGTGTCCAGATATTTTGCTGACGTTATTCTCTATCCTCTCATAAACTGCTAGGGTGTGTGACACTCTTAAGAAGATAGGGGACAGATGCTTTCCGTGTTTTTTCATGGGACTAAGGCCCTAGGCCTTGGTCCTAGATGTGTAGGAGTTGGAAATACATGCAGAAATGTAGAGGAATTTCATGTATTAGCTTAATTACCTTGCTCTTATTTACTTATCTAGTTAAAAGGTCCAACCATAAGATTCAGATTCAGAATATTTATTGTCATTGTCACAAGAGAGCAACAGAATTTGTTTCCAGTAAAGCCAAAACCAAACACACAGTAGACATATACAGACATATACAGGTAATGATATATACAGGTGCAGCCAGCGTATCGCAGCACTCCTAAACTGATGCCATTCTGACCTTAGTAAATCATCTGCAAGGCCGACATCCTTACATCAGGGAAATGTTTAGGCAAGACCTTAGTCTTGTTGTCATAGCTGAAGAACAGAACCCAGATTGACGCACGTGACCAAAGTCTTTAAACAAAGCTGCCCCTATCTGACTAGGGCAGAATAGTTCTAGACTTCTGTGTGACGACAGATCTCTGGAGAGATTCTCCCCGGGTTATAACCTTGTACCATATCTGTATGTCTTAATGTTTTGTCCCTTCATGTTTTAATGTTTAATGTCTGTTTAACTTATTTTATCCATCCATCCATCCATCCATGCATCCATTTTCTAACGCTTATTCCCGAACGGGGTCGCGGGGGGGCTGGAGTCAATCCCAGCTAACCCAGAACCCTAACAGTACCCCCACGCCCCCACAAGGGACGGCCATCGGACGCCCCAAAACACCAAACCAGGGAGGTACGAGGGGGCCCGCAGGAGGGAACAGGCCAAGAGTTCGTAGGGACCAGAGTTCGTGTTCGGGAACCCGGCCCGGAGGCCGCAGAATCAGGAAGCCGGGCTTTGGAGGACGGCCCGGAGGCCGCAGGGTCAGGAACTCCGGAGGAGCAGGAAGAGTGCTGGGTGCCGTCTTCTGGACCAGGAACCAGCCGAGGACGAAGAGGAGCGTCCCGACCAGGGGCCCCCTCGGAGGCGAGGATTGTCCCGACCAGGGGCCCCCGTGGAGTCGGGTGGAGGAGCGTCCCGGACTGGGACCTCCTCGACTGGCAGAGCCTGACGCAACCTGGGCGCTTGGGTCGCAGGCGGCGGCGTGGACCTGGACAGGGTGTCAATGTCCTCCTGAGCCTCAGCAAACAGCTCCTCCATTCCCGGATGTGCCAGAGCTTCAGGGTGTGCTTGCCCCACAGTCACAAACCGTGTGGCTGCGGCCAGCTGTTGGTGCACCGGCCATACAGTCCACGTACCACTTGGTAGTCATGTGGATCACCCTGAAGAAAGCCTTGTACTCCTCTTCCGCTGGGTCCATGTTTGGCTGGTTCATTCTGTCACGATGCGGGGAAGGTGGTGGACCCAAATGCAGGATAGGAGAAGGCAGCCGGAGGCAAAATAACTGGATTTATTAACGAACCAACCAAAGAACTAGCAATGAGCTCAAAAACAAATTAATCTAATGAACCAGCACGGGGGAAAGAACACCAAGGATATAAATATACAAAAGAGAATAAGACATGGGTGAAAACAATGACCAAAATCAAACCAGGTGAACTACTGAACAATACATGAAGCTGAAACAGATAGCAACGGGCAAAACAGGAAATACTGCAAAATAAAACTGGAAACCAACGTAATATATCAAATATCTTTATTCTGTAAGCTGTTATTTTTTATATTTTTTTAGAATTTTATACATTTTTGGATATTTTTTTTAGAAACTACATCTCAGAGAAAGTTATATTTCAAAACAGTATAGGAAACTATTTTAAAAAGCAACATTGACTATTATAAAAAAAAAAAAAACTGAATAATAGAAAGTAACAATTTCAATTGGCGCTAATATCTAATGACTTTTTTTGGATTTTTGTGTTTTTATGTTTCCTAACTAGTATGTGAACTTGCAGGCTAACGTGTTAACATTCTTAAGTTTTAGTGCACATACTTGGCATATTGTTACTTTTGGTTTCTGTAACTTCAGTCTTCCTTTCTCATTTCCTGAATGATTCCCCCCCCCCTGTTAATCTAACCTGCCTCCATTTCTCAGCAGCCTTTGAATAGGTTAGAATCCCTGTGGGCATAGTCTTGCCTTGGCAGTTCTTCTGCTGTGATTGGCCCTATTGAAAAGTGTATAAACTGAAATTACATCCAGTCTTAAAAAAAAATTTAAACTACCTTCATAATTGAATTATTAACTCTATGGTTATATTAAAGTAAAGGATTCTTCACTAACTCCAAGCCTGTTAAAACCTGACAAAGTTTGAGGGTGAAGACAGTGCTAGCCAAGTGTATGCATACAGACAAAATTTTAAATAGAGGTTTTTGCTTACTTTCTCTTTTAATTTATTTCTTATTCTGTGAAAGTCAAAAATATCCCTCTCTTCTTTTTTGCTTGTAATACCACATAGTTAAATCTCTAGTTGCCAAAGTTGCAAAATTGCAGAGTACGAAACTATATCGCTAGAAAGAACCTAAACAAGTTAATGAGATGACACACATTTGAATCTTCAATGTAATAATTAGTAAGGGGAGGCGAGGGTGGAGTTGTTTATTCAGAGTTTGAGGAAATTGTATTTGAAAGAGTCCATGTGGACCCAATGTGGAGGCAATCATAAAGCAGAGTTTACAAAGCCATCTAATTCTGGGAGTGTATTAAGTCATTTTTCAGAACCCTATTCAAAGAAATTCAGATTCTATTCAAAGAAAAAGCAGTCGTTAACAAGTCTATCACCTTTCTGTGGTGATACAAGACTTGGTAAGTAACATTAATGAGTAACATTAAAATAATGTAAAGTTTACTCCACTCCGTTGGCAGCAGTTAGTATCACTGTAGTAATAGTAATTTTGCCATGACAAACACTCTGACTTCTGAGTGCTAACATTTAACATTTCGGTGTGTTTTAATTTCTCCTTTAATGGATCAGTTTTTCTTTAATTATTCATCTGTTTAAAGTCCCACGACACACAGGTAGAGGTGTATAATTCAGTACAGCTTGCAACCTCTAACACCAAGTATGTAGATTTTTAATAAAACATAAAGTGAATTTATAAAATAATAAAATGTCAATGCCATAATGAATTCTGGTTCAAGATTTCTTTTTCTCATTCAGTGTGTTTGAAAACTCCAGCTCATGAAGAGTTAATAAAATCCAATGATAGAATGCAAACATGGCATTTTGCTGGAATGTTTCCTCTTTGTTAGAAAAAATAAACAATTAGTTGTTGCACAACTAAGTTTGCATATCTATTTAAAGCAACACCTTGCAGCATTCACTGAAGAGATTGATGAATGTGTTGGCATGTGAACCTCACTACTTACATAGGTTTCAGCAGATTAAATTCCTCGAGTTGCTTAGAGACAATAAACAAGCATGAAAACAACTGCTTGCTTCATGTTTTCTCACAATGAAGGGAATAGAATTGCATCATTCAATCATCTAAATGTTGCCAAGAAAGTCAATCCATGATGTCAAAAGACCAGATTTGACATTTTCAGTCCGTTTCTATTCCATGAGTTAATATTTGGATTGCTGAGCAGCACCAAGCATGCAGGAGAATTCAAAAACAGTCCTTCTGCATAGTATTGGCATATGGCAGGGTGCCACCGTGTTGCCCCAACAGTGTCAGTGTGTTTGTAGATTACTGAACATTTGCATAAAAATAAGAGAGGCTGCAAATGCAAAGCCCATTTAATTTTTCTTTCACATGAAGAATTATCCCGGTACTATGAAAAATCCTGTGCTTTATTCATTGACCCCATGGGGTCAATTACGCTTGCTGAGAGAAGACACAGAGACTGCCTCAGGTTCAAGAGACCGTAGTGTTGGCACATTGATCGATGGCAGGGATGCTTATCAGACACAGTGTGTTACAGACACCTAATTGCAATTGATCCTCTCTGGTGTACCATTAATTGTAAATCCTCTCTCAATCACCAAACTGCACACACACTACACATGTTGTACTTCAAATCTCAAACTTCATTCATCAATGGGCTCAAGATCGGTTTTCAATATGAGTATGCTGTGGCAAACACTGCTCAGAGACAAAGTTTTTCTCAGTGTGTTGAGCTTCACCACTGCATGAGGTGCTTGGATGGCTTGAAGGTCAAGGCTAAAACTAAAAGCCATGAGCTCTTATCAAGATGTCAGCACACTGAATCTTGCTGTCAAAACAACACCCTGCAATCCAAAAGTCAAACCCAATGCAGAGAAGTAAGAAATGTTCAAGAAATGTCAATCCCTTGCTACTTTATTTAATTTACTTTATTATAATTTTTTATATAGATATAAATGTTATTCATTGATTCATTTCCTATATTGCTTAGTCCAATTCAGGGTTGCAGGGAGTTGGAGAGGAAGGGTATACCCTGGACAGGTCGCCAGTCCAACGCAGATAAAATGTTATGTCTGTATAAATTGATGCTAGAATGTTTCTAGAAATGTTTCATCCTCACTACACGAATATTTTTTGTTGACTGAAGATCACAGTCATCATTTTTGACATTTGTAGTTAAAGTGAATAGTTCAGTTTGACGTTTGACAACTGACACTGCATATATTTTCTCAGTGTTCATGTATTAAAAATCTTTTTTAAACCCTTATTTTAAACTTTGGTTGAATATTGTGACAGCAGGGGTTTTTTTTAGGTTGATGTCTTGTAGAATTGTTAAATTGTAAACCCCTTCTCTTATATTTGAGACATCAAGCACTAAAGTTTTTTTGTTTTTGTTCTTTTACTCACGATTGTTGCTTGTAGACCCATCGTTCCCTTTTTGTCAAGTTACTAAACCATAAAGTCTTAAGTGGTGAAGTGCTGCATCAGTGGTCCTACTTCTTGTAACATTATCTCTTCGATAGACTCATTCACACAGTTCATCTTACTGATTGTGTGTCCTACTAATGCTCCTTGTCCTAATGCTTCTGTCTGAGCAATCAGATCAAGGTTGATAGTTCTTGACTTTTTAATGCTGCAGAAATGTCTGCATCTTTCCTCAGGTCTGTGCCTTAACAGAAGGCATCAGCTTGGTAGATTTGCAAACTGGCTTGCTGTTTACTTCATATCAGTCATCAAACAACAGCTAGGCAAGTGAGTGCTCTCCAATATTATGACCATAGAATTTATTTAACCTTAAGTCGCCGTCAGTTAAAAAAAATTACAACCCAAATCATATTTTATCTTTTCCTTATTTTAGTATACAATGCGTTTACATTTTGTGAATTGCATAATTAAGGCAGCACATTCTAACCAAAAAATGTGGAATACATGCATTTGTCTACTTATCTAAAACCATATTGCCACAATTCTTCTGTATAAATATTAACATGGTAATGGAATGCTAGTGTTTACTGTCAGGCTTGTGTCAATATCCATTATTATAAAGTTGTGCAACCCTGTAATTGCTCAGCTTTGTATTTAATGGCACGTAGACCTAACCACATATATCATCTCTGTTTTTAGCTGCCTCCTTTTAATCTCCAACCTGAACCATTTGCAAGTGATTGTAGAAGGTAAGGAACTGTGAGAGGGAGATAGAAAAGTATTGTTGAGAGCATTGCATGAGACAGTTTAATTCACAAGCTCTTGTACAACACTGCACATTGCATCACAAGTGTCCATTCCCTTCTCAACATTGGACCTAAATGTACTCAAGAGTAAAAATGGAAGCTGCATCTTTGTAGGGATAAATTAAATTAAAATGTAGTCTCTGGAAATTCAGATTATTTTTGTGTTTTGTTTTATCTACTGTGGACTAATAACGCTATTTTCATGTGATCTTGGGCTTACTGAAGGTTTAGAAACATCAGGTGTAGAGATATTGATTTCTTTTTTAGTTAATGCAACAGCCGTTTTGCATCTGTTAGGGTTTGGGGTTAGCTTGCATTGGTTTCCTGTTTTATTTTGTAGTTTTTCCTGTTTTGCCCGTTGCTTTCTGTTTCAGCTTCATGTATTTGTTCATTAATTCATCTGGTTTGATTTTGGTAATTGTTTTCACCTGTGTCTTGTTCAGTTTCCAGTGTATTTAGACCCTTGCTTTTCTTTCGCCCTTGCCGGTTCATTATGTTCCTTTGCATCTTTCTGAGCTCTCCGTTTAGTCTGTGTTTTCTTCATTTATTTAATAAATCTAGTTCCTCCACATTCCAGTTGTCCTCCTGGTCTGCATTTGGGTCCACGCTTCCTAACAGCATCCTACTTGTAGGGCTGGTGAAACCGAGGCCTCATGAATCATTGAGCCAACTTTGACCAACTGCATGAAAATGGCTTGGTGTTCTGAATCAT
>JBAMHX010000020.1:7149910-7170812 GCA_037177515.1 Pseudomugil tenellus
GACTTTTGGCATGCTGAATCCTGCTCGTAAACAATGCTCGCAACACTTCCGTGTCATATGCTCGACACGTGATCGAATAGATCAGCTCGAGCATAACATCCCTACCTACTTGCAGTCTGAGCTCTGTCCAGAGAATAAAAATCAGTCTGAGGTTCACAATTTTTCTGGTCTTTTTTGTCCCTTTTGCTTTTCTTTTTCCTTTCTTCCTGTAACTAAAAGAAGAATGCATAGAAATCACTGCAGTGCACATCTATCTACAAGCTTTATTACCTCAGCCAAGGAGGTAATGTTTTTGCTGCCGTTTATCTTTTTGTGTGCCTTGTTTATTTTTCTGTGTACAACATAATTCAAAAAGTTATTGACGGATTCTCATGAAATTTTCAGAATATGTCCAGAATGGGAAGATGAAGAAGTGATTAAAATTTGGAGTTGATCTGCAAAGCTACAGAGTCCCCCACAGCTTATTGCGACTTATAACCCAAAACAAATTTTAACACCTGAGTCAAATCAGCCAGTCATTGTGCTGATCCAATTCAGGTGCCTTAAAACAGCGATACATTGAAAACCTGCAGGACAGTGGCCCTAGAATATCAATTTCGGACACCCCTGCAGTATACAGACAAATAAACAAGCAGTCAAATAGATAAACATGGGCAAAAGCATTAGATCCTTGGTGGAGTCTCCACAATAAACTGGGGGGACTCTGTGACTTGATAAAGGTCTGCGCTCTCTGAGTGCTTTTCTAGTTTTATACAAACCCATGAAAGAAGATGGTATATTTATAAATGAACCACTTCAGTGGAGATTAGTAAGTCTATAATACTGTACACTATCGCTCACTGAAAAAAGATAAGTATATAATATGACTGGACATAAATGCATACATTGTAGTTACCCAAGTTTTCCTTAGTGATAAAAAGGAAAGCCATGTTTATAAAATATTTCTATCATATAATTATGAAAATATGTTATGTAAATATTGATAGAACACATTTAAGGAAATGAAATAAAAAACAATTCAACTATCATTAATGAACGAAATCCATATCATTGCATCTGTCTCTAAAATATATGGCATTGCTTTTTATTAACGCATGCATGAAAGTGTTAATAATAGGCACTTCTGTTTCTTTGCTGAATCTCTAATGGCACATGTTCAAAATGAAAAGTGTGTTGGTATCCATTTGCTGGTGTGTGATGCAGTGCATAAAGCAAAATCGTCCTGTAAAGTGACCCAACGTCCTGGAAGGAAAAGTTTTAAAGTTGGATTTCTTCCCCCTGGGACACTGCTGGGAAATGACAACTCCAGCACACGTTTTAAGGTCAGAAAGATATATATAATGCTCCTTTAGAGTAAAAAAAATGTAAGCAGATCATTCTCTGCCTAGTTATGAGGACAAGTAAGGATATCTACACATAGTATATATAATTTTATGAAATACTATTCAGCTACCAGACAAATCTGTATCACCTTGTTTACATTTCTGTTACTCCTTAGGTGGGTGGCCTATAATGTTAGCTAGTCGCACCAAAATTGTATTCCACAGAAAGTTTTTTTTTTTTTTTTAATATTACTTTTTGATTCACCAATTCCCTATACCTACTTTGTCCAATTTGGGGTCATGGGAGCTGGAGCATAACCTACTGTAACTGCCATCTGTTGAGAAGCAGAGTACGTTCTGGACAAGTCAGACCAGTTCATTACAGAACAGTACAGAAACAAGAGACAGACAACCGTGTACAGTCAAGGAAATAAGATGAAGTTGAAATATTCAGTTATTCTAACTTGCATTTCTTTAACTGTGGGAAGCTGGAATACCTGGAAAAAATGTACATTTATTAGGAGAACATGCAAACAAGATTTCAAATAAAAACACATTTTTCTGAACACATTTAAAACTTTTCAGTCCATCTAAATGATACTGATTTAAACCTCAGCTTTGCTTACTTTTCTTTTTCTTTCATTATTTTACAGAAATTACCCAATGTTAGAAATATATCCTGCTTATTCAGAGGTATGACAGTTAAAATGAGAGCTGTTGCACTGTTTGAATAATGATGAATTATATAATTAGATTTTTTTTTTTTCGAAAGACAAAATATGCACATTATGCACACACATTTCAAGGGACTTCCCTTCTTTTGTCCCCTGGTTCAGGTGATGTATTCCAAACAACATCACCCAGCAAAACACTTCCCCAGAGCCTTATAGGAATAAACATAACACTAGATGGGGTGACAAGCATTATGCAGCTATAAGACTAACAGCTATGAAGCTGCTCCCTCCTTCTGGCAACAGAGTGTACATAACTAAGCAGCCCATTCTCACCAGCAAAGAGATGCTTGCCCAAAGGGGAAAAAACTACAGGAAGCCTTGAAAGAAATTGGTTATTAAATAAGGCAGAGTGGAGATAAAGATGTCAGCAGTAATAATGCTTTTCATTTTGACTCTGATCTTATTTGTTCAAGAGGGAGGGTGAGCTGTGCAGTCTCACCCAGTTGACATAAGAGTTTCTCCCACTGTTCAGACTGATCTGTCAGCAGATACATGGTGATGCTGTGTGTGTTGTCCTGCCCTGTTGAGAACAAACTAATATAGTGAAACTGCAGATGTGGCGTTTTCCTCCCAGGTCTCTTAATTCTTACTGTTCATACACACACATATATGTACTCATGCTGTGGTGTTCGAGCTGAGTTTGGCTTATATGATTTTGTCTTACACAGTCAAAAGCAACAACAACAAAAGAAAAACTCATGGTCATCTGTCTGTTAAGTCTGTCACTGTTGGAATCAAAGCTTTTTTTTTTTGTGACCATGAAAGAGGCATCAAGTGACACGATTTGTCTTCCACAGACAAATACGACTTCACAAAAACATGAATATGCTCAACTGGAATTTTGTCAATGTTTGTAGACAAACGGGATAAAAGGAGACAAGAGAATTCACTCAGAGGGACATAATTACTTATATCACAAATAATTTAAGTAACTGTTGAGAAAGTTTTTGGATGAATTAAATAAAGCAGGGTTATAAAGAAAATTTTACCAGAAAACTTTTACCAATTGTATATTTGCACTTAGCTACATCTTATTTAATCATTAGAGCAAATAAGTAAAAAAATCTGTTTTCCAAGAAAAAGAAAATAAACCAAGAGTTCAACCTCTTTTCTTCAATTCCATATTTACCAATATGACAGATAAATCAGATTTTTACAACACTTAATTGACTTAAATCGATCGAGCAGTCAGACTATCTATATAGCCATTTCATCAAATCTTTCAACTTAGGTTGTTCTATACAGATAGAATTAATGACATAAATGTTTAGAACAGTAAACAAAAATAATTTTATTGTTAACATCTAGTTTAACTTAATGAACTGCAAAAATTGTACATAAAGAAAAAAAAAATCTATTCATTATATCCCTGAATGGGGAGTGTCTGGGATATTATGGTTTATGCATATTTTTCATGTGAGCACGATAACATTTTACATAATACCTGTCTGGCTGAAATTTTAATTAGTTAAGATATACAGTATTATCAGCTGATTGGAATGTAACAAAGACCCCCACTGTGCCACCTAATAGGACCAGGAAGTTGTCCATCTGTCACCAACACATATTTTTAGTGATGTTCAAGTGATAACAAACCTTTCAGTTTTCTCGTTTCTAAATCAGCCAAATAAAAGGGAGTGTGACAATTGATCCAAGGATGTCTTGTTATATAACTGAGTCCATCCTTTCCTTCATCATGTTCTTCATCCTACACCTAAAATGTTTTGCACTTTTTTTTTCTCCACCCAAACTATGTTTGTTACTTTTGATTAGAAAGACATTACATTTGAACATTTTTCCATTATGATTCTTTATTTTATTTCTTCACATGTTTTGATGATTTTGTATTAACTATATTCTTTTTTTAATCTTTCTGATCTCTGTTTGACCTTCTTGCCCTTCTGATTGTTTAGAAATTTAATTAAATCATCAACACAGAAAATAACATCCTGAATACATTCTGCTTATCTCTTGTAGTTGTGTCCCTTTTATTTGCTTTATATCCCTATTCTTCCTTGTGGACATCAGTAATTTTCATTTTAATGAAGGAAGCTGCTTCGAGGAGCTTATGGGTCAAGATCATTAGGAAAGAATTGATAAAGTCACATCATTTAAAAAGCTTTACAAATTAGCATAACCTTGCCTTTCCTGGTGAGGACTGTTAAAAAGCCACATTCTTAACAAGCTAATTAATTAAGGTCCAAGACCATGGTAGAAGTTATCTGATTAGACAAAATTCTTTGGGTGCCCAAGCCTTTACAAAGTACAAGAGAATTTCATCACTAACTTTCAGCTCAGTTAATTTTGTATTCACTTAACTGAAATATAATAGTAACAACATGTCCATACTGTTCTATAAAGATGCTAAGTGTTAATGAAGTGTCTTGTCCTCAGCAGAATTTCACTGAAAGATTACATATTAGCTGCTTCTACACATGTTCCCCATTAAGGTCCATACATCCCAGCGTGGATGCATGTGATTGGCTTACACCCAAACTTAGGAATGTATTTGTGTAGCTCCTATGTAAACTCTGAACACGCATAGGTTCTGGGGGATTTCATATTGGCCTCGGAGTCCTCACAGATTCTGTAGATCTGTCTTTGACACCTAATGTTTTGCAAATAAACCTTTTTATTCATAAGGCTGGTGTCCAGAACCTTTTTCACAAATCAAACTACTTACCTTTGTTCCAACCCGATCAAGAAGTCACTTCATTGACATGTAGAGTTGCTCTCGTAAGAAACAGTTCAAGTGCGAGTTAACTGACTGCCGTGCACCTGTAGATGCTGTTAGTTGAATACACAGCCTTCCTGCAATAATTCAAACTTTTATTTTGGGCAGATGTTTGTGTTTCATTGAAGTTTTAAAGAGATGTAAATTTAACTGTCTCTGTGGCAGATTGTGGTGCTTTGGAATAGTTGCTTCACAATCAGTTTCCAATGCTTTGTTTACCGTTATTAACCAGAAGCACAGATTTGTCCAAACAGTATTAATTAAAAATGGCACAGCTGTCCTCTTGCCTCTGTTTTTTTGGTAAATGGGGCCTATCTAAATCTTCATCTTAAACTTCTGCAAAGACAGCGAGCTGACATGAGCGAAATGTAGATACATTTGTATTTTGATACACTTCTCAATCATTCATTAATCCTGTGATAAATTTCAGGCATTGGCTATGTTGTTTCACCTGTTTTGATTAAATATTTATTGCATGAAATGCTTTAACAAAATGTGGTTTGCCATCTTATTCGCCACAGACTTCAATGATTAATTGTTATCATGTAAATGCAGGTTTTAAAATGTATCTTGGCTTCACACTGAAATTATTTACCACTAAAAGTTAACACCATAAAAGGTGCATTTTAAAATTAAATTTCACTGTCAACCCTTTTGTATTTACAACAACACATAATTTGGTGCTATGTCTCTGAGATTACAAATATCTGCTTCCATATTTCATTCTTATTATTGTTGGTATTTTTCACTCTGGTGGGTGGTTTCCTTGTGCTGATTACAGACAGCTGACAATTTGCAAGGACAAGGGATTCCTTATCAGAAGAGCAGTTCTCTGTCAAAGAAACTTGTGATTGAGCACCTGTAGATATTCCTTTTAAAAAGTAGTTTAGGGGAAAAAAAAACTTTGGATTTAAGGAAATGGTTTTCAGACAGTCTCACTTCTTTTTTGCTTTTTAAGGAAAGGTCAACTGAAAGAGAGACAGTAAAAACTAGACCAAAAAAAAGGAAAAAACCCTTTCCAAGCACCAGACGGAAACTATTCTCATGCAGGTGGAGCTGAAAATCTGCACTGCATAGTTTTCTTTTGTGGTCGTATCTTCTGCTTGAAGCTTAGCTTGTGTTGTAAAGTGTTCTTTAAAATAGAGCCGAATTGTGAATTTATACTCTGAATTCCTTTCCATTGATGATTGAATTCACACATGTAATGAAAATGACGCAGAACATATTACTGTTGCAAGCAAGACAAAATTAATATCTTGTGTCTTATGTTACCATATATGATTTTTTTCTGTCTAAAGAATAGAAGATCCTTATCAATCATAACCAGGACCAGTCAAGATTTTGAAAATGTTTTTATTACCATAGGTCAAAATGAAGTTATGGGTCATTTTAGGATAAAATATTTAGTGTTTAACTCATTAACTAGTTAGTGTGATGACAACTGGAAATTATTTTTAAAAAGATCTGACAAACATAGACATCTGATTTGGTTTAATATGAGAAATAAAACACTTCTGTCATTTTCATTCCAAATTAATTCCGGCAACTTCGAGTAATTAATGAGTTGCTGTCAGGTCTGCCTTCCTCTGCAAACTGGAAGAGAATTACCAAAGCTGTCGTGCTTTCTGAACTGAGAATGTAGACTTAATTGGTCATAGAAACCCTGGGCTCGAACAGCTGTTCAGAGACTTTAGAGCATCAGTTTATGTTCCCATCACAAACTAGAGGTTGCATGAGATATACGGTAATAGCTGCAGTCTAGAGCCAGACTAAAACCCAAATAATGTCAAACTCTAAAGGATTTCCCACACTGTGAAAAAGCAATATACTGTATGTGACCTGTGATATATATGGTCAGTGATGTGATTGGCCAAGACTAAAAAAGGACATTGTCAACTAATTTTGAATGCATGCTACGCGATAATTTATTAAACATGCAGAGCACTTTAACCCTTTAACTTCCACATTAAGTGAAAGGCTATAGATAGTTGTTTCTCTGCATTTTTCTGTTTTCTAGACAAAAATAATTACAAAAAATGTGCTTTAGCAAAAAGTTGAGATGTAAGTTAATAGCAACATTACGACAGTGAACTGGTAGAAATATATAACAGTTGTGTGAGAACAAACATTTAGTTTGGGTTTTACATACCAAAACATGGTAGAGATGGCTCAGGTAGGTTTATGTCCAGAATTCTTTAAAGAAAATCATCATAATCACTTTAAATTTACCTCTTCAAAATGGTAGATGGAAGTTAAAAGGGGTAATGGAAGTTAAAAGGTTAAAAGGGGAGTGAGATCATTTTTATGTTTATCAATGCACTGGATGCAAAGGTTTAAAGTGTTAAAGTAGAATTCAAGTTGAACAGCTACAGCCAGGCAATCAGTGGAGATTGAGGCAGGTTATATAAGCATAGATACAGGCAAAAAGTACACAGTTAAATTGAAGTCATGAAGAGGTTGTCGTCATGGATAGAGAGACCTTATAAAATGCATTTTTGACAAGTTTTTAGGGGTTGACTGAAAGCAATAGAGACAGGTTCAATGAGAGTTGCCTCCATCTAAATATCAGCTTAATTGTGGCAAAATCTGCAAATCTGCTATACTGCACATCTCAGCATCTTCAGAAAAAAGAAATGATACAAGGTTACACCAGCCCCAAGGCTGAACTTGCACTGAGAACAGTAGGACATGCTCTCTTTTTTATTCTGGTGAATTGCAGGGTTTCAATTAAGCATGTAGTTCATATTCCCTTACTAAAAATGTACATATGGTGGGTGTTTTTCCACATAATTTTGACTTCTTGTACTTAAATGTAACTATGAGACATGTCATGCATTTACAACTTGTAGAAAATAAATGTGCATGTTTAATTATTTTGTAACATTCCTTCCTGAATGAGAATCAAATGTATTGAGTAAATGAGATATTTTTACTTATTACTGGAGTTGTAGAAAAGTGATGACAGACATCAAGACTCCTCTGTGGTTAAATGTAGGCAAAACGAGAACTTTGATAACGTTTGGAAATTGAGGTTCTAGGCTGATTTCAGATTTAATGTCTCTAATGACTGTGAATATTTTCTGCATTAAACCATCCCACAGTCTTTTCTAACCAAGTGCTGTCAGTGCCTAAAGAGAATCATTAAAAATTAAGTAATGCTTCAGGCAAATGCTCATAATAATAGAAAACAGAATTCATATCCTCAAAATGCACACATTTAAATATATTTTATTTAAGTTTCAGTTTATTTAAGTTTATTCAGACATTATTAACAAAAAAGCAGAATCAAAATACCATTTAAATGTCTAATACGTCTAAAAAGGAATAGGCTGAAGCCTCAGCTTCCCTTTAGTACATTTTTAACTTAAACAATATTAACAGCTACCATCACTGAAGTCACGCTTTCAGCTTACTGGCAAGTTTATGTAACATATACATCCCAGTATTTCAGACAGCAACCCTATCCCAATCCACTGGGTTAACCAAAATATTCATCAGCCTTTTTATGCTTGCATACAGCCTTCTATCTCAATATAAGATTTTATAACATTTTCTTTAAACATTTTTTTAAACTAAATTATTGTTAAACAATCTTTTAGTCCCTGTTCTAACTTATTCCATAAATTAACCACAGCAACAGAAATACAGTGTTTCTTTGCATTAGTTCCTACATAAGGAGCTGGTAGATGATACCTTGCTTTGGAGAATATAAACACATTAATGTGCTAATATCCCAGAAAATATGTTTAGTTCTTTATAAAAATAAGTGAATTCAGTTTTGACATTTTTAGTACTGGAAAAATAGCTACATTTCATGCCATCGTTTCTCAAATGCTAAAATTTAAAACAGGCAAAATATTAAATATGACAACTAGATGTTAGTGGAGGTAAAGACAAACTGCTCAGTTAATACTGCCAGCTTAAACTCAGCTTACATGCCTCCGCTTCTAAGAAATATTCAGAGATCTAAAGCTACAGTTTGCTTTATGAATAGAAAGCACCACTCCTCAGTTCTGTCCCACTGCCATCCAATCTTGGTTTGCTTTTCTTCACACCCCAACCACTTTATAAAATCAATACAAGTCTGGACATTTTACAAAGAGAAAGAACATTTCATTTACAAGTCAATACATGATCTCAGATCTTTTTGTTGCAGTTTACAATTCACACTAACACATATTGGTCTAATAGGCACGAGTCTAGACCTCAGCAATATAAAGAGGTCAAATATAATTCAACTCATTTTAAATCAGTTACACAAGCAGAGTCGACAAAGTAAGTAAGCTGAAGAAATGAACACCAAACAAAAGAATGTTGTGCTTTTTAATCTCTGGACTACAGCAGCTCAACAATTGGTCCAGAGCACATAGAGCAGGTATAAAAAGTGTTCTGCTTTCAGTTTGGTGAATTAGTTTTCAGTTGAGATATATATATATATAATCCTGCAGTTTTATCTTAATGTACAATTTTTAGCGTTTCTGAGAAAGAATGCTCAATGATCAAATGTGTATACTGTTGGTATGGACCAAATTGGTATACTTCTAACCCAGCCAATGAAAGTCTGAGTAGATGGTCTGTCTGGACAGGTCATTCACATATTTAAAAAGGGCTATAAGTTAGTACATAGTGGCCAAAAAGACTCATAATTAAGTTAAGGATTACATGTTTTGCTGTAAGTGCAATCTATTCTAGGTAATCTAGTACGTGTATTATTAACCTTTTTAGAATAACAGCTTTTTATCAAGATATGGCAGATTGAATTTACTTTCAGCAGAGAACCTTGGAAATCACAAGCTATTTGCAATGTTTTTTTTAATTGTCTAAGTGTAATTACACATTGTTTAAAAGAATAGCTTAATTAGGAAGAACCTAGCAATCAACTTCATTAAGGACTGCAAATTTAGACAAGTCAACTCAGGCATCTCATTTAATCAAAAGCCTTTAAATAGCTGCTTAATACTACTGAAAAGTAAGCCTAAGATTTTTTTTCCCATTCAGAAAACAATAAAAATGATGTTCTCTAATTTCCCTTCCATGCACAAGAACATTTGCCCATCCCTGTGTATCTTTTGACCTATTTTCTGTTGTGAATAGACCCACATGATGTGAATCACATGTATACATTAGTTTTTGTCCAAAATGTTATTAGAAAAAAAAAATATGTTCACATTATATTAAGATAACACCACACCCATTGTGCTATTTTTAAATGTGGATAAAAACTGAAATTTTAGAGATTTGGTTGAACAATATCTATTCAAAGCATTAGTACAGTATTTTATGATTTGGAAATACACACATATTTTGTGTATTAGTAGGAGTAGAAAATATCTTAAAAATATTGCATTAAAGGAGTAACTCAAACAGCTATGATTAAATAGAAAAAGAAATAAAAACAATTATTCATTTGGAATTTTAAACAAAAGGTTATCATTTCATTTTTTCTTCTATTTCAGATGATGTTTTATTTTGTTGGTGTATTTTCCTGTAATGTACAGTAACAGCAGTGTTGTGGATTTATTTATTTTAACATTTGTGTCTTGCATCACTATAAAGTTATAATAGTTACTTAAATATTTCAATAAACTTGTCTGAATCTGACGGGATAATTTTAATAAAATATCTATTGTTCTTAGAGTATCCCACAATGCACTGTTACCAGCAGTGTAAAGCAAGCAAATATAAACCATAATGCAATCTGCTAAATGAAAAATGGATACTAATCAAATAGATTTGCTGCAGGTGTAAACTTGATGGAAATCAATTTGTATTCATGTTGATTAAAACCTAGATAAATAAATCTGGTTACCTCCAGATTTGCTTTGTTGTTTGCTGTAAAGACATTCATTATCTTGTCAGGAGAAAAGCGAGAAAATGAAATGAGCCAAAACCCTTTGATGGGTTGTTGGACTAAATATCAAAAATGATATTTTGCATGCATGTAATAAACTGCCCTTTTGAGATGTAAAGAGTTAAGAGCAAAATATCTCACCTGAGTCACTAACCTGAATATCTCTTTGGTATTATTTTGTTCAGTATCAATTAGCCTTCACAGGAAAGTATATCCAACAGCACTCAAAGTTTCTACTATTTGTGAGATGGCAAAGGAACAAGAACATGTGTGTGTGACACACAACAAGCACAGGTAAAATCTGTTAAAATGTATTTAAAAATAAAAGGAAAAATCTTGATTCTCTATAATCATGTCCATGACCTCCCTGATGTACATTCTGTCGCATCACAAATACATAAATGTCCCTATTTTTTCCTTTTATCTCCATTTAAATGCTGTCTCAACGTGTGAATAAAGGAATTCTCCTCTGGTGGATGAGAGAATAGAAAAGTCATATAATTCAACAACATAATGCTTTGCCTGCAGCAAATTGGACAAGCCTTACGGCTAGTTGTTAAAGCTGAACAAAAGCTTTTCTCGCAAGCAAAGCATTATTTATTTAGATCTGAATTTTAGAATTAGAGCATTTACACCAACAGAAGGAGGAGTACAGACACATGTGTAGCTGTCATTTTTGCCTTCAGGCTGAGGCTTTGACTAATTTATTTGTCCAGTTGCCTTAAGGTTAGAGTTTCTGTTTAGTTCTGTGCCATCCTTCCCAGTATACCAGAACCCTCTTTGTGTTCTACGTGACCCTGATATGCATGTTATGCATGTTAAAAATAAGAGTTCTGTATATCTTCCAGTACACTAAATGCATCAGTATAAGTTAGGAGACACAGTGAGCCAACACAACCTAAAAAAACCCATGTAATTCAGCTTCTCCACCACCACGTACACTGCAGCTTCTCAGTAGAAAGCTGGCATCTACTTGTCTTTGTGTCACAAATTGACCAGAAAATATTGAATTATAGCTGTAATGTCCAGCCCTGGAAGCCCTGCAGGCTTTAAATCTTTTCTTTAGTCTTGCACACCTGATTTAAAATTCACAGATGTGCTTAGCTGCTTGCAACACAAAAAACAGTAATATGGCAGAACTGCAGCCAAGCATAAACAAGCAAATTATTTAAGCTCAACAAGTGCAACCAAAATATCAGCTTATGTAATTCTTTGTTCATTGTGTATATTTAACAATTTGCTATGAAGAAAGATGAAATAAGATGAACATGTCTTGCAATTTATCAGCCATTTGCAGAAAAATAAATAAAAGCCTGATAGCTGCCGGTATGAAGTACCTTCTGAATCTGCCTGCCGTGCATTGAAAAGAGAGGAGTTATCCACCACATGCATCTTAGTTTATCAAGATGTTATGATCTGGATCATCAGATGATTTGCTTACCTCAGTGGATCCATCGAGAAGCAGGATTAAGAAGTAAGTCTCCTGTTATTATTAAAAGTTCCTCAGGATTTTTAATCTGTATTATAGCAATAACTTCATGAAAAACTACATAGACCTTCAGCAGTAGCCATGGATATGATGTGAGTATTTTAATATAGGAAAAAAGTATATTTTCTCTCTTTGTCAACATTTCTTGTTTATCACTCCTGTTGTGATCAGAGTTGTCATTACCATGATAATTACCAGTGAGGGATTTTTATAAATGTATACAAAAATATATATTTCTGTACAATAATAATTCTGTCAAATCATATTTAGATGGAACAAATCTTTAATCAACTGTTAGTATTTAGTAGCTTCATGCAAAAGCCTTTGAACTGTTTAGAGAATTCAAGCTGTAATAAACCTTCAAAGCTGCTCAAAGAGAAAACTTGGCTCAAACAGAAGTTTTGATCTCCAGACGAAAACTTTCTGAATTGAGAAGTTTGTTTGTAGCTTGTTCATTTCAAAACTAGGATTTCATCTCATAACCACATACAGCACATTATTTCAATTAGGTATTTCAATTTCAAATAGAGGATCTTCGTTTCCTTCTAGGTTTATATTTGTTTCTTTATTTGATTAAATAATAATCCAATCAAATGATTCTTTCACACCAACACACCGTAATCATCAAAGATTTAATAAGATTTCATCCATTTAGCTTTATTTTAATCCATGTTATTATTTTGTTTGACATATGTGCCTTTATTCATCCTGTCTGACTGACTGATCCATGTTTCATATATGCATCATTTTTAAGATTTTAACAGTGTAGAACTGATACATTTGTTTTTAGATGTTTAAATCTGATAGACATCAGTACTTGTTAAACAGACCTCTGATATGCAAATTAAAAACCTGAGCTTCAGTTAAGCTTCAGATCGTCTAATGACTGCCTGATATAATCCATGCCTCTTTTGGGAGTGCTTGCAGGCTCCAAAGTTGGACAGAAAAGTACTGAGTGTTCAGAACTGCTGATGATACAAAGAACTGAAGAACTTTGCAGACCACATTCAGAAACTGTTTGAGGAGAATTGATCATGATGATGAGATGAAAACCAAAGGACAAAGAGGATTTCCAGTCTGTGAGAAAGCTGAGAAGAATGGAGGATGGAGTTTTTGTTTGTTTTGTAATTGAGTTTTCGCCTCTCTCCACTTCAAAAAGCAATATTAGCAAACTTCTTGTTATCCCTCTGTGTTCTACAGAACATTTTATAAGATCTTTTATTTCTGCAGCTGTCAGATTTTACTCATGAAGTCATGTGATTTTCATATTCAGTTATGTTTTTATTATATTCACTTTTCTTTGGTTTTCTTTTTTTTTTTTTGTTATGCTGCACTTTACAGTTTCTATGTTTATACTGTCTGAACTTGTCACTACGCGGCGAGGTGGACACAAACGCAGACAAGAAGAAGGCAGGAAGGCAGCCGGATGCAGAATAACAGGATTTATTTACGAAGAACCAAAGAAGTAGAAATGAACTCAAGAACCAGCAAGGGAAACTGAACTGAAAAATGTTCAAATACGTAAACGTTCACCCAAACAGTTTCGAGTTAAAATAAAATATACTGCCCTGAGTGGTGTTTTTTTTTTAGTTCTGAGCATGGAAAACAACTTAGGTCTCTCCCAAGAGGAATACTCTTCAGGTACAGAGAGCAGTAGTACCCTATCAGAAAGACAGGTTGATGCTTTCAATGACACAAAAAGACACAAAGCCTTTATGGGTGAAAAAAAATGCCCACCTTCAGTATTTGCTCCAATCCAACTCAATTGAAAACTTGGTATTGATCAGCTTGGGTGTGATTTATGTGTTAGAATGGTCAATACAACCATGCTGGGTGACCTTCAACGACTCTTGGTTGAGGAATGATATAATCTCACAGCAAATGTGACCAAGTTGGTGACTATAAGTATGAAAACTAATGTTAAATAATGCAGGTATGTCCTGTTTTTCCCCTTTTAATAGTATCATCAGTATCTCAAACAACACAAAACAAATGTAAATACCAGCAGTGAATATTGTTTGGGATTTATTTGGGTTTTTGACAGTAACTTATCAGGTTTTCCAACAATGTATGAAACAAGACTGGTATTACTAGTGTTATTAAAAGGAAAAATAAATAACAGAATACAAATGTCCTTACTATTTGTGTTAAACATGTGATGATGATCCTTCTAGCCATCAATGATTTAGTTCAAATTAAACCAAAAGAGTGGTTACATAAATAAAAACATGTATCAACTTAGAAGTCAGATCAGAGATGTTGCTGATGGACTGGTCCGACTGCTCAAAAGACACAGAAGCTCAGCTTGTTAACCTTGCCTTGACCTGTCAAAAAACCCCAAAACACCTTCCTCACCAATGCTCCTGACCTTTCAAAAGCCTGTACTTTTGTGTGACATTTCATTTAGCTTCCAGTCTCCGTATTACTTTTGGTCTGTGGCCACATCATACTCCAGCATGTCTAATTCTTCTCACACATTTATTCACTGGATAAAACACCTCTATTGATTAAAAGGTGTTTTCAAACCTGGTTGCTCTTGGTTCCTCCCACCTAGATCAATGTTCACACCTCAGCAGGACACTGAGGTGGCAGTGGTAACACAACCTAGTCAATTGGCCCCCCACTTCTCGACCAGCCATCACCTCACTGGACCTGCCACGAGTCTTGGGCGTAAAGAAAGATGTGAACATTAAAACAAAGCAGCAACTAGGAGCATGGAAGGCATGTTTTAATTACATATCCACAAATAATGAGTTTGAGATCCCACATCGCGTTTGGCTCTTTACTCAGCTATCAGTTCTGTCTAACCTTGAGACATTGTAATTATGCATATGCTGATAAAGAGGCCTGGAGGCATAATGTGGTGTCTAAAAATATGGGTCATGAGTGTTTTGTGTTCTATTCTTTAATCTTAAAATATATATATTGGAGACAAGGGCTGGGCAAGACAGAGCTCTACATCACCCAGTAGGGTGCCTGTCTGCTGTAGCCACAGGGTCCAGTTGGGTGATTTATTCCACAATACCAATGGCTGTGATGGTAATATACTACAGGTAATTGAAAAGAAAATTGAATTAGGTCAACAGAGCCAGTGACAGTCACTGAATGTCCCACAAAAGTTTTACAACCACAACATCATTCTGCTGCACCGGCTCCATTAACTATCTAGCTGCTCATTCTCATATCAGGCGACGAGATAATTGTCGCCATATTTCATTTAGACTTAACACACCCTGAAACTATAGCTCAAGCTATTGTGATACACATAAAACAGCACTGATAAGGTTTTATACAAGTTGTCTAGCTTTGCAATGTGAGATAAGTTCTTATCTCTGGAGTTGTCTTCTCTTGCTGTGTGGTGGATCACACAACATGCATGAGCGATGTTCTAACTTCAGGGCCGGAGGGAGGCCAGGGGTGGCCCTCGCCTAAATATAATTGGCCACCCCTGCAACAGCTCCCAGGCAGGGCTATTGGACCAGAGTCTTCCTTCGCGGTCATTTATTTTAACCTATTTTTGGAAAATAACACAATTACTAAAACCCACACAATAAACATCTACTCAACAATTGAAAAGCAAACAGAAAGAAACATAAATGTCTCAAAAATACACTAGAAGAGACAAAATACTATTACACAGATGACAAAAGTATACAATAATGTACAAATGTTTTTAGCTATACCTCGTATATTTATTTTTATTAAAAATATAGTCTAAACAAACTGAAAAGTAAAAAGAAGTATGCAAATAACATGTTGGCTTGTACTTTGTTCTCTTCCCTCTGAAGATGATCCCACGCTGCTTCAATTATTTTGAAATCTTGGCTCCAGGGACAAATACATGGCCAGTAGTGTCACATTTTGTGTTTCTCCATCAAAGCAGGCTGCTTTTGCAGTGTGTTTGGGATCACAGTCAAAATGCATCTGCCAATCAGAATCTTTCCAGAAAACCTTACACGACGGATTAAAAGGTGAAGCTACTTTTCTCTACCTTTAGTAGATGGCTCATGTCTAAGGTCCTGTGTTAGGTCTTATTTTGGTTTTTCTTTTCTTATTTCATAAGAACGTTACTTTCAGATGCTGTTCATCTGCTGTAGATATTTTTTTGTAGGACTGCTACTTCTTCTTTTATCCCCCACTTCGTCAGTTTCCTCACATTTTTAAGGCTACAGGGCTCACTTTGCCAAAATATCCCAAGGTTTAAGCTGAATAGCAGATGAAAGAAAAACCTTACAGCCACCAAATGACTATTAATGGCCTCAAAGAGATATAGAATTATTGAAAAGACACAGAAGATGTAGGAAATTTGGAAGAGTTAGCCATTATTCATGCTAACCATCTGGATTGGCAAACAATGCAATTAGCAGATAACAAATTTAATTAATTTGGAGTTGGCTGATTTATTCAAATCAAGCTGTTTTTTGACGCATGAAGCAGTGAAATGCAACTGCAGTAGTGCAAATGTGGGATAAAAAAATTAACATTTTACCCTCCCTCCCTCACACTTCCACTGTCACCACCAGGTGATGTATTGTAATGAAAATTTGCCCTTTTGTTAAGCTTGAAATGCTGGACAGAGTAAATGGGTAAAAAAAAGAAAATTAATTTACCCATAAACCATGGCCTTCACAGTCATGTCTTATTAAATAACTCAGTCACAGACTGAGACTGCTCAGGTTGACGGGAACTTTGTTTCCATGACTTCAGTACCCTTCAATAACGACTGCTGAGTGAAAGAAAGTATGGCATGATTGGTGCCTACACCTGCTCCTCTGTCACTGTAAACAATAGTTGTGGAGGTATCAACAGCTTGCATGAGAGCAATATGTTTTAAATCTGAAATTATAAGAGCGGTTTTTCAGCTCAGTCAAATACACATCTGCAGCTGGCAGAGTAGCAAACCAAATGTGGGAATGAAAGTATAATATGCGTTGCCTTCATTCACACCATTATTGCCTCAGATGAAGAACATGGTAATATGAAGTGTTCCACTAACAGCTGGGTCGCAGTCTTTTCCCCGCGTGCTGAATATATTCATGATCTGGCCACAAGATGCTAATCTCTCCCTCTCTGATTCCTTTCTTCCTCTGTGTCCTGTGTTGAGCAGCGGTGAGGCTGATCATCATGGACAGCTTTGTCTGAGGGGAAACAGCAGAGGAGACAGGAGTGACACAACTGTGGCCTCCTGCTGAGAAGAGAGAGGAGACAAAGCAGGAGGAGAGGGCAGTGAGTAGATAAATAGACTAATCTAGTTTGCTACCTCAGCCAAATGTATTCTAAAGCCTTCTCTGTGCCTCTCTATCCTAGCTCCAGGTGGATGACGCTAAAATGTTTAGGCAGGATGGGACACGGTGGGAAGAGAGCTTGCTCAAAAGTTCAACACCATCTTATAGTCCTCACTAACACATCCCACTATTCTGTGATATGCTTTTTAAACCCTCTCCATGCGGTCATAAAATCCATGTGCTTATTCAAATCAGAGTCTCCAGAAATGACCAATAATGCATTGATAGTAATAAATAGCCCATATAAATTGAAATTGAGAGATCTTGTCTCATAGGGCCAGGAACCAAAAGTACAGATCAATTTAAAATGGCAAATGACTAAGCTCCCTGAGCCCCTTTCTAAGAGGTGAGTAATAGATCTCTGATCATAGCCTATTACAGTCTGGTCAGCCTGCAACCAGGATGCCTATGGAATACAGAGAGCACTCCTTGACTTTTACATCAAAAAGATGGCTCAGAAAAATTCCTTGGTGCCTTGGGCACCACGGATCTCTTAGGCTCTGCCACAGGAGTCATCTTTGGTTTCATCTTTTTCTCTGGTGTTTATTATTGGTAGCAGGATTCTAATTTAGAGAGTTGTGCTGAGATCAGTGATGCTAATCACACATGCTGGTTACTAACAGCAGTGAAAACATAAAACCATGAAAGCGGGCTGCTGTGACTTCAGCAGCTAATGATGGGTCAAACATTCTTGTTTAACTTAGAGAGAATTATTGATATGAGTGAGCGGTGAGGTATTTTGAGTTCATTAGATGTGTTTAAGCTCTATTCTGTTTAAAGGCAGATTCGTGGCTCTGATGAGGCTTTCAAAGTCAAGGTTTGCTTCAGATCATTTGGCTTTCAAAAGAGTCCTTTTTTGACTATTATACCTAAATTTAGTTTCAAAAGAAGTGAAAACATTAAGAAAACAAGATGAAAAATTTACAATCTTCATCTATTTTTGTAAGGAAATAAAAGGATGAGTGCAGCCAGATGAACAGTTTCATGTATTCATGTTGCAGAGAAGGAAGTAGAAAACACTGGTGATGACATAACGTTTAGGATTAATCTTTCTTTCATGTTTTTATTTGAGTGATGTCAAGGCTTCCTCAGTATTGCATCACATCAATGTGATGCTTTCATATGCTTATTTTTTTCTACTGAAGATTTAAAGGGGGCATATTATGCTAAATGGAGTTTTATGAGCTTTTAACCTTTTATAAGTGTTAATTATACCATAAAAAAATCCAGGAAGTAACTTTCTTTTTAAAGTGATAAAACTCCAAAAAGGCATGGATGAAAAATAAAAGTGCAGAAAACGGCTGACACCACCGTGCTGTGTCGGTATGGTGGTGTCTCCCCCATCTTGACCTGAAAATGTTTAGCAAGCTATCTCATACAGGAAGTGGGCCCCTGGCACGTTGGTCAACAGACACACCCCCGCACAGCGAGCCGTTAAACACCAAAGAAGAAGAAGGCTCACTCCACCAACACAGAAGAAGAAGAGCTCACTCCTGTTTATGACCACAGAAGAAAGACTTGTTTACCCTGGCAAAAGGAGAAACGCTATGAGAAAAGTGTTTGACGCTCAACAACCCACAACAGAAAGTGCGAGCGACACTTTTCTGAAGACAGCTTCCAGAACTTCGACCTTTTTAAAAGTGGATTTAAATTTCGTGATTTTGAGTTATTTCGCTGTGTATGAACCACTGGAGTCCACAGCAATCACAGCCACACGCAGCAGCTGTGTAAATCTCTAAAACATTACATTGATGTGTTATTTATATTACAAATGCATCGCAGTGAACACTCGATTCATGCCTTCGTCATAGTCATGCGCTCTATTGTATCACAAACATGCCGCAGTGAACGGGAAATGTTCTCATTCTCTTACAGAGGTTTTACAATAGCTTTGACTGTTTACATGAAGTTCGGAGGTTATGCATAATCTTAAAAAAAATCTATAGTTTTTAGTATTTTTCTGTTCTAAATAAGTATGAAAAAAATGGAAAGTTTTTTTGTACATGCTATTTTTCCTGTTAATATTTTAGTTTAGGGGCTGCATGGTGGCGAGGTGGTTAGCACTGCAGCTTCACAGCAAGCAGATTGCCGGTTCGATCCCCGGCTCGGGCGGTGGCCTATCTGCGTGTTAGCGTGGGTTCTCTCCAGGTACTCCGGCTTCCTCCCACAGTCCAAAGACATGCACCTTGGGGATAGGCTGGTTGGAGACTCTAAATTGCCCATATGTGTGAGTGTGTGTGGTTGTTTGTCTGTGTATGTTGGCCCTGTGATAGTCTGGCGACCTGTCCATGGTGTACCCCGCCTCTCGCCATGTGTATCTGGGATTGGCTCCAGCGACCCCGTTCGGGAATAAGCGGTAGAAAATAGATGGATGGATATTTTAGTTTATTGTACTGTTAAAGTTACATTGATAGACATCCCAGTAATGACTAGAGTAGGAGAGTTGATATTGCAAATAATAATATTGTCTTACAAAAGAATATTTTTCAAAATGGAAAACGGCATTGATCTAAACAGTCATCATTAGAAATTTGAATGAACAATCTTAAATCTTTATTAGGGCAGGTGTTTACATGTGGAAGTGCTTTGCTGGTAGTATATGCCAGCATAACAGATATTTGTCCTAATATATATTTTTCATTAGAGATTTCTTTCTAACATTAGTTGATTATCTTGTATGGACTGCTTATTTGCAAACACAAACTGAACATAATTTCTTGTTTTCATGACAGGAAGCCTCCAGCTACACCACAAGTGCTACATCACTAGATGCTCCTGCACCATCTCCATTTCCAAACGATCCTTCTAAATCCATAAGAACGGTTTCAACACAGTCATCGGCAAACATTCTTCCTTTGCTGTGGGCATGGTGCGACAAACCCACAGATATATCTAACACACGAATGAAAGCTAAACTTACCATATTGCTACACAGCGATAGCATTTTGTGAACATATGTAGCGTTAGCTTATTATTTACCGAACAGTAACGCCTTGCTGGAGCCTCCGGCGTTCTTCTGCTTCGTGGACCTCGAACTCTGGGTCGGATTCTGGATCCAGGACATGTAAGAGGCACTGCCATGATCTATAAAGTTTGTAATCCAAAGTAAACTACCGGTACGCGTGTGCATGCCTCGGCTGGCTGCTTGTTTACAACCCCACCCTCTCCATTCTAAACTACGTCACACGTTGGGTGGGGAAATAGGATCGCTTCTCAGTGCGGGCGGGGGAATGAGCAGGAGCAGCTCTGAGCAACGCGCTGTCAGCCGTTCCTATTTCCGGTCACAATTCTGACAGCAAGAAAGGACTGGAATGGCAAACCTATAGTTTGGTGCATGTTGCAAGATGCACAATATTATCATAGATATTCATAGGATACACTGTGAGACAGCAAATATAGTATAATATGGCCCCTTTAATGCTTGTGTTCGTTGCTGTTGTCACAGTTGGAACTCACCCAATTAATCAAGATTAACTGAGAGTGTGAA
>JBAMHX010000020.1:7196668-7226103 GCA_037177515.1 Pseudomugil tenellus
GCAGGTATGCATATGACATCACAGTGTATTGATACTTCAACATGGCTTTGCTCTCATGCCACTATATATGCTCAACAGCCACTATATATTCTGTATATATTTTGTACATTTTCTGGCGAGTGTTTTACTGGCAGCAGTCCTTCCACAGCACATAATCTGCTGCTTAGATATACATGTTTATGTTTTCATATTTATTGTCACCTTCACAGCCAACAATGTACCTTTCTGTTTTGCTTTGTCACCTTTATTGTTTTTTTATTATCTGTTGCTGTATTAATAAATTGTGATTGATATTCAGATAAACCTGCTCACAACTGCTGATTGCAATTCTCAATGACGAAGGGTTGAAAGGGTTGAAAACACATAAAATACATTTGAAATGATAGAGAGCTGATAAGCAGTCTAGCACTAAGAATCCAGAAAAAAGTGGTTCACAACCATGGATTTGTGTCTGTGCTTGTGAAAATAATGACTCTTTTACAGTGTGACAAACCAAGAGATGACATTTATCATCTCCTATTTGCAGTGTGTATTTATAGTTGTTGAACATTTGACAGAACAATAATTGTGTAGAATTTTGGCATTTTGGATGAAAGTTGGATATAGCAAGACATGACACCTTATGCATTCTGAAAATTTTTACAGAAAATAAATAAACAATAAAAGTTTATGATCACTGTGATGGACTGGCGACCTGTCCAGGGTGTACTCCAACTCAGGGGTACACCCTGTCAGCAGGGATTGGCTCCAGCCCCCCTGCGACCCTATTTGGGAATAAGCAGTGGATGGATGGATGGATGGATGGATGGATGGATGGATGGATGGATGGATGGATGGATGGAGTGTTAAAATGAGATAGTAAAATTGTATAAAATTAATGTATCATTTGGTTTAGCACCATAAAAACAACTAAAAAGCAAAACACAATTTATTACTAATACATTTTGTTTTCCAAAATAATTGTTTTATCACTGAACATGGCTTTACAATATTGTGTCTTTTTACCTTTTAAAGCCAAATATATGAAATGTGATACAAAACTTTATTGGGAAATTTTGCTTCACTTTATGGTTAAAACTTTATTCAAAACCCATTTGTACACTGTATGATACTCTTCTTTTTCCCTCTAGTGAACAAAATCATCTAGAAAATATCCGAATTAAATTAAAAGATCAAATAAAGACTTCAGATTTTTTAAAAAGAATTGTTTTTAAAATGAATTCTGCAGTTGTTCTTAGGTCACGCTTTAAAGTGTTGATAAACACTGCAAAGTCAGGTCACAAACATCCTCAATGGAATACAATGCCGGCAAACACCTCTGTAGATCACCTAAAGGGTAAGCTATCAATCACAATTTAGTCCACAGACCTACACACCACCTGAGGAATTGTTCACAATAGAAAAGGAAGTGCTCTGAGGTGCCACAACCATGCAGTTTAGGGTTTATTTCTGCAATATTGTTAGTTTAAGTTAGTCGTTATTAGTTAGTCGTTAAGTTAGTCGGATGGTTAAATGACTATATAAAGGCATGTCAAGTCATGTTGGATGTTCCCACTGTGTTGTCTTCTCACAGTGAAGCGATGACTTGATGAACTGTGGTCTTAACCTTAACAACAAAAAGAGATGCCATAGATTGCTCGGAAAGCAATATAAGTGTCCTTTATTTACGTATGCTGTGATATTAAGTTAGCTGGCTTACACTGGGTCTCAAGTCAACTACTTACATGAATTACTTTTGCCCTCTGGCTGTCAAGAAAAGCACATTTTCTTTTTCCGAATAGATCGTCCATTTTTTTTAAGTTATTTTGTTTTGAATGTTAGTTGCACGATAGATGTCTATTATTCACATGTATGTGCTACAGTGCATATTGTTTAGCCTGGGATATACTTGTTGCTAGCATGTATGTACGTACCATGTTGGTGCAAGGTAATGTGTTGCGTGCACGAGGTGCAACATGGACTTCAACGCTGGAGGTGTTCATGCAAACAAGAGCATGAACACGTGAAGGGGAATTAACAATAGCAGATGGTTTTGAAGAGCGCATCTTGAACCTTGTTTGCAAATACAGAGTATTTATTCTTCCTCCCTGTGGGAATGTGACAAACACTCATTCACAGTTAGCAACAGATTTGTAAGCCTTTGTCTACAGGAAGGCTGTAGAAATATGTTACCAATGTCCATTGGATTGACCTTTTCTGTACCGTCCCCTAGGGGTGATCCCCGGTATTGAACCTTTTGGCTACAGCATAATTGAGCAAGTATATACACAGTGGTAGCTGAACGTTACCTTGTACACTTATACAGCATATCCCAGGTCTTACTGAACTATTTTATTTTTCCTACATTGACATTTGATGTTATTGCAGAAGGGATTTCACTATATTGTTTTCACTGCCTTATGCCATGGCCAATAGTCTTCACAAAAAAAAAATAATAATGAAAGGAGTTTAGAGAGAAGAGAGAAAAGTTAGAAAAACAAGATCACTCTCGTGTTTGTATTGAAAAAAAAGTGTCTAAAAACCTAAGAAAACCAAAATCATTTGTTTTTTTTTTATCTCAAATCCAAACTTGCGTAAATTATATAATGGATGGATCATTTTGTGGAGGTACCAAAACAGATTTGAATTATATTCAGTCTTCATAGGAACTCATGAATCATATCCATAATCCCTATGCAGTCAAAATAAGATTATATAATGGTAACATCTCCACCAGAAGAAAACCAGCAGCTCAAACAATACCAACAAGCTTTTCATAAGCTCACTACACTTTTCATCCTGTCAGAAAGACTTAACATAGAAGATCACCATAATCAGCATCACTCTTTTGATCCCAAAATATAACTTAACATCTGACAATGACTGACTGTTCAATCAAACGATTTTCTTGCTCAGATGTATTTATTACACCTGTGAAATTACATTCCTGCTGTCATTTCTCAGAACAGTTCTATGGTAGATACAGCAAGTGTCGCAGTTGGTGAGGAAAACACTGGGATCCATCACAGTAATTGTTCAAATTGGGACAGCTGCTTACTCCTCGCTATCCTGATATAGATGTGCACTAAGCTAACAGAACGCATGGCGTACTCAGAAGGTGTACTACCTTGGTATGATGGCAAAGCAGGCTCCTGGATATCTCTCAGTATCCTGCCTATGAGGCAATCAAAATACCAATGCCCTTCTTTGCAGAAGACCATGTTCTACCATGAATTCCAATAACGTAGGGTGATTTTGATTATTTAAGCTCTTTCACTTCAATATATATAATCTGAGTTTCATGTTTCATGTTTCATGTTTTGTTTTGTTTTTTTGTTTTGTTTTTTTGTTAAATACACAAACAAATTGCATACCATACTCGACTTATTACTTACTCGTCATTTTTTTTTTTCTATCCTCTCTGGTCAAGTCCAGCAATCCTATGCATAGTCTGTAACACAAACATTTACTGTAAATAAACAAACAAATAAAGAATTAAGATTATCAAGTAGGCCTTTATTAAGCTCCTGACAAAGCAAATTTGGCCAGCACTACAAAGCACCCACAAAATCATTCTACTTGCTTGAATGCTGGACAAGACAAGTATAAAAAAGATACAAAAGAAAAAAATCTGACAGTCATTTTAAATGTTTATTGACAAAACAATTTATTCAAATGCCTCCTCATTTAAAAAATCACAGACATTTTAGTTTATTGAATTTAAAGTGTTTATTTTTACTCTATTTTATCACTCTTTCCTTTCATTGATCAAAAAGCATTGTTTGTATCAGTTCTTATATTACATTTTATGAAACAATACTTATGATACAGATGAATTTATTTTATTTCACGGTTATAAAAATATATTGTCATAATATTATGTGATTTTTTTGTTTGTTTGTTTTGTTTGAAATCTTTTCTTTCTAAATTTGTTCTTGCACTTACACATTTGGCATCTTCTTGGATGTATTTCATATAAACATTATAAGTTATTTTTATGTGATTATCAGTACAGTGGCTACAGTGGACTGTGGCCTCAAAGCAAGAAGGTTTGAGCCTCAGCAGGGGGTAGGTTCAAACAGTAGCCTGTCTGTGTGGAGTTGTATGCTCTTCCCATGTATCTATGTATCTGTGGGTTCTCTCTGGATACTATGGCTTCCTCCCACTGTCTGAAGACAGTTATAACTGGTCACTCTAAATTGTCCATTGGAGTGAGTGTTTGCGTAAGTGGTTGTTTGTCTGTCTGTGGTGACCTGACCATGGAGTAACCAGCATAATTGCTGGGATAGGCTTTAGTCACCTGCAACCCTGAATTAGAGTAAGCGGTCCAGATAATGAATGATTTGCGTGTAATTTATTCTTTGGTTTTTGCCTCCTTTATTTGTCTGTCTGTTAGACAAACTGTTTGCAACTTTGTGAGAAAATGTGTGGATACATTTACACTGTGGTTTATTCTAACTTCTTATAATCTTATAATTTAAAAAAAAAATTATTTACAATATATGTTTGGAAATAAGCTGCTTGGTGGAGGTCTGCACTCTCAAGAGTACCTTGCAAGTTAGATGTAAGTTTTGTTAAATTCGGGATAAACAAATAATTTTCATCAGATGAAAAATTTCAAACTTTTGGCATTTTGTATTTTTTCTACATTATATGTGAACAAAGTGCAAAATGTGATAAAAAATAAAGTTGCATTAGACTATACAAACCATTTCATTAAAATAAAGTGATTGCATCATTTGTATATATTATAAATTTTTCCAAAAATTGACAGAACTTTGCAGTGATCTTTAATTTTCTGAGCAGCCTCGTATAAACCTGTCCAAAGAGGCTTTGTAGTCTTTGATAGATGGAATTTATCCTGTGGGTGTTTCTGCAAAGACCACCATCCTGACCACTAGTCTGGCATTACAGTTCCTGACATGCCAGTGTCATTTGAAAGTAGTGTCAACCATGACACCTTGATATCCACAGCCCTCATTACTTCAGCATAGATCTTGTCCACCCCTGGCACTGTTCCCAAGTTGAGACCTCTGAAACAGCTTCTACCATACAAGATCTCTCTTGGAAATACACAGTAGTACATATGTGCTTCTCTGATATTAGTATGACAAATAATGTTTTTTTTTTCCCCATTAACACTTAGCATTTTGTTGGGTTGCATCTCTTGTTGGTACACTTAAACTTTTTTTCCTCTATGGAGCCTGAAAAAACTTTTAAACACACCATCAGTGGAGAACATACAAAACTTGCAGTGCGAGATGTAACAGATCCATGTGTCATTTTTAGTTTCATTACAAAGCCTTGAAAGTTCTGCCTCCCTTACTGCGGTGGCTCAGTGACAAGCAGATGGCATACAGCGTGACTAGGGATGTAGATGGCCAGAACAGGGTAATTGCTCTGGTATCAAGGGGACTGCATCAAATTGGAATGAGGCTCGGAGGCTGGAGCCACCTTGATTGAGAAGCAGCATTGGTGGCAAGAAGGGGCAGTCTTGCTCCATGGGCAGATTAGGAGGACACAGACAGAAAGACTGTGAAGGGCTAGGCATCGGTTAGAGTTGTGTGTGTATGTGTTGGAACGAGTGTGTGGGCTGCTAGTAGGAACACACAAGTAAGCAAAGAGGTCAAAAATGCATCAGCTTCCTCTGTAATGAGCTGAATGAGTGTAATATTCTGTAGCAGTTAGTCTAGTTTGGGTGGTGTGGGAGGCTTCTTCTGCTTCACCTTGCTACTGCTATTGTTTCATGAAAGCTTAATGATTCCATGTGCATTGTGACTAGCTCAGGGGTTTATAAGTGACTATGTGCATTCATACATGTGTCAATTTAATGAATCTGCTGCACTGGCTAATACATTAAAAGGTACTACATGGTCTTAGCAGAGTAAGTCTAAGTATGCCTTATGATAACAAGAAAAGCTAGTGTATAATCAGCCTCAGGGAGCATTCAGAGTATTTTAATGAGATGTTATATAGTGTACAGTACAGCTGCATTTGAAGCACTTTACAATGAATTAAACATAAACTGACATGGAACCTTAACTAACATGGCAGTGGAAATGTAAGCGGATATCATTAATACTATTACAGAGTGACAGCTTGGCTACATGAGTACCTTCACTAAAAAAAGAAATATTTACAAATGTAGTTAATAAAAAGTGAAAATAGAAATATAGATTCTTTAAAGAAAAGTAAAAAGCTCACTTCTATAGCTCATGTTATGACTTGTTAAATAGCTTTATGATTTAATTTGCTAGGAATTACTTTTATAGCTGAGAGCTTCAAACATTTGACATTAATTAGGTCTGGGTAGCAAATAGTTTACTGTTCTGTCTGAAAATTGTCCATTTCACTCAGATTCATATAGCTTCTTACTAATGTCAGAGGCAATAAGTTGTATTTGATGTGCAGTAGAAGTGGGAAGTCTGAATTTGGAACAATTTTCTACCTCTAAGTATTGTGAAACTAATACATGACTGCTTAGAGGCTTTTAAAAAATGCTATTAACTTAATAAAGAAAATATTATGCTTTTTTAAGACTTTGTCCAAAATATTAAATCCAGTCTGACAATTGAATAATTTGACATTTCTATGGTGAGGTACCATTTAGATTAGGGTTAACAAACCTAAACCAAATGACCATTCTGGAAATCTTACTACTGGAGATGTTGTGTTGAAAGTGGAAAAGTCGATATTTCATAGTTTTTTAAAGGCAGCTTGCATTGAATTTGAGTCTTAAGGTCCATTTCTGTTCAACACTATGGCCCCTTGTGTCCTTCATGTAATGTGATGTATTTTCAGAGCCCTTGCAGATTGGACTGCCAATGCAGCGAATGGAGCTAAACCCCTGAAAATCAGTGTTGAGCAATATAAGTGGAAGGCGACCAGGAAGAAAAAAAGAAGCTGTGACATGGTTTATGGCCATGGAAGCATCAACAGGCCATTATGTGGTTATGTGTGCCTATTGATGCATCAAGGGAGTCCCATTTCTAAATGTTGCTATGCCTTCCATTTAGGATCAAAATCATTGCACATTCAGAAAAATCTAATAATGCTAAATAAAAAGTGGTCAATAATTCACATTGAATATAAAAATGTTAAACCAAACTTGGATAATATACATGTCAGTGGTCAAATACAATTGGTAAAGATAAAAACCTCCATGAGAGTAAACACAGATTGAACTCAGAGTGCAATAATAAAATCATATTTATTGAGTTCTGTAACTTAGTAAATGTCTTTTGTTGTTTCACTCTCAGCTGCTGGGTGACTCCTGAAATTATATTTCCACTATTTAAAGCTCCATACGGTGGCTGTTTTGCACGCAGCTCTTCTGTTCAGTTGACCCCAAGACAATTAAAGGGAAGTTGGAGTTTTGGAAGTGATCTTTACATCTCGATGCACAGTCATGTAGTTCACCAGGGCCTCCACTGGAGAGGTCGTGACACTGCCCAGCTTGATCAAGAGTTCCTCTGCCTTTTTCTCCCCATAGTTGTCCTCTCAAGTGAGCTCTTTTACTGTCAGCAAATTCTGCCGTGGTGTGTCCCAGCCTTTAATGATAGAAAATTCAAATAATTTCATCTTGTTTAATACACTGACAGAGAAATTAGTACTACAAATTGGTACGATAATTAATATCCTCCGCATTTTAATCACAGATTCTCTTTATTGAATATCTGACTGGATCCCAGCTCCACAGAGCACACATTTGGACTCACAGATGTCGGAATCTCTATGATGCATACTAGCCAGTCTGCTTTCTTTATCAGTGGAGTGTACTGTACTTTTCGGCTCGCTCCCAGCAACATACCTCCCCTGACTCTCAGATAAAACATTGGGTCTGTCACACAGAGCTGTGCTGAGGCCCAGCAGGGGAGCCCTAATGATTGCAATAAAAAACAAATGCAAATGATTACCTTGGGGTTCCCTCTTGTCTGGAATCTGTCGCTCAGCCTCTGGCTGTCAGGATGGATCACTGCCATTGTCTGTGGACATGCAGCGTTTGGAAAATAAACACCAACTGGGCCAACGCAGACAGCAACAATGCAATAACAATAATACCATTATCTGTTCCATTGTAGGCTGGCAAGCTACAACCATTTTGGGTAACGAATTATGGGTCACGGCTGAGCTCAATCACATCCTGCCAATCCTGGTGATCAAATTACTCTGTGTTCATTTGTAACTTTTGTTATTGCGCTGTTTTACAGTCTCACAATCAGTGTTGAAAATGGTTTCTGCAATCTGTGTGGGCTCATGAGTCGTTGTTTAATATTGTTCCTGTCATGATGAGACAATGTATCATGATACAACAGTAAACAACACAAAAAGTCCCTGTTTAAGCTTCGTGGTGAAACTGTCAAATGAGTATTTTTAGCTAACACCACTGCACTGTATGCATCGGTACAGGATAATCTGTGTACAATGGTGCAATATCCTCCAAATACCAAAAAAGAGTCATAATGAAGCAGTTAAAATTAGATCAGTTATTAAATATTTAGCTTTTTTTCCAAGCTACTGCTGTCAACTTTTGAAGCCAGCCGCTTAAAGGGCTTTCAGTATGAAATCCTATCTGTGGGAGCTCTTTTTAAGCTAAAGAATGTGGTTTCTTTGGTGAAACCCTATTCAAACAGCGATTGTGCTGTAATGGTGTTGAGAAGTCCACGTCATTATGCTGCTGGGTCTTGCTTTTACTCCTTCACACTAACCAAATGGAAGCATAATTTCTCTACCCTGGTGTGTGCTTTCAAGTGCAGTAGCATATGTATATTGCAGCTTTTCCCCTACTCTGTCTTCACATGTTGACAAAAGAACAGCCAGATATATCAGTCCCAAGCTATCTGAAACAGTTTGGTCTCAGTTAACAGGTGAAATGTGAATGAAAATCATTAGATGTATGGACTGAAATTTTTGTTGTTCTTCTTGACACTACAGATGACTTTCATTCTGACCTGTTTCCTTCCTGCACCTTGTTTATCAGAGAGTTTGGACTCACCAGTCAACCAGTACAAGAGGGCGAATTTAAACCAAGTTGTACTCTTTTCCTAAACCTGTTTTTTTTTCTTGATGTATACACATAACCAGGTAGCTTAAGTTGGGAAGGAGCTGATAAGATTTTATTGATGTTGATGTAGGATCAACAGAAACAACATGATTAAGCAGTATAGAAAATAAATATGTGGGAGGAATCAAAACTAAGTACTGCTAAAAAGTCAACAACAGAAGCATCTACACAGTTGTGATCATCTTATCAGAGTCTGTTATTGCATCACTGAATGGTGTTAATATATTTACTGAAGGTTACTTACTGATGGTTATAGACGTGCTGCTCATTTGTAAAGCAGCAGTATTCCTGCAGAATATATGCAGGGCATCAAATACATGACCTTTTTTAAAATTAATCTTGTAGTATGTAGAAAAATTATGCTATGTGTTTCTGTTTTTACTCACAATAATAACCTGATTTAATTAAACCTGATTTACAATAAAATATAATGTACGGATGTGCAACATTTCCATATTGCTTTCAGGTGCCTATAAAGATAGACGACACGCTCCTGATACAAAGGGAATTTTAAAACCAGTTCTGTATTGTACAGTGTCTTAAATAACATTTCGGGTGTAGTGAGGTGAAGCTATAGACTATAAAAACTGTTTTACTCTGTTAAAATCAATTAAGTCTTGATTTGTTAAAGTTAAAAAAAATGTTGCAGAGATTGTCTTTAATTTCTAACCTCAATTTGCACAAAAAGATCAAATTCAGAGAGCAATGTTGCACTTTTATGTTTTTGACTATACAAAATATAGATCGTTCTAAATCTAACAAAACTATGATATGTGATTTATTTGCTGCTTTAAATTGTAATCCCTAATTTTTCACACTTATCATGTTTCAGCTTTATCAGCAGATCTTAAACCAGAAATTCACAGGGTTTCCACCCATCATTACTGACACATAGTTCTTATGTACTATTCCTCTCATTAATTTTTACTGCAATGCATTATGAATAATAATTGCATTGACTTCGCTAACAAATTACAATATTACTGCTACTGCTTGACAACCAGGAGCGTTCATGACATTTTATGTGCAACAAATGAATGTTGTAATTAGAGAACATGTTTTCTGCTATGAACGCGTTGCTTTACTCTTCATATTATGGATGATCTGGGAACTTTTACAGTTTGTTTCCTTTTATTCAACCTGAGAAATAGATAAATGCCCTATCTCTCTCTCTTTCTCTCAGCCATGTTGTCACCTTGAGAATCATCAGTAGTTGTATTTTTTCTTTACTGCAGGCAGAGAAAATGGAAATGAGTCCCATAGCTATTGTTGAATGGACAGAGTTCAGTTTGGAAATGTTTTTTCGGCTCCACTAGGTCATAACTAAAAGAGTTGAGTCAACAGAAAATCCGAAGCTCATGTAAAAGGATTTGATAAATTATTTTCTAAAGTGTGTCAGCTTTATGGAGTCAGAGGACACCAGAGGTCAAACCAATCAAGAGCAAAGATTCGCTCAACACTATTTCACTCCTGCAAACTGCTCCTTGTGAATCTCCTTCAATGGTCCTTGGCGAATGGCTCCTGGGTAAAAATCTACTTCCATCAACAGGTGAATTGAGACTTTTAATGGTAGCAGAGTGAGATTAGTTCAGGGAGAGGTGAGGATAGCTTCCCCCGCACAGATGGATAAGGCATTGTCTCTGGTAAGCATTCCACAGTGTAAGCCAGGCTAATCCATGAGGCTGGATATACTGCTCTGGCTGCAGTTGTCTTAAAATAGACAGTTTTTCACTAAGTAAACCTCCATGATTCTCAATAACTTACACTGAGATTCAGTATAGAGTGGTTCAGTATCAACAGGGGCATTCACTGATGTTTGCGCAATCCTGTGAAATATAAAATAGTAAGATTACAAGCTTGAAATTCCATAACAGCAGTTAAATACAAACATATTTGCAGTTGTATTGCTTCGGTTAAAAATCCTTTTCTTTTTGTTTTCTTAGGCTTGTTTTTTCCTGTTATGGTGTATTGTAGTTATTTGGCTTTTTGGATCCTTCAGGGCTCAAGGTGGCTATCGGTCAAAGCAATCTAAACAACAATTTTATGATTGATTTGTCATGCAGTTATATACTGTAAGAGGCTGATAAGTCCACAAACTGTGTAGCGAAAAAGCTAAGATAGAAATAATGATGATTCATTGATGGTAGGAAGAAAAAACACCATTTGTTTTTGTTGTTTTCCTCATTTCTCTAATGATGCCTTTGTTATTAAGCGTTTTCAAATGGCCAGATATGTATAGAAGTACCTTGTTCTTGGAGACATTATAAAAAAAAGAGTGGGACTCACAGGGAAAGGTATTTCTTTCATATTTTGAGAATGTATTTGTCATTATGGGCTATAACAAATGAATATCACATCTACAATGTGAGAATCGAGAATTCCAATGGAACATAATGCCATTAGGCTCTGCTCTGCAACTTTAAGGTGGACTTGACTGTCGGCTGAAATTACTTTTCAAATGAGCTAAATTTGAATAAGGTATTCGCCGACAGATTTGGAGCACTGATATTGTGATGATTAGGATGTATGACTGAAGACCAGATGCGGCAAAAACCACCTCTGTGTGATGCGTGACACATTCCCATGATTAACGACTGCTTTGTGTCGCTCGCGCTAGTTTGCTCAAACATCGCCTTGTCGTCCCAGAGACAGCTCCCCTTATAGAGCTACAAGATGGGAATCTTTTCTCAGCTCTTGTATTCTGCTCAGTAGTGCGAGCTAGAAGAGAAACATTTTTGGTATGTCAGGCTTTTAATTCCTGCTTACTGACAAAGATTCCCCAGCATATCTTTAATTCAAGATTCACTAGTTTACATACTGTATATGTAACATTGGTGGTGATACTGTAAATCATGTGTTGAATCAACAGAAATGCAGCGCAGAACCAGTTATGTACTATTTTTGAGGCAACTGTCTAAGAAAAAGTACATGATTAAAGTTATTTTACTTCCCAGAAACTTCTCTGTTTCGGACTGTTTGCACATGAGCTCACTTCAGTACAAAAAGCATCACCCTTCAGTATCAGAGATGCTCCAGCTGCTTAATAAGAGGAACGAAAGATATGGCCAGCACACAGATTAAGGGCCTTTCATTGCTGATAATGCCCTTGAAGACTTCGTGGTGGGGATAGACAGCTTAACCCAGCCCCGCCTGGAATTCTGCAAGAAGACATGCCACTCTGCTTGTTTAGTTCCAGCAATCTTCAGATGGGAATCACACTTTCTAAAACCAATTAACAGAGCGCATTACACTTGAACTTAGTGTTGAGTGTATTTTCAGCTTTGTAGAAGATGTACTTAAACACGCTAAAAAAAAAAAAAAAAAAAAAAAAAAAACAGATCAATATGATCTGGCATTAGGTGAGGTGCTTATCTTATAAGGGAGGATTTATTTGTGTTACAGAGACCCCTACTGGTTTGTATCTCCCTGGTGTTTGTGTATGTGGTGTAAAATCATGCCCCCACCACATAAACTATATGTCTAATAGACAGACAGTAGGTATGATTTGTGTAAGTGGGGCTCATTTGTGCTCTTTACTCTTCAAACAAAGGCAGATGTGTGTAGATTGGGATTTAAGATTCTGATTTAATTAGCTTTGACTCTTGGGGCTGCCTCTAAGGTAGATGCTCCTACATGCTTCAAAACTCATTATGGATGAATTAATGAAGTGGGACGTACACTTGGCATCATCCATGTGGCATGCACTGATGCATTATGTATTATTATTATTATTTTAGGGCAGGAGCATCTCAAGTTTGTTTGTCGGGAGTGTATCAAGGACAGAGATCCTGGCATATTGATTGTCTAATCCAAATCTCATCTTAGCTTTTAAATAATGTGTACTTTCCTGCCTGACATGTTTTCTTTTTAAACATAATTGAAATAGCTTTTACATAATTTGCATGTAAACAGTTCTGCCACTAGTACAAATAATCTGTCTTTGTCTTTGTTCCATAAAATGATGGTTTCTTTATCAAGCTGCTTGAAAGTCCTTTTCCAGTTTCTCTGACTAGATGTGGTTACATTTTGAAAGAGAAACTCCTCACATAGGATCTAATAAGTCTGATGAGATTCTTAATTATATCATACTTTCTTTATTAAACTTAAAACTCTAGAATTACTCAAATGAATCTTTTGATCTTTCTTCTTTGTTAGGACTCAATTGTGTGAATGATTTTATATATAGTGGAATATAGTAAGAGTAATCATTAACCCACTCAGAATCAGAAAAATAAAAGCGGAAAGATCAGATCACAAGCTTACCAAACCTTTTTGGAAATTATCTAACACAATTGAAAGTAACTAGGCCTCCTTGTGTGGCCTCCGCCTGCTTGCATCCACTCTCTACGATGTCTGGGTATGTTCCTCATTAGAAGAGGAGTTTTCTTCAGAGGATTTTTCTCCCTGACCTGGATCAGGGAATGAGTCAACCACTGGACAGTCGGTAGTGCGACATGGAAGAGGTGGATGGAAATAGTCATGTACCAGATGTCCACATGCAGGAGGATGTTGCAGGCAGCAGAACATTTTCCACAGCATCACCACACACTCATGTCTGCCACATGTGCTCAGTGTGAACCTGTTCTCATCCATGAAGAACCTGCATGGGATTATTTCTTTCAATCCTGGTCTTGAACGTCTAATCATTACCATTTCCTTCAGCTGCTTGTCTCAGTCATTCCCACCGTCTCCTGCACAATTTGCATCCAAACACACCCGCACCTGAGACCCACATATAGGCTAAGTAGAATAAGCTTCTGTATGGAGCACATGTATTATTTCCCGACCTGTTACAGAGGAATGAATCAAAATATATTCAACAAAAATCTCTGTTTATATCACATTTTTCATGTAAACTGAGACCAAACACTTTGTAAGCTATCTAAATATCTGTAGTGATTACATATAAAAAAAAAAACTAGGCCACCACTCCTCACAGGCAAATCTGCCAATCCCGGTGTTTTATTGGACATGCCAGTTGGACTCCAGGTGTTGGGCTGTCAGCACAGGACATCAGGCTACCATACCATCCTCATGGAGTCTGTTTCTGAGTGTTTGGACAAAACATGAACATTTGTGGCCTGATGGAGGTCATTTTACACAACACTGGCAGCACTACTCCTGTTCCTCTTTGGAGTAGATAACAGTCGTGCTGTTGAGTTGCTGTCTTCCTAAAGCCCCATTCATGTTTCCAGGTACACTGACCTGTCTCGGGGAATCTGGCACTGGGAAGACACGGCAAATCTTTCCTTCACATACTGGTGTGCCATCCTGGAGGACCTGCAGGACCGGAGCAATTTCTGAGGGTTGCAGATGTCTTAGTGGTGAGGGAACTGGCAAAACATAAGCAAAAATCAAATAGAAATGATAAAAACAGGGAAATGGTCTGTATCCACCACCTGCATGACCATTACTTTATTGGGGTTGTCTTGCTCTTTCCACATTATATGTTCTATTTGCACACCACCAGTGTTACAGGTCCATTTGTATTCTATGCAGAAGGTGGACATGCAGACAAAAAGACAATATTTCTGCTTTCAGGGCCGCTAAACACCTGGAATATGGTTTGCTTCTTTGGATCCTGAAGCAGAAAACAGATGAAATACCAACATACACTGCATGCAGGGGTTGTGTTGAGTAACATAGCTGATGTACGGCAAGCAAACTGGAGAAGAAGAAAAGAAACAGGCAAAAGACAAGGAAGAAACTAGCAAATAAAAAAAACAAAGAAAACAGGAAGAAGATGCAGTAAGAGAACAACATCAGACTCTGTGTGATATGAGGGAAAAGGAACAAACCAAAGAAGTAGACCAATGGGAAGAGGAAAAAGACAGTGAACGCAACAATACAGAGAACCAAAGTTGCCATGTGGCAGGACATTTCAAAGATGGCTGTCAGGCTTAGCGGACAGCAGCAAATAAGTTTACAGTTATGTATTACTGTGTCTAAAACTGGCATAAGAACATAGAAGTGAACTCAGCATTGCCCTCTTATGGATGAAAGACTTAATAATCATGGCAAAGTCAAAGACTGAGACTGTACAGCTTGGAAGGTGACATATGACAATGTTTAAAAAAAAAGGACATAACTATACATAAGAGAGCTGTAACGACTGCCTGCCCTTTGCCTAACTGCTCTTATTTTGCTTGCAAATACCTGTGTGTCATGGCCTGCCAGGGACTGGCCCTGCTCACCACACTCTTCTTTTCTGCCTCCACCACTCCTTCATCTCTCTTCTGCTGAATGGAAGATTGCTTGGACAGATGAACCAGCTGCAACTGTGGACTCATGGGCATTTTGGACCCATCACCCACTGAGGACATTTTCTGCTTTATTAGATAAAAAAAATGTGACAGCTGCACAAAAGCTGCTTCTTCTGAAGCTCTGGAGACTTAAGTATGACTTTTACTTTCAGCTGATTTAACTTTTCTTTCTGACTCATCTATTTCTATTTTCTTCCTACAATATACTAGTATTAGAAAGAAATTAGACAGAAAGAAATTAGAAGAGTAATTAATAATAAGAATCATATTTAAAATATGATTGGTTCCATTTAGGATAAGGATATTTGGTCAGCTTTGCATATTGCAACACATATCTGAGGATTACAGGTTTTATTCTTTATGCTTTGGGTCACAAAAAATACAGTCTGCGCTATACCTGTCAAAAAAACAAAACAAAAAAAAACAATATATTCAGGATATATTTTCTTTCTTCATGTGGACAAATAGACCTATTACACATTTTCTGGTGAGATTGGGCTGATATAACTCATACATCTGTCTGGAAAAAAACATAATCTGGCAACTTTATCTATGCTTTTTCTCCATGAGCTGTGAACTTGACATGAGCACAGGTGATAAACTTTACTAGGATATCATTAATATCCTCAACTTGTTTACTGCATCTTATTGCTTGCTGTCGTTGACAATGCATCATTAATTCAAAAACCTTTCTAATGAATGTGAAATGAAAGACTCTAGCAAGCTACTCTTGCACATGGTGAGACCGTGGTGGATATATTTTCAGAGTCCTTACCTGAGTGCTAGCGATCGCTGCTGTCCGGCTTTGCCAGCCTCTCATCTTTCACCCTTGACAGAAATTACATGATTCAATGGTCCTGTGGAAGAGCTGATGGACAGCCAGCTCTAAAATGTTAATAAACACACCATTCTCTATACGCACCTTTCATTTTTCACCAACAAATACAGCTTTAACCTTGTCTGCTTCCACCTCCCACCTTCTCCTCCTCCTTCAGCTGTACATGATGGCTATACTGACATCTGCAATTTAATTCCTACTCCCAAGCTGCTCCCTGTTTCTGAGTATTAAAAAGAACAGATGTGGGAATATTTTACAATGAGGTCAAAACAAAGCAAATTCTTGCCCCTGTCACCTCGAATCTCATATAGGTGGAGTTTGAAAGCAAATAAAAAGATGGTTAATATTTTTTCAGTCTTTTGTCTGACCTGCCAACTTCACTTGTCCTCAAGGAAATGTTCCATTTCTGCCCAAGGCCAAGTCTACTGGGGACATAGCACATATATGACAAATGCTTCTACAAAGAGCTTGTTTTCAGTATTAATCAGTGTGCGAGGACATAATCTTGTGTTTATATGTGCAGGATGGATGTCAGTGCAACAAAATGTTAATTCATGAGAAGCTGCTGCTAGTCACTGATAGATGGAGATTTTTCTACCAAAATGCCAAACAGGATAATAAAAGGATGTCAAATACTGGTGTTTTACTATACTGTGCAGCAGCTTCTTCAGATCATTGAATGATGTGCAGTTTTAAAATCCCTTCCTCCAACACATCAAATGGCAAATTTACCCTGATAGCTCTTTTCAGTGAGCATTGACCTTTTATCATGATGTATAATCTTCATTTCTAGTAAGACTGATGAGTGGGAGATGAGTCAAAGATTTTGTGTATTTTTTTATATAAAAAAAACAGTTTTAATGAGTTTCAGACATTCTGCAGAACAGAAAAGAACTGTCAGTAATCTTTTAAAGGTTCCCTACACACATCACTGTGTTTACTCTGTCAAGACAAGGCCTCCTGCATTTTGAATGATTGTGTTCATCATAGTTGTAAGAGAGAAAGGGAAGAGAGTGATGAGTAAATGCAGTTTAATTATCGCTCTCATTAGTGGACAGTGGCGACACAAGGTCAATTACTCGCTGTCTGCAGTGGAAATGGAAAGAGAGAGACCAGTTTTACTCAATCCATTTGAAGCCACTGCCATCTATTGGAAGTTATCAGCTGGTGCTGAAGATTCTTTATTTCATGTTTTTTTTTTCTTTTTTATAGTATTTTCTTTTTTTAATTTTTGTCTCTAATAAAATAAATAAATAAAAAATTAAATAGAAATTCCTTGTTTTATGAGTATGTTTGGTCATGATTTTATCTGTTATGTCCGACTGACTATATACGTCTTGCAAAGATCTGCCTTATAATGTGTTTGCCTACTTGGGATTCGGGAATGTGTTTGTATTTTTGACCAAGTGTGTGCATGTATTTGTTTTTTAAAACTGTTCTTTGTGATTTTTAACATGTAAAGGACTTTGTTCTGCTTAAAGAATGTAACATGCTGTACAAACAAAATGTTATTATTATTATTATTATTATTATTATTATTATTATTATTACATCAACTGAAAAGTATTATGATTAATTTTAATCAGGAAAGTTAAATAAAGCTAATTATTTTGCTCATTACCTCTTCACCTGCTCATTTTGTGTGTATGTGTGTTTGAGGTTTAGAGCCACTAGATGGAGCTGATGCTGTTCTGATTTTTATTGTTGAGTTGGTAAAAAGAAAATCATCTGTTTTGTTCTGTTTCCATCTAAAAATGTACACTTTAATCAACAGTGCATATTGTTGCATTAATGATCCTTTGACATACTTCTTCAGAGCTTTCATGAAGGTTTGTCAGAGTTAGCTACTATGTAAACAGCTTCTTGTTAAAATGTTTTGTTATGATGCTATAAGGAGTGAATGTGGAGTTTGTGTTGTTCCAGTTCAGTAAGCCCTATTAGGTTATTACAAAAAAAGATAAAACAGCCATAAAAACCTAAACCATTACTATAAAAATATACCAATTATAAACAGTCTTTAGCTGAATCTTTAGTTTATCCCATAAATACATATTGGAAGTAATATTAATAATAAAATAATATTTTTCTGACTACTAACAGAATTCCATTTAATCATTCAATGAATCTATAGACATTTTAGTTTGTACAGGAAGCAACAACAAGCCGGAAACTTGGGACCTCTAATTCCTCCTAGAGCTGATAAGGCCGCATGGGTAACAAATTACTGTAGGAAACATTCATCCAACGTTACAATATGTGCAGAAACAAGACTGACTTGAAGGCATTTGGGATGCACCATCACAGAGTGGAAACCTGAACTCTGGTCAAAGCAATCAGAAATCCTGATTTTTTTTTTTTTTTTTTTTACAAGTTGTATGATCTGGTCAGAAGATGAAAAGAACCATCCAGAATATTATAAGTGTTGGATCCAACATCCAGGCTGTGTGATGGTATTGGGCTGTAGCAGAGTTCTATGAAAAGCTCATTTACACTTCTGTCGCGGCAGCATACATGCAGAAACGTTTGAGAAGTTAGAGTAACTTATGCTGCCTTCAATGCCACATCTCTTCCAGGGATGTTTTTTTTTCTACAAGAACTTAACTTAGCTCAACTTTACTTACAAAGCACTTTGTCAAATACAAAAGAACAAGTTAATGTGCAAACAAAGCAGTGCAAACCCATAATCTGCACACATCCCAAAGGCACGACAGGAGAAGAATATGGATTTAAACTGATCTGCCTGTAGACATTTTGTGCTCCGATGGATGTTGAAGAATTAAGAGGCGACTGAAAATGTTGTATGGTAATCACCATTTCCATTAAAACCTGAAATAAAATGGCATGGTAATATTAAAACATAGTAAATATGGAATTACTCAAACTATTTTTGATTTGTGGTTTTATGAATGATGCAATGAGGTAAAATTGAGAAGCACGAAGAGAAAAAAGATGAACAACTGAGTGAAAATGACTAAAAAGACAAACTATAACAGGTGGTAGGGTTTACATTATAGTTACTGAAAACTTCTCCAGCCCCTGTGATGACTATTGTGCCGGTGCTTCCCTGCATGTTTTTGCTTTATGAGATCTATAAATTATGCAATATTGCAAGTGATTTTCATATTTTATATATGATCGTACATGCATTACATATTTTTACTCCAGACCTTCAGTCCTCATGCTTTTGCAGCTTATATAAATAGGACTTTTAAACTCTATGTTTTGGATCACTTTAAAGTGCCCCATCATGTTAAATATCTACATTTGTTTGGTGATATTCTAAAATCCAGTGAAGTCAAGTGTAAAGAAGCTCAGCAAGTTAAAATGCACGACTTAAATCTGATCAATGCAAGCGGCACAAGTGAAGGAATGCTTTTTTTCCTGTAATTGCCCTCAAAGTCAGAACAGAATAAGAAAAACTGCAAGAATGTCTATCTGTGTTGCCGGAGAACACCAAACATACTGGTAGTTTATCAGACCTTGACAACTAAAGTATTATTCAAGGGCGATTCTAGGATCAGGGTTTTAGGGGTGGCCCAAAGCAGGGCAAGCAACGCGTGAGCTTCCGGAGAGGATCACAGACCCATAATATTCTTACTCCAGGGCAAGCAATGTGTGGTGTCTAAACAATAGGCTATAACACAGCACAGCTTGGAAGAACTACAACTCGCTACAGCAGTGCCATAGAGCTAAAAATAAATCTGCCCCATTACTGTAGTTTTTTCCAGTTTTTAGAACAACTTTTGAGCTTAGGTTGTGAAAACACATATCTGCTTCATGAATCAATAAAACCGAACTAGTTTTCACACTACTTAGTATATGTGTAATCATAGGTAAACATAATGGTTTATTTGAGATATATAACCTTTTATTCCATCCATTTTCTACCGCTTATTCTCGAATGGGGTCGTGGGGGGACTGGAGCCAGTCCCAGCAGCCAACGGGCGAGAGGCAGGGTACACCCTGGACAGGTCGCCAGCCTATCACAGGGCCACACATATAGACAAACAACCACGCACACACACACTCACTCCTAAGGTCAATTTAGAGTCCCCAATCAGCCTATCCCCAAGGTGCATGTCTTTGGAATGTGTGAGGAAGCCGGAGAACCCGGTGAAAACCCACGCTAACACGGGGAGAACATGCAAACTTCACACAGATAGGCCACCGCCCGAGCCGAGGAACGAACCGGCAACCTGTTTGCTGTGAGGCTACAGCGCTAACCACCTTGCGACCGTGCAGCCCCATAACATTTTTATTTATTTATTTATTTATTTATTTATAAATATTAAAATAAAGTGTGTGTAGACTGGATGGTCATTTTGTTTGCCATTGTAAGCAAGGACATAATATAATATTCTTTCTATATACTCTAAAATATTTAAAAGCTGAACTACAATCGATTCAGTCACTAAATGATATGTGAGTAGAAAAGTAAATATGTGGGTTAAATTAAGATATTGTAGCCAGACTATCTGTAAGTTACAGCTCTTGTGCGACATCTAAGACTGACCCAAGATACCAATAAGAAGAGGGAAAAAAAGACAAAAACTCCAGGAAGAGTCTTAAGCACAGAGAAATCTCTAAAAGGTGCAATGTGTCTCACAGATTTTGACAGTAAACCTTGTAAAATGTTTGTTATTATGAGGGTGAGCAGTGATATCTGCTGAGATTTCATCCTAGAATCCTAGTGAGGCTGAACATCCCAAAGAAAATGGAAGGAATGGGTGGATATTAGGGGTAAATTGACACACATTTACACACATTGTGCCATTTTAGTTTTAAATTTTTATAGATCAGCAAGAAATTGTGCATTTTTCTCAGAAACTCAAGTGAATGTAACGGATAACAGTTTTCTGTAACTGTTAGCCGTTGTCTAACTAGACAGGATGAATTATATGTGTAGACTCACTGAGTTCCAGTGTTGCTGGAAATTTGCAACAAATCCTACTATTAGTTTTGTAGGATTTAAAACAAATAGGTACTGAGATCCAGGGCTCACCCCCGCCTCTCGCCCGTTGTCGGCTGGGATTGGCTCCAGCAACCCCTCCCCACCCCCCACCCCCCCGCAATCCCGTTCGGGAATCAGCGGTAGAAAATGGATAAATGGATGGGTTGAAAGTACTCTGCAGAACATGGACACAATTTGAAAGAGACTTTATAATTGTGGAGCATTTGCCATACAAGACAAGTAAAAAATGAGGGAAAAATACTACAGAAATGTCAGAAATCAGTAGAAGGAAGTGCAAAATGGGAAACAACTACAAAAATACAAAGATACAAACCCACGACAAATATAAATACAAATTGCAAATGCAATGTGCAAGACAAAGGCAGATAGAAAAACAAATACTGCAAAGATGTAGAAATATATAATAAACATTTTACATTGTCTTCAGTCAGAATATCTTGCTTTCATGGTGGGCCTGTCTGTATGTATGAATCCATATTTCCACCATCCAGCCATTGTTTCATATAACCATATCAAATACTATTCATTCACAGCAGATTTTTAATTTTTCATCAATTTTAGGTAACTTTACTACATCAGTGCATGCAGAACTTAAAGTGTACCTGAGCCAACGTAGTTATGTTTTAGCCAGTGTTCATATGTTAGTCTATCTGTTTGTTAGCAATTTAAGCAAAAATTAGGAGGTGGGTTTTTATGGGCTTTTTTTCTGAAATGGTTCTTTTGTCTAACTTAGATTCTAATACATTTTGGGAGTGTCTCTGATCAAAATCAGGATGCCGGAATTTTTAAAAAAAATTTCTTATCACTGTGACATAGAGCCATTTTCAGTTTATATGCCTATAACTCCACGATAAACAGTGCTTGGTCAAAAAACTACAGTAGAAGTTCCCAAATTGTTTTGCAAGATATCAAATTTAGATTTAGATCCTGGCAAAATTCTGGATTCAGAACGTGAAAAAACAGGCACTCTCCAAGATTTTTATCACAGCAAGAGAACAAACTAAGATATAAACATGAAACAATCACAATATGACAGAAATATTATTGACTCACTCAATGTGTCTAGGAAACTAATAGTGTATTTATTATGAATGCACGATCATAACAGGGTTGGAATCACAGTATTGGTGGAAAGGAACTGCTTGACAGAGGTTTGCTCTCTTCAAGTGCTTTTTTAGGTAAATTTGTTTTCACCGTCTCATTTCCATCTCTTTAGACCATAAATGACAAAACTGTCCACCTGGTGAGTTTAGTATGTTCATTTCTAGTATATGACTAAAGGATAAAGGGATTTTAAAATGTTAGTTAAAATAGAACACTGCTTATACAAAGAATGTAGAGGTGGAAACAGGGTGGAAATTCTTTGTGTGTAGAGCTTTTTGATGGAAATATCAATGCAGTTTAGCATTAGTTATGTTCATCAGTTCTGAAATATTTCCTTGTCACCATTTTTAATGGCTGTTATTTAAAAACAAGTTAAATAAAACACCACAAATGAGATATAATTTATGAATCCCAATCTCTGAGTCAGCAAAGTGGAACAACACAGCTTGTTGATTTCAATGAGGTGGATCTGATCTGAGAAAGGAACAAACATAGTTTGCATAATAAGCTATATTTTAAACCACCGGAGTTGAGCTTATTATGTCTGACATTTAAAATCTGTCTGAAAATGCAAATGAGCACACTAAGTGGTTCTATGCCACAATTTCACTTTACAAATTATAACGTACATTGGCAAAGGAAGACAAACAGTACACAGGAGCACTACTGTCAAAAATAAAATATGGCTACAGTACAAACATCACTGAATTTACAAGATAGTGTAAAATATTTGCAATATTGTTCACCTCTAATGCAGCATGTCTTTGCAACAAATAAACATCTAATATCATATAAGATCAAGGACTTTACATGCACTGACTGTCTGCTGAAGCTCCGTATCTGTTAGAGACGTGTAGGCAAGAAAGCACTTCTCTGAAAATATCAAGCTACTTCTTTAAATCATGTCGGATCCCATGCGCTTCTTTGGAAAGGCTTCTTTGGAAAGCCCTCTTTGGCACTGAGATGTTTACATAATTTATTATTCAACCATGTGGACTGCCATATGTAGGGTTCCTGTAATGCATTAATATGTTAAGCTGAAATTGCTGGCAATATGAAAGTTGGCTGTGGCTGCAAAAAGTGAAGGCAGAGGTCAGGTTGCTATGTGTGTGGTCTTCTTAGAGATAAAGAGGGATGCTCTAATGATACTCAGCCTCTGATGAGATATTGGCTGTTTATTATTCTCAGTTAAGAGAATCCATTTGAGGGCTGCAGAGCAATTAGTTACTTATGCACAGTGCCTGGAAGTGAGAGTGTTGAGACAACTAATGGCCAAAAGCTCTACAGACAGCTCTCTAACACTAAACATTTCCTTTTGTTTCCCAGTATAGTATCATCAATGGTTTAACAATGTGTACAGACAAGAGTGTCCATAATACCTAGCTAACACACCATTACTCGTCCTCTTAAAGAGCTACCATTTAAACTAAGGCCAGGTTATGTTATGATGCCAGAGGGGAGCGTTTTGATTAAAGTGTCAGTCCAAGTGTCATGATGAATATTCATAAATTACTTTAATGAAGACCTCACATTGATTAAGCCTTCTCAAATGGGCTGTATCGTAGTGAAAGCCACAATATAATTGGATTAGTGTGACTTTGGGAAGTACTTTGAGACATTGCCCACATTGGAAATGAAGATGTGCTGCCCGGTAACGGTGTAATTGACAAGGATGAAGATGGATGGATCCGGGCAACTCTAAAGCTCTTTCTGCCCAAAGCAGCATTGCCTGCAGCTGCACCCCCTGCACAAAGAGGTGAAATTTGATTTGCTTCAAAGGCCTATTTTAGGAAAACTGGTTAATACTTCATTCTTCAGGAGAACAAAAGTGGTTTCAGGGAAGATAGACGAAGCACCATTTTGAAGACAACACAAAAATTACTAATTAAATCCAAATTTATCAAACTTCTCAAAGCGTATTTTCGAAGTTCTTTCATGTTCAACTATTTTAGACTCAAACATATGTAGATATTTCAGTATCAAATAAACTATTCTTTGTTTTTATTTCATGACGTCCAATTATTTCAGTCTTTTTTCCCTGTTTAATTTTTTTTTTTTTGTAGATTTGACATAAGGCTGAGAATTTTTTTGTAGAATAGTTTAATAATAAATTATTTAATCACATAAGCAATGAGTTATGTTTGTTCTGAGATTATTTTTAAGATGAGGCTGCTTTGTACTTAAAATATGCAAAAATTTGATTATCATAAATATATTGCAAAATTTTTTCAGTAATTTGTTTTTGTTGTTTGTAATACAATTATAACAGTTCACAGTATTTCAGGAAATATATTCTTTTAACAGGCTAATGTTGTAACTCCTTTATGTTGTTTAGACAGTTTGGTCCCTTGAAAGAAATGCAATGTAAATATAAATCAATAGACTTTGGTGTAAATGCGCTGAAAGTCAGCACAAAGGTAAGGAAACAAAATAGAGAGCTCATAATACAACTAAAATATAGACCTTTGACTACAAAATACCTACTGGGAGCTTTTGTTGACTCTGAAACAGCGCTGAACTATTGACACATTCATACAGAGATGTTTTGAGTTTTTGTGAGACTGTTAGAATTTTGCAATGGTATTTTTTTTAGTTATTCCTGTGGGCTGATTAAATTGGAAAAGAATGGTTTTGAGTGATAAAGGCAGGTTTTTAATGCAATTTTCTTCCAAACAATTTTTTTAAAGTACCTAAAATTAAAATAGTATATTCCATTTTTAATTAAAAAAAAGTTTTCTCTCTTGTTTAGAAAAATGTTCATTGCTTTTATAAAACATATTCCACTGCCTCTGTTAATCAATGATATTTATAAATTGTTGGGTTTGTGTTTCAGATAATGGCTAGAGTCAATTAAAAATCAGCAAATAAAATACCATCTGCAAAATAGCTGAAGATGAAATGCAGATGACCTCTAGAATGAGATAATTATCTTAGACAAACCATAAAATCAATACTTTAACACCCCACTGGGTGATGGTCGAAGGTTTTCTTACAGTTCTGACAATCCCCTGAAAAGCAAAGCAATAAAGGGAATTGGCAACAAACACTAAAAGAGTTAATAAGCTGTGGTGCATGTTAACATAGGGTTCTGCTCAAATGTTTGCTTTGGGTGTTTTATTTTACTCTATCACTGAAACTTAAATAAAAAAAATATTCAAAAAAATCTTTAAAAGAAGCTTTTTAAGACTTTTTGGATACAAATCCTCTATTAATGGCTTAGTTCTTCACTTAGCAGATATTTGGAGCAAATTTTGCATGGCACTGAATTAATGTCTTATTTGCATAAAAACATCCACAGAATGGAGCCCCAAGGAATATTCAGTTAACACTGGCACATTTAAGATGTGACTCATCATTAATTCAAATGGATTCTTATTCAAATCAATACACAAACTGATGCATTCTTCATCTTTATTCTGGGCCAAGCAAAGCATTTGCTAATGTCAAGAATCATCCCCGTTCAGATTTCAAGAACGTCTTTGAGTTAAGCTCATTATGAATTAAGAACCCCTCTGTGTATTCTTGGACATCTAGCATGTATAAAGCATACCACTCTACTAAATTATGCAAATCCTTTCTTTCTTAATGAAGCTCGAAGTCCCATTGAGATCGAACAGCCTGCATTATTTCTTTAGCGATCCATTCATATTTGGCAAAAAAAAGCAATGTTGGGGAAAAGAAAAATTTGACTTGTTAAATTAGTTTATGTTCTGCCTTTTACATCAAATGTGACATTATCTTCCAGTTATGGTGTCACGGCATGCAGGAAGCTGTGACATGTAGGTGTAACACTATGCAATGATGAAGGTGGCAAATCAGCAAAGGTAAAGCTGACGTCTCCCAAGTTTGATTAGCCGATTGACTTAAGAAAATTTTAACACATCCATTGAAATGTACACGTGTACTTTTCTTTTAGAAAGTAAACTCACTCATGTCTGCCTCATTTAAATTCTGTTGTCTCTGTGTATTCAGACAGATTTTAGGGAAATGCAATACAAGAGTGAATGTGAGTGCAATAACAGATGTGATTTCCTCTTTCCTGTCATCTCCTAATTCATCACAAACTGACTAATTCTTTTTTCCCCCTAAAGTCCTCAGATAGAAACTGAATGTCACACATAAGCATTCAGCTATGATATCTTTAAATGTCATTATGGGTTCCCCCCATATTGAGTGATGTGGAGTAAGCTTAAACACACACATGAGCAAGGTTGCAGGTAATGGCAGCAATTAAAGAATATCCTCATCCTTCACCAAATGGGAGTGTTTACTCATTTGTCTAGCATGATCAAACTCAGGAATTAAAATAAGACCTTTTGATACAGAAACTTGTTTAACTGGAGATTTAAATGGGTGAAACAGGTACTTATCTACACCTTACAGAATGTGTGAGATTCCCATGGGAGCATGAAAAGATATGTGTGTTAGTAAGAAAGGAAATCATTAATTAATTAATTAATCATTTCTTATTGCTTTCAATACAGAGGCTTTCTGTCATACGTGCTGTCTTTGGTGGAAATAGATGTCATTTGTTATCCTACACGTGGTGGTTGATTTATATTTAACAGATTATTCTGAAGCTGGAGACCTTCCTTGAACATGTACAAGCTAAGAAAGTCATATATGTAAATCTCTTTTACAACTTCACAAATATGGATATTTGCTAAGACTATTGTCTTATATCAGTATTTTCAGTTTGTATTTATTTTAACTAGTGAGAAGTTGACCTGACCCTTTGACCTTATCATGTTCCTCTTCTCCCTTCATCATTATTTAACAAGAAACACAAGGTACTTTCCTCAGCATAATTTTTTCATTTAGCGAGATTTTCCTATTTGCCGATTTCATAATTCCTTAAGTCACATGAAAAATATTTCATTTTTGATATGTCAGATTCGGATATATTGTCATTTTTCGACCACTAATTGGGAACCTTGGCCATTGTCCTGCAGCTTTTTCATCTGTCCCTATACTCTAACACACCTGGTTCAAATTAATAAGTCACTATGCAAAACTTGATAGGCTGTTGGGTCCATTTGATTTGAATCAGGTGTGTTAGAGTTGGGATACGTAAAAAAAATAAACATGCTAAACTAAGGCGTTCAAGGACCAGGGTTCCCAGTCATTGTTTTACACATAGAACTCAACAGATTGAAAAAATGTACTTTAAAAAAGTTAAAATCATTGGTAACTTTTAATATACTTTGATTAAAACTTCCAAACTTTGAAAACTGGTTTTAATTTTCTCTGAATTTGCATGCAGATTGAACACTTTCAGGTCTTTCCCATTTTTTTTTCTTCAAATTAATATTAGCCTGATAGTTTTCCATTGGCATACTTTATTGGATAACTGTCAGTTTAATTATGAGTCAGTTTAATTTGGAGCTAAAGAGCAAATCTGATATAATAAAATGAAGGTGACAAATATTTTTTTTTTCATAAGTGCATTTGGCATGCTTTGAAACTGTAATAAACCGCCTTTTTTGTGTCTTCATATGAATCCATGCCTCTTTAAAAATGTCTTTCTGCCCAAATATACTAGATTAGTGCCGATCATTATCATTTACTTCCACAAAATAATTTTGTAGGCACATGAATTATATTTCATGTCATCAAAGTTTTACTTGCTCCATCAAAAATGAAGACATTCTCCATTATTTTCCTTCTGTTTTATGCTAATGAAAAGCAATTTATGCATAATGCATTGTTGCTGCAGTCTCATTGATCAATAATACAACACAAAATCCTCAAGAAAAGAAGAAATTAGTGAGTCCAAAGTACAAATCCAGACTAACTTTCAAACTAGATAAGGCTTTTTTTCATGAAGTATTGAGGTAAGGGAGATAAGCCAGGAGATGTAATGGAGAAGTCCTCTTGGGAGGAACTGACCTGGAAGCCAGCCTACCTCTGCAGATTGAATTAATATTGCATGGCTGCTTGTGGAGGCTTGTGCTTATGAACACTGATTGCTTCATTCATTCTTTCTCATCCTTCCAAAAGAAAACGTTATCAAAACTGCAACAATAAGACAACGATGAAAACAAAGCTTCCTTTGAAAAACATCAGCGAGAAAAAGCTTTGAAATGACTCCGCTGACACAGAGCATATGGCAGACAGTATCTATCCCTCATTTATTTTGCTCTAAGGGCAACACATGAGAGACAGCCCACTTTTTCAGACTGCAATTGTCGAGGCAGTTTGTGTGAATCACTGGTTTTTGCTTTGTTTGTACACTGACAGTTCTGGGAGAGGCTGCAACCTTGTGAGGTCTGCATGTTTCTGCAAGCATGGTGTTGAAGATGACGCCCCCTTATTTCTCATCAGAGGTTAAGCTTGCATTGACATGTGTTGGATTTGGTAGACAGACTTACAGATATTCTAAACAACTTACATCAATCTCAGGGAGACTGTTTCAGGTTCTGTCTGCAGAGGGATGACGTGTGTGGGTAAATCACTGAAGGCAAGAAAAGTAGTAGTTCACAGGCGATAATGGATACAGGTCTGTGGTTCAAGCCCACACTGTATTTTCTTTCTCTCAGCTTCAGCAGACAGTGCCATCTCCTGTGTTCTGACCTCTCCAGTCAAGGACCCTATGTTGCCCAAAGGGATCCAATGCTTGAAAGGAGCGAGCATGTCAAGTTAAACCACCCATTTGTCATAGTATGTCTTTGTCTGTGGGTGCAACTTTTGATGAATGAGAGGAGCAGTCAGGACACCTTGCCCTGAAACCCTGTAGATAAAGAAAAAGGACTCTGGACTAAGCCTGGTGTTGCCACACTGTATGAAGGTGTAATTATCCTGATTAGTGCTGCTTTGGATAAAAAAAAAAAAAAGTGAGCTGCACAATGTGTCAGAGACACACTTGGACAGGATAGATTCAGTTTGAGAGAAAATAGGAGATTTTCTTTTTTTATAGACTGACATTTTAACTTGTTTTCTAGAGGCATCTTGATGTGTGGAGTCTGTGAGCAATGATTGATTATTTTCTCAGTTGTCAATTGCAACTACAAGAGGACCTTTGGTCACACTTCCATTAAATAAACATCTAATAAGAGTTTGATAGATTACTTACCAGCCACAGGTAAACAAATCAATAAATATGAAAGAATCAATAAAATGGTGGAACTGTTTTTGAAGAACACTAGGGGCCAGATTTACTAAGCTCTCGGGTTGCGTGTACTAATTTGCGTGTGTCAGTCAAGATTTAGCGCGTGG
>JBAMHX010000020.1:7226203-7243600 GCA_037177515.1 Pseudomugil tenellus
TTTGTACTTTTTTTTTGCGTGTCCAATGAGTTTGCACGCGTTTTAGTACACGCAAAGCTTTAGTAAATCTGGCCCTAGTTGTTATGACTGTCAACCTGCCAAGAAAAGCAAGGTGTTAGACAAACAATATCCAATTTATTTATTTATGCTATGATTGTAAGTATGTTGAGCAGTCCATCAGAAATCAACAGTATACTTTTGGAGAATTATATATGGACAGTAATAAGAGTGTTTAGTTCAGGTATTACCTCCATATACCTTAGTAGGCTTATGTGCCACCAATAATGCCACTGGTGTTTTTTTTCCATTTGTGATCTCAACACTAACTAAATCTAAGCTGACCTACCTAATTCTACCATTTCCATCCACATTCTGCAAATTAGGAGCTTCTACACAGTCTGAGTTTGCTGGTGTGTTTCCTTGCTGAATCCCCCAGTAACAGGTCACAGTCAAGTACATAATGATGGTTGCTCGGTAGTCCCTAGCGTACGCCTTTCAGTATCACTGTTTTAGAAATTTGGAGTTACTGCAGCAAACTCAATTTAATTCCAATCATTTGTATCTTTTTTGACATTGTCAAAAACCACACAGATTTCGGTCAAATTATAACTGTTCCAAACTTTTACAAAAGTGCATTTTTGCCTAACAGGACAGCATTGCACGTTATTTCATAATCTAAATTAACTAGTATAAACTTACAGCCAGGTATGACTGAGAGAGTTGGGTGAAGATTTACAGTTTAAAGCAGTGAAAGCATGCTGGATTTAAAGAAGAATTATCTTTCATTTTTATCTTTTGCAAACCAAACATAACAATCCTGAAAAGAAAATGAAAAAAAAACATGATCTATAGATTTTAAAAGAAAAACATGCAGTATCAACATTATATTGAAATAATGTAAAAATTTGATTTACTTCAGAACTGAAGTAATTATAACATATAATTTAAATAAGTCATCTAATACAGATTTGTTTAGATGTAGCTACTGTCAAAGTTGATTTATTATGTTTAATGTCTCTAATACCTCAAAACCTTCATCATAACTTATTGCTAATTCTAAAAAATTAAAAGGCATCATTTAAGTAAACTCAATCTAATTCAAGTCAAGCACGAGGTGAACAATAAACTGCCTTATTCATGGGGATTTTGCAGAGGTTACTTTTCAATCTGAGTGAGAAGATGCTAGACGTGAAAATTAACAGCTCTTGTCCACAAGGCCTCTTTAAAACAACTGTATCCCGACAGCACAGGAAGACTCTCAAATTGCACTATCAACACTTTTAAATATTTGATCACGTCTGTCACAGGATCTCCCTTTTGACATTGACATCAACCTCTCCACAACAAGCAGCTAAGTGTTTCTATTACATCTCCCCCGCCCCATGCTCCAAGGTGCAGGCAACTCTTTCCCAACAACCACTCCTCACAGATCAAACGGTGGTGAGCTCAATCAAAGCTGATTGTACAAATAAAAGCTCAACCTTGCCACCTGTTTTCTTACATAAAAATATGACTTTCATATGACCGATCAAAAGCTAGAAAGGCCTGAAAGTATTACTTAAGTGTTGTAAACATGGCTGGAGATGATTGGTATTAGTTCTCTAAAGGGGTTTCTTCTTTGCCATCACCTGAACAATCTCCTTGGTGACAAACCTCTTGTTGAGCAACAGGGACATTGAGGCCAATCCCAATGGCACTGCCTCTGTAAATAGCAAGCTTTTCTCCCATGTGACCTTGTTCCTCATTGTTGATTTTGCTATGAGAAAAAATATATCAAAAGGTTGCAACACAATCAGCACACAACCACAAGAAAATATAGCAGCTGTAGATTAGACAAAAGCTCCCTGGAAAGCTTGGAGCTATTAAAATGCAAGGCACCCTGGAGTTAACCTGTTTGCACAGCTTCAGCATTTCTCCTTTTTAGAGCTTACCAGAGTGATAAACATTCATTTCTAAATTTATGAACATTTATTTGGCCTGTTTTCCACTTGGCTTTATTTTTTAAGCTTCTCATGTTTTATTCATTGGGTCAGATTTTGATTTCTTTAATCCCATTGTTTTTTCTCTAAAAAGTAATCTACATTCCAAATGAGGACTGCTGTGCTATAAATTTCCTGTCTTTGACAGTCCTGCCAATCCTGCCGCTCATGTACGACAGTCCGTAATTCCTGCTCATTTTTTAATTACAACCAGAGCAGTTTAATATCAGAGTCTGATTGCAACATTAGAGGACCAGGGTTCAGCAATAATTACAGACTGGTTGTTCGAAATATGCCAAGTAAAATATTTTATTTAATGCATGTAGGTATGATTATGAAGGATTTAACAGCACCAATCCATTCTGGAGGGAAGGGTTTATTGTTATTTTAGCAAGCCCCACTAGATATTATATAGAGAGTTAGTATCATCTCTTATATTCATTGAGAGCATAACTTGTTTCTGCTATTATGAGAGAGCGTTGGAATAAATGCATTCATATTGTGTCATTCAAAATAATATTTGTCTTTTTTCTTGTTGTAAAGATAAACTATTTTTTAAAAAGGACAATTTGGAGCTCACCTATCGATTTTAAGTATGAGTCTATTGACTTATGTGTTGTACTGTGATATGTTAGGTGAAAGTGATCCAGGTTGAGAATATCCATCCATCCATTTTCTACCGCTTATTCACGAAAGGGGGCCTTGGGGGGGCTGGAGCCAATCCCAGCAGACAATGGGCGAGAGGCGGGGTACACCCTGGACAGGTCACCAGCCCAGGTTGAGAACATGATGTATTCAAATAATTTGTTTAACACAGCTGCTTCTACTGTACTGTTTACAACTTCTACAACATCTGGCCCCTGTGCCAACAGATGAGAGCCACAGATCTCAATGTGTCAAAACTAAACTTATATTTACAAAAAATAGAGAAGTCACTAGATTATGAAAAATCTCAGGATGAAGCATTGTGCCTACATTGTGAAGGTCTTTGGGTGTTTTAATAAAAATATGAAGCCATGTATGTTTGGTAACAAATACACTTCTGTGAAAAAACATCCATCTATTCATTATCTACCGCTCCACTCCCCCCGGGTCGCGGGATAAAGATAAAAACACTCGTCTCTAGCACAACCATAATAAACTCAACAGAATGTCCTTCAGTAGGCCTACTGTACAAATCGTTGTTGAGAACTGAAGGCTGGTGACCTGTCCAGCATGTACCCTGCTTCTTGCCTAATTATGGCTGGGATAGGCTCCAGTTTCCCCGCAATCCTTAATTATGTCGCTGAAAGCAGAGTGTCGAGGATATAATGGTTTCGTCATGACCGCAGGTTATCCTTCGTGTGAGTGCGATAACTCAAACAGTTTTCACAACTGGAAATTGATACTGTACCTGTTTAGGTCCCCAAGGGGACAATCTGTATAAAATTTCACGATTATCCAATTTATGATTTCCCCAACAGGTGGCGCTTTGTTCATAAAAAATCTAATTTTTAGCTATATCTCTGGAACAATTTTGTCTCATTGACCTCAAATCAAGTGCAAATAAAATGTTGTGACCTGTCCTGATGCCATACCGGGCTGGTTCAAAGTTTCCACACCAGGTGGAGCTTTGTGACTGAACACGTGCGTCTTTATATTATTGTACTATGTCTATTTGAGGATTGGGGGCGTTCAGGGATATACTGCTAATCATCGCTCCTGACTGCATAGGTCTTGTATTCAGCGGTTAAGAAAATGACTGACTGAAGACTTTTCAATATAACTCTGACAAAGGACAGTTAATTTAACAGTTACTTGTATCCAAGTGTTAAAAGGTTCACACTCATTATTTCTAAAAAAGGTCTCAATTCCTTTCATTAGAGAAAGACTGCTATAATTTTTAAGCCAAAGATTGTTTTGCTTCAGATAAATTTGGCCACTAAAAGGAATTTTCTTTTTAAGATAGTCATTTGATTATTATTCTTATCGTCATGAGCTTCTATCATTCATGAACTTTGACAACTAGCAGTACAAACTTGCCACTGTTAACATTTAATTTCTTAGCTGGACTTTTAATGTGTTTGCCATTTTTAAGATGGGCAGTCTGGAAGGATGAAATCTGGTTTATTTCTGGATTAATCTTGTTATGAAGATCTTATCATATACAGTTTCATTTGCCAGTTTCTTATTTCTGTTGCGTTCCAATATTGGCGAGCAATGAAAGCGGCGGCAACTTGTGGGCTACAAACATCATCAAAAACAGTGTGTGATGAGAGGAGCTGCTTTGATCTCACTTTTTGGCTCTGCACCTGGAATCACGAAGAGTTTAAGGGTGGGAGAAAACAGAAGTCTCTTTTAGATAAACACCACTTGCTGTCAGAATATTTTTAAAAATGCCTCAAACATGTACTGTTTTCAACATAACCACACTTCCTCTGACAAGATCATCATGGAGAAGGTAAAATTAAGCATTACATTAATGCTTTTCTGCAGCAGAACAGAAAAAAATGAGACATTTAGCAAGCTGCATATGTCTGAGAAGAGCTAATTAAAACAGCAGACATGATCTGAAGGTTTTAACAGCTGCTTATGTTGCACCACCTGAATGCAGTGTATACTGGTTTGTTTTATTCTATTCATGTCTGCACAAGAAGTATATAATTGTGCATTGTTTTCTTACAAAATGATTTTGTAGCAATCCAGGGGGGTCTGGTCTAAAATTAAATGGGAAACTTAGAGTGAAGAAAATATCCCATCTACATAATGTAATTTTAATTGTTGCTATGATGAGCACAGTTACATTACAGCACATGTAATGTAGTAGGACAAATAAACTTAAAATATGACTTTTGATCTCTCCATTTAAAAGTAAAACTTGAACAATTCTTTATAGGTGTTTTCTATTACCCCGAGTATTGAGTAAAAATTAAATATCGCAAAAGAAATCTGCAAATGGAAACACCAACATTTCGGAAAAAAACACTAAAATTTAGATAAAAAGATTTTGGTGTTTTTTCAGATGTTTCGAGAAAGCATGTAAAGTGTAATGGAAACATTTTATTTACATTTTTGAGTCCCCAGACATCACGTACTAGGTCGTGTGACCGGTTTTGATGCCGCCGTACAGAGTAAAAACCAGAAAATGCAGTGTTTTAACACATTTAGAAAGGTAAATGAGGGAAGATGGCCGAGAAAACCTTTAGCAAATTTTTCGCAGCATGTAGAAAACCCCAAAATAATGCTTCTTGATAAAGTTACATGCGCCGTAATTTTCGTAAAATCATGTCGAGCTGATGGGATCACGAGATTTGTGGCTAATGTCCTAAATACTGTTCAGTGGAAATACCTGTAAATCTAAATTGCTTTTATAATACACACATTGGGAATTAGTAAAAACTAATTGGCCTAACATCTCACATAGTGGAAGTCCTTGAGAGATTGAAAGCAAGTGTTTGAGGTAGTGGTCAGCAGCACTGAAACACCCCCAAGGGACTGTATTATCGCCACTGGTCTTCACACTATACACCTCAGACTTCCAATGCACTTTTCAGTCATGTGCAGAAATACTCTGATGGTGCTTGAGTTGTTAGATGGATTCATAGAACTGATCAGTAAATTTTGTGGGATAGTATGAGAACAATCTCCTCATTCTCACCTTACATCCTTGGAGAAGAGGCGGAAGTGGAGAAGGAATACAAGTACCCCAGAGTCCAACAGACAACAGACTAGATTGGAGATGTGACACAGAGGTCATTAAGAGGAAGGAACAAAGTAGATCTAATTCTTAAAGGTCCTGTGATCATTCAGTTTGTCCTTCAGGAACTTGTGTATCTTCTATAAGTCCTGTGGAAAGTGTGATTAGCTTTGCAGCATCTGTTGAGGCAGCAGCATGGGAGTAAGAGAGAAAGAAGCTGCACTAACTGATTAAGAGTCTGGTTCTGTGCTGGGGATATCTCTGGAGCTGTGGCAGCTGATTGTCCGGAATAGAATGATGCACATGCTGCTAGAGGATGGTTCCTTACATGGTCTACACAACACTGTGACGAAACACCGGAGTGTTCAGTGAAAGACCTATTACACTCAGGTGATCATTCCAGCTGGGAGCAAATGCCCACTGCAACAAGTCGCTGTCTTCATTTAAAAAAACAAAAAAACACTACAATATTGACATTTTGATCTTGGATGAGTAAGACGTTTTCCATTTTTTTCATTTAATGAAGTTTAAGTGATGACTCAGCCAATCTATTAAACCATTCAACCTTACCCTTGAAATCAACTCAGATAGGTGGCTCTGAAAAGGAAGAACCCTGCACAACACAACCCCTCTTCTTGCACAACATAAGCTCAACCTATTAATAAATGATTAATGTAATTTAAAAGATGCTCTTTTAATTTGATTTATCTTTTTCTTGTAATTAGTACGATAACCGTTTTTCTACATCTTGGATAGAAAAAACAGAGCTTGAGAGTACATACAGAGTATGACCAAAAATTTTATAATGGTGATTGTGCATCAAATCTTATATATATTTTCAAATAAAACTCCTGCATTTATTTCTGTTTGAGTTTCCTTTATGAAAAATATATGTCATATATAGGGAATCATTAACTTCATATTTAGATGAAACTGAAAAAAAGTGATTCAGTACAGGTGTCAGCCATCCTGCTATTCTGATATCCTCACAAGCGTGAGTGAAACAGGATCATGCAACTCTAGAAAGCTGTCACCGCTGTGATGGAGACAGTGAAGGTTTGAAATAGCACATATTGACTGCTTGTCAACTTTTAATGATGGTCGAAGTTCACAGTAGATTAAGTGACAAAAATATCTTGACCCTTTATAATAGGACCTAACCTTCACAGCAGCACATGTACTTCCGTCAAACACGCTTTCAATCCTTTTATACAAGTTTCAAATGAGCCAGAAATGTTAGCTCATTTTCAAGCTCCTTGGTCGTAAATCAAATAAATGATTCCCACTGAAGTGCAGCCCGAGGTTGTTTTATTAAATATGAGAGGAATGTTCTAAAATTGCTTTTGATTTTGAAGTGTTTTTAGTGTGAATAAAGGCAAATAAGAGTTGGTACTTTTTGGAAATGATGTGAGGGTTTCTGGGATTCTGTTTGATGTCTTGCTTTGAAAGCTCTTTGAAACCTGGCTGATAATACAAAACATTTTGACGCCTGCCTTACACCTTTGCAAGGTGTGCTGCTGGGATCACAAGGTGGATGAACTTGGCTCATCTATTGCAGATTATACAGACTGATATGTGGAGATAAATCACTGAAGGACATGCACTTTGATGGTTATATGACATAAGTTTTACTTTGTGCAGGTAAAATCTCCATTTGAGGTGCTACATCTTTGTATTTTTGTATAATTTTCAATTTATGCTTTAAATTCAAAGCACACTAATATAAAGTATTATGTTTGCAGGTGAATAAAAGTGGATTTTTTATTCTGCTGCTCTTTTTACTGGGGATTCTCAACAATGTCAGATATGTAAAAAAGAGAAAAATAAGAAATTATAGATTGTACAGTCTTCACAAGCTTCTTTCTAAAACTCCAAAATTAAACTCATAAAGAGTTTCACCATGAGAAACCCAAAAGGAAACATAGTGTGCAAAATAAAAATATATCCCACAGATTATATATTTACGGAAGCTGACAGCGGTTGTACTTTTCTCATACTTTTTTTTTCAGTGGTTATCTCAAGATAACGATATCATTTTCTCGTTTTCTCGACATTTTCTCGTGAAAACGAAGTTTGTTTTCTCGAAAAAACGAGATAATAAGATGGGCTCAGTATTATTGTGTCACACCTGATTTCATTGATCTAAACTGACCTGTGAAAGATGGGGGAGATGCTACAGTTATTGTGTATGTGTGTGACTTTGTGAATGAGTGATTGGTAAAACTAAGTAGTCTGGTGATTGCAATTTCAACCTTTATCAGACCTGATAGGAATAAAATCAGGTTTATTGTTCAGTAATACACCGATCTGGCCTGACAGGCTGCGATCATGCAAACTGACACCTGCAGTAATGTATTACCAGAGCTGCCATTCGCTAGCCTACACTTCCCACTTAAATTCAGTTCCACAAGAAATCAGGTATTATGGTGCCGCTTATGTGGAAATCTCCAAACAGACACAATTCGACATACTATGTCCCGATTACTTGTCATCACCATGAACGGGAATCTAGCAAACTTTCTCCGTCACCTATTAAGGTTTTCTTGTAAAATGCATTCAAAAATTACTTTGGCCTTTACAATAACCTACTGTGATGGTGAATAGCATGATATATTTTTGCCTAAAACTATACAGTAAAATATTTGTCCTTTGACAGTGGAGAGTTTTTTATTATGATAGTATTTAGAATTTCTTATAAAACAGACTTCTTTGTCCTCTTGGAGTTTTCTACATAAACACCACCGTAATTTCTAGTGTTTGCGCAACTGAATTGTAGCCATGGATCCAGCCCACTTAATGACTTTCTGCAGGGTCGGCTCACATGTTACAAATATTTCTGGGATGTCTTGGTACGGTCAAGCCAAGCAAACATTAGGCAAGGCAAGGCAAGGCAAGGCAAGTTTATTTGTATAGCACATTTCAAGTACATGACAATTCAAGGTGCTTTACATACAAACATTAGAAACATTACAGCAAGGTGCAGAAAGCAATAAAAAGAATTTAAAAACAAAGTAAAATCACAAAATCAGAAAATTAAAGCAAGATAAAAGCAATATAAAGAATTAAAGACAAAATAAAATCACAAAACAAGAAAATTAAAGCAAGATAGAAACCTTCAGAAAAAAAGAAAAATCACTTATAACATTAGTTGAGGTGCTGTTAAATAATAAAATAATAAGCTCTCATCCATGTTGAAGGACAGTTCCCTCCTCCTCCTCCTCCTCCTCCTCCTGCAGGAACACTGACAGCCCTGCAGAGCTGCTTCTGCATCCAAAGCGGGCAGGTGTTTAATTCCTGCAGACTGGAATATAACACTGCTACACCACAAACAACTAATAAAATCCACTGCAACAATAACTGCAACTGTTAACAACAAAATGTTTCTGTCTGCAGTTCATCCTGTATGTGTTCTTTCTGAGATCCCTACTTGTCTAAACACATGATTCTTAGACTGATTTGAGTCTCTAAGTTATTGCAAAGAGTCTGATATGTTTGTTTCTGTTTGTTCTTATGTGCTATGAACAACTCCAGTCCACCATACGGCCGTATGTTTGATTAATCCGATATATTGAGAAAACTAATTTTGTTTTCTTGTGATAACGAGATAATTATAACCTAAAAAAAAACATAATGCGAGGATGACCGCTCTCGACTTCAGTACTGAATAGTCAGGTTGCATTAATCCGACATAACTCTCCTGGCTCTCGCTCCTGGCTGCAATTTTGTATCCACACGTTTCTCTGTGCAGATGTTCTCTGCCGCTGCTTCACAAAATACTATCTGCCTCTCCTTTTCTGTAAACTCCTTAAAACAATGCCATTAAAAATGCGCAGAATACGGTTGGATACAGTTGGTCTTCGGAACATGCAGTTGCTTTTGGCACACATAACATTCATACATGAGATTATATACACGTCACATTTATTTAGAAATGTGACTGGTGAAATCTCGATGGTGTTGGAGCCAATCTGTGAGGACCCATGAGCCAATGTGAAATCTCCACAAGCTATGTGTGTTCAGAGTTTATATAGGGGCCAGACAGACATTTGGATGTGAGCCAATCCCATGGCTCCACGCAAGAATGTATGGACCTTAATAGGAAACGTGTTGAAGTGGCTGATATGTAATCTTTCAGTGGACTTCTGCTGAGGACTAGACACTTCATGAACTCTTGAAAAAAATTCACAAAAAAAAAAATCCGAATTGAGCATTACAGCCTGCAGTGTGAACGTACATTTAGTCTGTGTCTACTGACTGATATACCCATGTTGAAGAAGTTTCTTGTACATGATTTGCAAAAAAAGATTCCACTTGTAAGTACTTGAAGTGGCAAATGGCCTAATTTACTTTTTGCTTCCCTTTAGATCAAATATTAACCTGACACCCCTGCCAATGATCCTAATAAAAGGTTGCTATAAACTGGCATGGCGACCAAAGAAAACACAGATAACTCTGTTGATGTTGACATTACACCTGCCAAACGTTGGCACTGTAATCACCCTGTGGTGAGAAACCCTGATCAAAGATGGCACCCACTCAAGAAATCTAATTTCCACTTGCTCAAATTCTGCACAGGATGCAAGAGAAAGAGTGTATTATCAAAGGAGCACTGAGGCAAATGCTCAAATGAAATTCTGAATTGAACACCTTCAGGTTACAAGACCTGAAAATGATCCTAATTTACCATAGTCGGTTAATATTTTCCAATTATATGGATCTCATTTGAAGCAGGAAGTGAATGCTATTACAGCAACGTCACCCATACTTTGCTGAAAAGAAGGAATGTTTATCCTGCTGTCTGTTAAAATGTCCTTGACAGAAAATGCATAGGTTATTAAGAAGACTATATGTAGTTCTGGCCTTTATCTGCTAACGTGATCCTCAAGTGTTAAAACTCATTGAATTTAATTTCTTTTGGTCTGAGGGCACGATTCTCAATTGATATGACCACGCTGAGAGCAGAGCAAACACCATCACAAGCAGCAGACTGACAGACGTGCAGACAATCTTTAACGGGAATCTGATTGATTTTTCAGGAATAAGCAATTATCTACAATCAGTGGTCTTTAGAAGAAAAGGGTCAGCTGAGAGGACGCAGTGGAGGCAATGGAGAATACACAAAACATAAGGCAGAGCTGTGATTGATGGTTACTAATAACTTAAAGCATGCTGTGACACATAAAAGCAGCACACGTATCAAGGACAAAAAGCTGATTCAAAGGATTGTCTGCCTTTTTAAGATGTTGGTTTCTATATTCACCTGTTCATAACCATGATGTTTAATTACACACTACATTAAAGGAAAAGAAAAAGAGAATGTTGTGCTTGGTTATTTGAGGAGATAGGTCTGAAGTCTCCAAAAGAGTGAAAACAATGAGGTTTATATCAAAAAGAGGTCCACCAAGAAAGTGACAGAAAAGATTGAACAAAGTAAGCATCTGGCAACTTAATGTAGATGGCAGTCGCTTCTCTATTTACCCTTTTGTTTTGATTTGTGACCACCATATGATGATTTTCGATGTGACCACCTTTAGCCCGTGCCTTAGAATAGTTGCTTATAACGATTTTATAAAAAACATTCTCATCCAGCATAAAGTAATATGTTTATTTTATATTTTAAATCAATACGGAAGTGATAAGTACCAATGATGCAAAACCATGTCCCGCCTCATTTCTTTAAGGTGAGGGACTGTACTTCATTTGGTTGTAAAACAATATTTTTCTGTACAACCTGTTGAGTGTCATTCTATGACAAATCAATTCATGAACAGCGTTATTTTGGTTGGCAAAGCCATGAAGATGAAGTTATTTGTAACTTGTAGCTTTCACACCATTTATTGTGATGAAACCAGCAAAGGTGCCGAAGAAGGTGCATTTTATTTAGTTTTAGATTCTGGTAAGAGCTTATGAGAAATGAGATCTAAACTTCAAAGCAAAGCAAATTGATGTAATGGAAATAGTGAATGTTTATTTCATTTTTATGTAATAAATTGAGGAAAAATAAATGAATTGTTTGTGTGATCATTTGTCCAAACAGTTCAGTGTTTTCCAGATTGAAAAGGGTGGACCTGTGGTGTGGCATTTTTGTGAACCTTTAATATAGATTTTGCCAGAATTTTAAATGCAATATGAAACATCTGTGTCACAAAAATCCTAATAGTTTTTAATGTTATTGTTTTATTTTATTTTTTATTGTTTTATTTTAATTAAAGAGAGTAGGAAAAACAATGCCACTCGGACCTGCATGTGGCCATATGGAAGCTTTAAAGTGTCTGTGACGTCATTCCATAAAGACATCATTTGAAAGAAGAAGTAATGTGTATTCATTCTGCATAGGCATGAAAAAATAAGAATGCATCATTTCAACACACAACCTAAAAATACCTCAATATGCGATTTTTGCTGGTTGTATTTGCGTCCAAAGCCGGCGCCTTGATGTGACGTAACAAGAGGAACCCGCAGATATAAACAAGTATGGCTTAGTATAGTGAAGCCGAGAAACTTGCGAGTGATTTGACCGATACATCAATAGTTTTGGAGGACGAGGGTACACCCAGTGAAGACGATGAGAGTGCTGATGCAAACGACTGTGTGCAACCATACTTATTTGAGCCTTATCAGTTTGGAAGCGACGATGATACTTGTGGGTCTAAAAAGGAAGGGTCGGACGGTAACGAGTTAGAGCTGGACATCGGTCTGCTCCAAAACAACGAATGGTAATTTCATGTTCATGGTCATGTTTAATAGTTATAAATATTCTGGGGATGGCAGAAGTTTTAAAACATACTTTTAGGACAGGGGTAGGCAACCTGGTCCTACGGAGCCACACTCCTATAAGTGTTGGGAATTTTCCCGCCACTGTAGACGTGACACATATCAGAATTAATTAGCGGACTTACGCAGCGCTGAAATTGGCTGTTTTAAATAGGGTCTGTATACTTCAAGGTAAGAAGTTGAAGTCCGCTAATTAATTCTGATGTGTGTCACCAGACAATTTCCCAAAAACTTCCTGCAATGACGGTGTTTCCTCAAAGCAGTCAGCAGTTTACTGAAGAGTACAGATGATGCCGATGGCTGCTACTTGTCCCTTGGTCTTTGTACCTGTTTAGTCCATTTACGTAGATCTGCATCTTTTGGGAATGTGAAGAGGCTTACACTTTCACTGTGGGAGTTTGCTTAATTTTTTTCCACTACATTAGTATTCGGTTTTGATAAAAACCACTATGTAGTTGAAAATTATACATATTATTCTGACTATTTATGCAAAGTTCATACATCTCGTCACAGACACTTTAACTTCATTGTAATGGGAGAATTTATATATATTTGGTAGAAAAAAATTCATACTTCAAATTTTGTATACATTAATTTCCCAAATAATCAAAGCAGTTTGAGTGAATGTTTTAATAGACCCTAAAATTATTTGGATTTTTTAAACAAAAACTTAAAAAAAAAAAACTGTGGCACCTAGAGGAGTAACTATAAATTGTTAATTGACTTCATATTGCTAAGGCTGATTTACAAAAACATTTCAGAAACAAAGACCCTGTAAGCTTTTTGAGTTTCTAACTACGACACTGTATGGCCACTGAAATACCTCGGTCATTTACACTTTGAAAAAGTGTAAGTGAAAGGCAAACTCTTGAGATGTGTTTTTCTGTTACAGTGAATGATTACCTGAAATGAGACCTGCATGTCGTGAAGTGGATATGCACTGAAATCTTGCTGGTTGCAGATGGAGAGTCTATCTGCTTGATTCTCAAACTGTGATATGCGTACCACTGGTGGTACTTGAGCTCCCTCTTGTCGTACTTGAGGAAAAGTCATATATCTGGGTATGGTCATTCTGCCGGCGAAATCCTCGATGTAGTACTCTTTAAACAGCAATATATTAAAAATTATTACTTACTTTTTTGCTGGATAAGAATGTTAGTATGACGTTCTTTAGAAGCTAGCTTACTGATTTCCTTAAACATGGAGAGCGTCATCTGATAGGGCATTTACTTGGCCAATCAGATGGTCTCGCTTTGTCACATGTTACACCTCCAAATGGACTGCTTTATATCATCATGTGGCGTATCAAAGATTTAAATGGAACGAAATTCCCCACTCCTCACTATTCTGTGTCTTGGAAAGTACTACAAAGACATTTGGGCTTTCTTGCAGGGGAGAGATGAGTTGCACGATATTTTTAACAAAGTCAATAGAAACGGCATATAGGAGGTGTCAACTGCAATAACATGAGTGGATATTTCTGCAGTTTTTGTACATATATATATAACAATTAGACCCTTTATATTTTACCCCATTACCACAAAGACTTTTGTAAACATTTTCAAAATGTCCAAAAAGTTGTTAATGATAGTTTGCTGTGTTTTTTTTTAATACATAGATGTGAAATTTCTTTTTTCTATTTAAGTTTTTCTCTTCATGAGTCTATGGATCTTTTAAAATTCATTTTTCCAATGTATAACATAGATATTATGAAAGCTTAGTTTGTTCTGAAAAAAAATCTTATTTAAAATAAGTGTTGTCTCTCCTTTATTTTCATTTTAATATCAGTCTGCTTCTTCATCCGGTTCATGACTTGAGCCTGCCAAGTAAATAATCTTCATAAGAAGTTAACATGCTTCCTTTCTCTATGGTGTAACTTTATATATCGGTCATGGTCATGGTACTTTAAGAGTTCTTTATTTTTTCATGTGAAACACACTGTAAAAGGTTTGAGAACCACCAGTCTATCTCATTTTAGAGAGTAATTATGAAGACCTTAATGGTTAAAAAGCTTTTTAGGTGCCTGAGAAATGTGTTCTTTTTCAAATCCTATGGCACCAAGAGTAGTCTTGCTCTAAGGAAGCCCAAGTGTTGATAACATTTTTCAGGAAAGCCAACTAATTGATTTAAGGTGACTATTTCCAGTAGTTTTTTTTTTTTTTTTATGACCAATAGCTGTTATTTGTCTATTGAAGACTTTTTTGTGAAGAGATGGTCCAGTGTTCCGCAGAATGGAAACTACTCTGGTCATGCTGAATCCCTGGTGTAACTAACATTGTCTACAGTGGCTCAACTTATTCTGCTGCTTTAATTTTTTCAGTTCTGTTGATGTTTTCTTTGGACACAATTTCAGGTAAGTGGAAAAGGGTGTCCAGTTTAGTTACTTTAGTATTGCATATTTGGTCTTTTTGCAGATGGTGTAGTCCAATTACTTCCATCCCAACATAAACTGAGACAGAGTGTATTAGTGTCTCAAATAAAGAAGGCATAACTATATACATTTTTTTACACCGTACAATTTTGTGTAAAGAAGAATGAAACTGTTTTAAAGCCATAAAATAGTGAACATTAAGACCCCATTTCACTCAAGAAATAAAACCAGACACTCGGGGGGGTGTCAATTTTTTGCAATTGAAGGATGGTTTTAGTGCTTAATATCTTGTACACCTGTCTTTTATTTATTTTGCTTTCCAGCAAAAGGATTAAAAAATTCTATTATTGTGTCAGAAAAAATAAATACTTGTGGGGAGAGTCTATGGCAGTGTAGGAGGTGTAAACTTGAAATGTCTGCATGTGAGACTGCTGCCTTGATTAGAACGGGGTTATTGTTGCAGCACCTTGTCGTGAAAACAAAGTGGGAGTTGTTTGTTTTTCTAAAGTAATATCTTTCTGTTTGACTGTCTTTCTCAAGAGGGGGTGTGAAAATGCTTCAGACACTATCCCTTAACATGAATGCAAACAGTATGTGACTGCAGTCAAAGCTCGACAAAACATTTTGCTGTATTCATGGCCACAAACAGCTGAAGAACTAAGGTGTAGCCTCTGTTTAGACAAAAGTTTAAAATGTGCTCTTTGCTTTTTTAATCACAAATGTGCAAGTTTTCAATGCTCAAACACAAAGTGGAGGTGTAAAAACGTAGCATTGCTGTCTAACACATAATGTTTCTTGCCTGAGGAACTGCCAGGTTTACTTTGCACTTAAAAAAGTTGATGTATAAGCGATAATCATCCACTGAGTATGCAATGATTTTCACATTTTAGTCAGTTAACGCCTCATCAAAGTAAAGACTAGAATGAGTTTATGTCCTTGAAGCGTTTTAAAAAGTGGCTCAGTCTATAATACATTCTGCGTTTATGAATGCAAAATTAGCACAGGTTTAAATAGAAGTTATTTAACATTCACAGCTGCTAGCAGGGCTTTTAATTTACTCTGGTATGACTTCAGACAGACTCCCGATTGCAGCCTTGATGGGTCTTAATGGAACTTCAACCAGGAGAATAAACTCGATTTATATGTTGACAAAACATAAAAAGCTGACAAAATAATGGAAGCACTTTAGCCTTGGCCTGATCAGAGGTAACATGCTCTTAACCCAAACTTCTGGACTGATTATGACAGCTTTTTACAGTCGTGTGAATGGGAGATGGCAACAATATACTTTAGCTTCATGTGAGTTAGCCGTTTTTTTCTAGTCCTAGCAAAAACGTGTCTGGCTTTCCGTCAATAAGACGGTGAATAAACCATTTCAAAAACAAAACTGATTGTAACTAATACTCATTGGTTCTACTTAGGTTAAGGCTTCAAGTAAATCTCTCTATCACCAATATGAAATGATGATGTTGAAACAATGTAAACTGCTGAGTGATTGGGGAGAACCACTGGAGTGCATAAAGAATGTTGTCTTTGTAGCAGCATCACTTCACCATTTCAAAGTCCAGGACACAATTTACACTATAAATCATAAATATTTAATTTGTGCTCACAGAATATAAATTGCATGACTAACAAATTTATAACATGCTTATTAACTACAAGTATAGAGTCACTGTTAGAGCTTATTTCCTTATTGAGATTCATAGCATCAAGTTGTTTTGTTAGTTGTCAGTAAAAAAGATTGTCGCAAAATAATTCAGACTAAAAAGCACTGTATACTGCAAGCCTTTAACAAAAATGTCAGCAAAATCAATATTAATAAGCACAGGGAACTTGTGTCTGTGTCTCTGCAATTTTATATACTGTGATGATAAAGAGCTCTTCCTGTCTAAAGGAACTAAAGCATAGAACAGTCAGGCTAAGTATAACTCTATTTGATAGAATAATGTGATTAGTAGTGTTGCTATTGATGCACAAATTCCGCAGTTCTCCTTTCTGTACTAACTTATGTTGAATAATGTCCATAATGCATTTCTTTGGTGCATTAGATTTGGATTCAGATGGCATGGTGTAGGGTTGCAACGTCTCTACCCGGTACTGTGAACGGTGTGCTCCCGCTTGCTCGCAGCACTTTGCACATTTGCCCCGCCCACACTGAGCAGCCAGAGGCGCTGTGGTCGGCATGCAGGGGGCGCACATCAGAGCAGTGGGGTAAGGTGTTTCCTCTGTCTAAGCCGCACCCCTCTTTTCAAAGGAATTTAACTACAAAATGCATAGATGAAAAATAAAACTACTTCAGGAAAGGTTTTAAAGTACAACTAAAACTAATAGCAGGTTAAAAGTTCATAAAAGTCAATTTTGCACAATATGGGACCTTTAAAATAAATGAAGAAGAGACCTATACTGTAGATTTGCCTGGTTGACTTATTAAAACTGGTTGTGTCTAAAGTGGGGTGTACTGCTCCTGCAGGGGTATCAGTTCAGCCACCCACTAGGGGGCTGTAGCGTGTAATTTAGCGCACTACAGCTGCTTTTATGAGCGAAGAAAAAGAGTTGGCATATGGAGAAAACGTGTATGGCTGCTTTACTTTTCT
>JBAMHX010000020.1:7272495-7289193 GCA_037177515.1 Pseudomugil tenellus
TTTCTAGGCAAAGCCACAGGTTGGGGGTGCTGTGTTGGAAGTGTGGGGGGGAAGTTGGCGTTTCCTCTCCTCCCCGATCCGAAAGGAAAGTGCTTTCTCAATTTCCCCCCCCCCCCCCCCCCCTAAAAAAAGAGAGTTTTGATGTACGAGACTTCAGGAAAGTGTTAATCTGGCATGAACTCAGGTCCAACAGAAGAAAAGAAAGTTTCTGAAATATATTTATGGCAAGTTTATTTTTTTCTTTTTATGGCAGTGTTAAACTGTTATGTGTACAGTATGTGCAAGGACAAAGTGACATTGGTCTTTCAGTCTATATAGGTTTCATCAGCCTAAATATATCTCTTGCAGAGCAGCAATGCCTTGACAAATACAACAATCGTCCTTGTCCTTTATGTACAGACCATATGGGAAACTATGTGTTTTTGGAACATTTTCATGCAATCCAAAAGTGAAAAACATGTGAAGCACGTGTGGTCATAATGAAATTCCCAAGTTATCCCCATGTGAAACACGTGTCTTCATACAGGACATCTGTTAGGAATTCTGGGCCCACAGAAAGAATATCGCTATGGGCGCCTCTACCTATGTCTGCTACTACTTTTTTTTACGCCCTGGTATTTTTTAGTGCTCTCAACGATGGCTGATGGATTGCATCCAATTTGTTTTCCTCTTTACAATGCAGTTGTAGTGTGTAAAGGATGTATTATTAGTTGTCTTATTTCTCTTATTTGCTTGCTACAGTACTTATAGCTACTTAAGACCTCTGATTGCAAATACATTCTTTAATTAACCACTCAACTAATAGGCAGCGGTTATTTTATTGTAAACGATCAAGCACTAATGGGCAAAAAAAGAAAAAAAAATAACTCCTGGTTCAATATAGTCTACTGTTAGACTAAATCCCCAGGGTAAATACCACATATAGTATTTACCTATGTGAATGTTTTGTATATAAAAAAAAATAGTTTTTTTTATTTAATTGAATAAACAACAACATGTATTATCTCAACTAAAGTAGAAGTTAACTTGTGTGTTCACACTTTAGCCCAGGGATATCAAAATCTAGTCCTTGGGGGCTGGTCTCCTGCAGATATTCCATGCTTTCCTGCAGCAACACTCCTGATTCAAATGAATAAGTCATCAATAGGCTTGTGCAAAACTTTTCAAAAAGCTCTGGTGATCACTTTCATTTTAATTACTGTGTTTCAGTTGGGAAATACCTGCAGGACACTGGCCTTCGTGGACCGGATTTGGGGATTCCTTCCTTAACCCCTTGAAGCCTAATGCAGGGATGTCAAATTCCGGTCCTTAATGGTTGGTACTGTATCCAGCAGGTTTTTGTTGTCTCAATGCTCCAACACAGCTGAATAAAATTAATGAACAGGAAGACAAAGCCTTTTGGATCCATTTGGTTTGCATCAGATGTGTTAGTGCAGGGAAAGAACAAAACATGCTGGATACGAGGGCTGGAGTTTGAGACTCCTGGCCTAATGTGTCATATTTAATATATATAGTTTTCAAGACATTTTGCATCACTTTGTGTTAGAAATTTTATTCAAAACCCAGTTGCACACCATATGATACTGGTCTCCTTTTCCCCTGGTGAACACCAAAAAGCAGAGGACTATACGTTACAACATTTTGGCCTATGACATGTTAATGAATGGCAAAAATAACAGGAAAAAAAAAATTTTTAAAGGGTTTTTTAAAGTCTTCAGTTTTTGAACATTTCAATTCAACTTTATATGTATAGCCCTATTTCACAAAAATGTCGGCTCAGGGCGCTTCACAGAGATTAAATGAGCCAATTCATAATAAATACTCTATGAAAAGGAACTAAACAGATTGGCGACAGTGGGAAGGAATACTTCCTTTTAACAGGAAGGCAAAACCTCAAACAGACCTGACTCAGGCAGCCATCTGCCTCAACTGGCAGGGGTTGGAAAGGACAGGAAAGAAAGATCAGTATACACTGCAGCTTTTATCCCAGAAGACTTGCAGAAAAAGGAGAAATATGTTAATGTCCTATACATGGAAAATAGGCGACAGAAAGGTTAACTGGCTTTAAATTATCTAATGTAAGAGGATAAAATTTATATATGCCACCCTTATAAGGCAAGAAATATTTGGTGTCTTTTATTTTATATTAACAACAAAAATATTTGAACATTTAACTTTGTTGCATTTAGGCGATTTAAACGTCCCACAAGTAACAAGGTTCTGCATTTGAACACATCATAATAACTTAATTTATCTCCGTCTAATCCTGAAAAATTTCAAAGGAGAACTTGAATGTGTCATAATACAATGCAATGCAGCCACGTAACTGCACGAATGCTTATGCTGTATTGGAACACTGATTTCACGCTGTTGTAGCAAACACAGGTTAGTTCAGTTTAACAGTAGACATTTGGATTCAGAGTCTCTTTGTCCAAGTTATCAGTTTTCACCAGACCCGTGGCATTATCATCTATCTACTTGTTCCAGTCACACTGTGAAAGTTGATTGTGGTTGGCCTCTATTAACATTGTTAGCTACAGGAATTATTGCTCACCTGATGTCAGCAGATGTAGATGCCAACTTCGTTGACCCATCTAAAGTTTTTCTTTTCTTTTGGGGAGGGGGTATTTACCTTATCCCCTTAAAATGCAGCATTTGCCCAGACTCATATTCCCAAGATGCAAAACATGCAGAGGACCAAGTCATATTTATGAGGAGAGGAGGTTATTTAAATGATTAAAACTAAAATATTATGTGACATTGTGGCTTTGTTTTAGCTGAGATATGTTAGTATAAATACATATTCTCCAGTTCCCCAATCCTAAAATAGACAAAACACAATAATATAAAGCCGCATATGTTCAGTCAAAAAGGTTTTGAAACTTTGGACCAGCCCAGTATGAGGTAGGGACAAGATGCATGCTGAGTTCATGATGTTTTTTTTTGTTTTGTTTTGTTTTTTTGTTCTTTGGAGGTCATGATCTTCGTTTGCCCTCGATTTGAGGTCAATTAGAGAAATTGTTCCAGAGATATCCCCCAACACTCCATGCTCTGGGATTAAATAAAATGCATCTCACATGTTTTTTTTACTTGTTTAACAAATGTGGTTTACATGTGAATCACATGATTAGCAAATATAGTTCCCATGTGAATCAAAAGAACCACATGTCCTTTATGAATGTAGTTCATTTATTGATTGCATGTGCTCATATGGGATACATGTTTTTCCTCTGGTTCACATAAATCACTTGTGAAAATAGGTTTTTGAAATGTGGTTCACATGTTGAATTAGTTGCCACAAAGTCATTAATCAAGTGGGAGGCCTCACTTATCATCAATTCTGATAGACTGCCTCTCTGAGATACAGTGTTTTTACTTGTGTTCTGATCTAATCATTTGTCAGATGTCACAGTAAGCTTTTTTTTTATTTAACTTTGCACAGTTCTTCACTATTAAACAAAAAATGTAAATTAAAACATTCACACCTTGAAATTATTGTCCTAGTTTTTAAAGTTTTCTGTCGCCAAGGCTTTTAACTGTTGGTGGTTTGTCTGACTTTTTTCCTGTCTGTAATTAAACCATAACTCAAAATGTTATAGTGACATTTTGATTACATTTTCTGAAAATATCAGAAACAGAATAAAGAAAAGTGATAACATTTTGAGGGTTATCCCCACCAGCAGTATATCATGATTCTTGTTAGCTAACTTCCTCAAGTAGCAATATTTACCTTAACAAAGTTAAACAAATTATAGGGCTGCACAGTGGCAAGGTGGTTAGCACTGTAGCCTCACAGCAAGCAGGTTTCTGGTTTGATCCCTGGCTCGGGCGGTGGCCTGTCTGTGTGGAGTTTGCATGTTCTCCCCGGGTACTTCGGCTTCCTCCCACAGTCCAAAGACATGCACCTTGGGAATAGGCTGATTGGACACTCTAAATTGCCCATAGGTGTGAGTGTGTGTGTTGATTCTCTTTTCAGTTTCCCTTTGTAATTTTCTTCAAGAAGAAGCAAGATGAATAATAGTGTTAACTATCACTGCTGCAATTTTTTGCATCTATAAAATATGTTGAAGCCTATAGGACTAAGGCCAACTATAATGGATGTTGTATTTGGGCATCAGGAAAAAATATCAAGTGTTAAAACTCTTTTCAGTGGTAGTTTTACATTTGACATGGGCTTTAGGTATATAATAGACTATATAAAGAAGATTAAAAAAATATTGATGCTAGATTAGCATATTAACATGTTTGAGCAAATTAAGAATAATCCATAATGAAACTCCATTGTAGACAGGGGGATTTTGCAATAGCTTATTCTTATTTTTAAAACTGAATTGGAGCGATTTCTTGCACAGCACCCAGAATTTTAATTATCCATCTGCTAAACCTCTTTGTGTCTCTGGAGAGCACTTTTGAGTAATTTCATGTTCATTTAGTCGCCTCCACTTTCATTATACCCCATCCTCACCAGAATATCACTCCTCCAAATGGACTCTGAGCAAGAGCCATGCTAGTCTGTTGAACACAACCAGCATTATCTGAAGTGTTCCACGCAAACTACCATATTACTTCTAATAATCACAGAGCTACTGAAAAAAATCTACATGTTAGAGTGACATTTGAATGAATCCGGTAAGGTTGATCAAAAGAAACTTCTGAGAGCAGAAATGATTCCAACACGTCAACAGCAATATACTAAATACTCTGATAATTCTCATTCACAGCTGTTCAGGACTCAGGTTGAAGGATGCCCTCAAGTTGTTGCTCAGCACCAGTTGCCTAGCAACGAGTCAAACGCATCTGATCAGGGAAGAAGATTGCCAAGAACGCGTCGAACATGGATCTTGAGTGCACTGATGATTGACAGGTGGCAACTGGTGTCCTAGTACAGCCGGAACATCTCCTGCTGCTTATGTTGTCAATTTGAAGCTTTGTAAATGTTGGCTTTGCTTGTTAAGTTTTACAAACCTCCAGCTGCATGTGTTGAAAGGAGAGGTTGCTGCTGTCAGGCTGTGCCCTTATTAAAAATATGGCATGCTGGGAGTAACGGGAAGTGTGAACCAAGTCCTTGAAAGACTCCCCTCTTTTTAACCCTGCAGAGAATTTCAATTTCCCCCAGAGAGTCTCAGGTTGCTCAGCATGTCTGTGTCATGCACTGGGCCTACTGTGTATAGGCAGAAGGAAAATTCCAACTGTTCAGGCTTCAAAGTGTCCAGGAGGCAGTCTGTCAATCACAGTATTTTATCCACTGTGTATCTGCTGTTACCATTCATCATTATAGTCCCTCATAAGATTTAAAACTGCATCGATAAAGAACAGGAAGCAGTATTTAAGTTTTACCTATAGTGGCACTCAAAACATTGATTTCACAACCACTATTCCTCAGGAGCACATGAAAACAACAATACATGATACTCCATGTGAGAGGAACAATAAGTTAAAATTACTAAGAAAACATCAATGGAGAACATTGTGTTACTTTTCCTTTTAATACCAGGTTAACATCAACCAAGTTTACACCAGCTATTTCATACATGCTCGCTAGTAAACTGGGCAAAGCTAACTACTCTTGAAATTAGATAGGAATTACCATAGGCAACTAATGGTGTAAAATCAGATAAAGCACATTTTTCAACACAAAGTAAAAGATCATCTGCTCAGAAAAGAAAATGCCATCAAATGACCAGCAAAAACTTCATTATGCACACTTAAGAAAAAATGGCACTTTAGAGACAAAAGTTCAACAGAGAAAAATAACGGTAGGAGAAATCAGGTATCCTGAGAAGTTTTTTATCACGTTTCTGGTGTGCAGGGTGCAAGGCAACCTGTGTTGCTTTTTATCCACCTCACATTTCTCAATGTAGCATAATAAACTTATGGCTAGCTGCTGGTTATCAATATACTGATCATTCTGAATGAACACCATAGCAGATAGCACAAAGAAACCCAAGGAGACATTGTTGGAGGAAGTAAGGAAATAAAATAAAATTTTATTTACATGTTCACCTGTGGGTGTTTAGTTCTTGTCTAATCCTCCTGTGTTTTTATTTTATACTGATTACACTCATGTGTTTCACCTGTGTCTCTCCTCGTCACTGGGTATTTAAGGCAGCTGTTTCCTTCCCTACTTGCCAGAACGTTTTGTTATCCCTGCTTCTGACGTCTGCTTTTTGCAGTCCCTTTTGGAGTAAAAGTTTGTTTTTGTCACTTGAACATCCAGCGTGTGTGTCCCCCTCCTTCCCAGACCTGACACATTGGTTAGTTGGGTAAATTTACTACATAAATACGGTTTTTGCATTGAAATACACATAATTTGTTAAGGAGACTGTCATAACAAAGATATATGGACCAGATCTGGTATCATAGAACCAGAAGCTGTGTTTCCATTATGCTTAGAACTGCACAAATTGTAAATATCGCAATAGATATCTGGTAATGGAAAAATGTACATTTTAAAATAACCCAGTTATCACTAAAAGGTGTTTAAGCTCTCTTTCTAGATGTTTCACTTTCAAAGTTTACTGTAAAATGTATCAAACACTTTTTCCGCAATTACGTGTCCCCCCAGATGTGATGTAAAATGTCCTGTGACCAGCTAAGATAGCACAGTATAAAGCAAACAATTGGGAAACAAATAGTTTTACAATTAATTATGAAGGGAAATTAGGGAGAATGACTTAAAAAATTAGACGCAAATTGTCTGCTGCAAGTAGAAAACACCAAAATAATGCTAAGTGATTACTATGCATGAGCTGCAATTCTCAAAATCTCATTAAAAAGATTTTACAAGACCAGTGCTAAATTAGATTTGTGGTTCAGATCAGTCCATGTCCCATTTGGGAAAATAGTGGTTAGGTTAGGTCTGTACCACATGTGTGCCACTTCAGATTCAGCTTATGTTGCCCTAATCTGTCTCATAGACACTTTTTATGTCCCAATCATGTTTTAGTTTTTAATCATTTTTTATGTTTTTTATTATTAATGGGTTTTTATGATATTTGTTTAATGCATTATTGCTTTGAATCATGGTGTGTTGATTAACACTGTTCCCTCACAGCAAGAAGGTTCCTGGTTCAAACCTCCGTTAGGGTATTTGTGTTTTTTAGGCTGATTTTTTTTTTGTTTGTGTTTTTTTTTTTTTTTTTGTTTTTTGTTTTTTGTTTTTTTGCTTCCCCCGAAAGTCCAAAAATGTGCATGTTAAGTTAATGGTGTTTATAGTTTCCGCCTAGGATAGAAAATGAGTAGTCTCTTGTCTCTCAGTGTTGGACCTGCAATGAATTAATTACTTGTTCAGAAGATCCAATGTATTGTATTTTGGGGACTGTCTGGTCTTTGTAAGGTCAAACTGTACTAGTGAAGGCATAACAAAAATATGTTTGAGGTTACCACCCCAGTGATTATCCTTTATATCCATTTAGGTTCAGTTAGTATATTTTCTGGGAGTCCAGGGCAAAAGTGTATCTACACTTGGCCTTGTGCTGGCTTGTGTCTGGACCACTTCTGGCAAGTCAGATTTGAGTTATCAAGAGGGTGTAGGTTGGGTGTGTTGGACATTGCAACTAAATTAAAACTTAATAACTAGGGAGATTAATATTTTTAATGCTTTAGAAGGACCATACAGCAATCATGTATTGGTGACTTAATGTGCTTTGTATTATCAGGAGACTAAGCTGTTTGTTGTAGTGAAAACTGTACAACAATGATCTGAGCTGCACAAGCCATGAGAAGGTTCTGCATTTGTTGCCTTGGAAAAAAAAAATCAAAAGGCATCAGTCATCATTTTTTAGATTTGGTCTGTGTGTGAGGGAAAGTTTAAATTGACTGGAAGTCTTGATTTTTTTTAAAACCAGAATTAGATGTTAAATGCTCATTTTTACAATTCATCTAAATGTGGGAATAAGATAGACAAATCCAACAGCTTTTTCTGTGCCACTATTACTGCAGTGGGAAGTTTTCATTAACTGGTATCCGCTACCGCCTGCTGACACGGACAGGAGCACAGATAGCTGGACTGATAGTGTTGAACCGACTGTGGTTCACAGTTTCTGATAAGACTATTTTATTTGACCCAAAGATATTCTGTGTTTCATATTAGAAAGGCATCAAAGCTTTCAGGTAAACTCTGCCTAATCTTACAGAAACTGTTTAAATAACTGACCATAAATACTTGAATATAAAGCAAATCTCATAAGAAGGCTGTCAGCTTTCTGTTTTGGGAAATATTTGACGTAGTTTTAGTTATCGTTTGTCATTAAACTGCAGGACACTCCTACTTAGAATACTGGTGTCTTAATATAGAATTTAATTACTTTCAAGTGTCAATAAGACCAGACTAACATTAATTTTCAAGTCATAGTGCATTTTACTTTTAAAACATATATATTTCACTTTTATTTATCATCTTTAAATACCCACTATTCCCACTAAACAGAACCTGATGAATTGTTTGGAAATAACTTTGATGACATTTTCCTGAAACTCTTACTATGCACTTATAATAATACTTTTATAAGTCATGATCTGGAAAAAAATATATAAAATTTCAAGGGCTACTTGTATAAGCTTAATTAAATAAAACACTCTGTAAGAGCCAATCCATGCATAAAAGTTTAATTGGACAATGCAATGAACCATTGCATTAAACAATATCAACGAGAAATGACAGAAGAATATGGACTAAGTGGTGGGTGAAAGGGTTATATGGTCTAACAAGAAAAGAAAAGGTGCTGTATAAAATGCACTCTTTTTACCAGCCCTGCTGCAGGAAATGGATTTAAATAAAAAGCTAAAGCGCAACAGGGATTGTTTTGCTTTGACTGCAATATATCACTATATTTTACAATATAAATTAAATGTTAATGAATAGAAGTGGTGTAAATTATCAGGCAAAAATTGTGGCTCAGTTTGAAACCATCTGTCTTTTGAACACTAATGAGACCTGTTTTATTGCAGATTTATTGGTCCTGTTGATTTAATTATTTATCATTTGTGATTTTTTCCTAGTTTAATCAGAAACTGTAACTGTCCTTTCAATAGAATGGAAATTCTTTAAGACTCTAATCAATGGGTCGTTGATAAGTACTCAGTTGGGCAATTGACAGAGAAAATGAACATTTTCTCTATCAAAGCTTTACTGATCTTCTCCCAAGTACCCATGAAAAGTAAACAAACAGGTTGTGCAAATACAGAGAATGCTCAACCCCACACAGGTGTACAGGTTCTGAAACTTCACATGAATATTTCAAGATGCTAATTTCAAGATCCCAGCGGACAATCTGAATTTTAAAAGGGCACACTTTTATATGAGGTGACAGGAGCAGGGATGGAGATTAAAGATTCTATTATCCATTTAAAAACAACATGAACCAAGCATGAAGTCAGCTGAAGCCCACAATGGACCCTTTCACCACTGCCATTCCAGTCCCACCTCTGCGAGGACTGATTTCGTTTTGTTTTCACATTTGCTGATACAGCCATGCATACATTTGTTTGTGAGACACGACACATTGACTCTATAGAAGCCAACAAACAGCCCTCTAAACCAATTCCCAATCCCAAAGAGTGACATGTGATTTTCTCCAAGAGTGCCAAATTAAACATCCCACTGTGACTGATACATCATTGGCTGCCAGTGTTGTGATTTGGGTCTTTGCTGGGTGAGATTACAACTCCAGCAATGTTAGTTATTTTTTTCTTCTATTTCTCACTACTTTCAGAGAGTCTGAGGTTTAATCTGACACTGTCAGAAGTCATCTTTTCACAACAAACACATCAAAGAAGTATGGAAGAGAATCTCTGTTCTCCAATGTGCACATTATTCAAATTGGCAAATTTCCATCTCATAGTTTGAGTCTACATCTTGTCAGCTTTTGCTGGAGACATGTCTCTGTGAAGCAAGGGGAATGGAAGATGAGTTTATGGAGTCAATCATGGCAGCATCCAGTGGGAAGCCACAGTGTCTCTGAAAAGGGGCTGAAATATGAGGCTGCAGAGATACCCATGTATACTTTACATCATGTAGTGATTTGGCAGGAGAGCACAGACCTCTTCCACATCAAGCATCACTGGCCCTATTCCCCCAGCTCCATCTGTGATGTACACAGTTTTGTATGCGAGGTTTACATAAATTCATCAGACTATTTGGCCCTAATTAAAATCTGTAAACAAGTGCAAGTTCATCTGCAGTTCACAGCAAACTGTCTCATTGATTCCCTGTTTCCTTATAACAGCTGAGGAATTAGGAGCTGTGGTTTTTGGGAGTTAGACCACTGGTTTGCAAATGTTGTCTCTAAATGGGTAGTTCTGTGGCAAAGTCTATTTCCTATACAAATGTAGATGCTTTTTAGTAATGTGTTAATGTTGAGTAGAAAAATCTATATTATATTGCATTCTCTGTCTAATCATGCTCAACGAAACATTTCATCCGTCAGTGTTACATGAGAAATGCTATACCAGTTTCATAAAGGTTTTTGGATTGCTGTTCGCTACCACTTTACCCTCCACTGTCTGTACCTTCGGACCAATTTCAGCATGCTGGTGCGTCGCAGACAAAAAAGCAGCAGCAGAACATGGAGACATTTGAGCAGTTACGACTAAACTTGTGTCCCGGTGGACACGGACTTAGATTACTGTGACCATTTTAATGAAACGTTTAAATGAAAAAAAAAATCTATTTTTGATATTTACGAGCATGTTTTCAAATCTATTCAGTTCGGTGCAGTTGTTCCACATAGCGGCAAATTACTAGAGGAACTAAATTTGAAAAACTTGTTCAGAAATATATAAAAAAAAATTAAACAAGTACTATAAGAGTTCAAACATCATAAGTTGCAGAGTTAGAGTAGTAACTAGCATGTATGCAAGAAGCAATGGCACAAATAGTGGTGACATCAGAAACTGGCTTTACCTGATAACACGGAGAATATTTAAGTAAATCCATAAAATGAATAAAAGAAATTAGGCTAGAGATGTTTTTCTATTGGCAGGTTTGAAAGAAATGAACTTGTGTTGCTAAAGGGACTGGGAAAGGTTACATTGCTTGTAGTTGTAATTATGTAGAAGAAGCAGTTGTCCTAACCTGAACATAAAGCTGTGAGTCAAGGACAAAAATAACTGTGTTGGCCATCCAGTAAAGGAAAATAAACAGAACTCTTTCGTAGAAGTGACTTTATTAATGTGGAAAATATGGAATGTTATTGTATAAACTGGGATGTGAATGTGATATATGAATTCTCATTTTGCTGGTCCAGTCAGTTTTTTCAGGTTTTCTGTGAAACAGGAAAACTAGAACAAAAACACCCACAAAAACAAAGATTTTCTCTAAATGGGATTGAATTCAGCTTAAAAACTGCAATATTTTTTTGTACTCTAACAAAATTTTTAAATAATTTTTAATGTCATGCTCAATTTAAAGTGACTAAAAGATACAGAAACAAATAAAATAATAAAAATAATAATAAATAATAAATATTAAATAAAGTATGAGAGAAGTTTTCAGATAGTGGAGGCCACCTGAGTAGCAGGGTTACTAAACCATCAAAGAAATGTTGCACTTCAGGACAAAAATACCGGCAAAACAATGAGGGGAAAATGGTTTTGTTAGAGCTGAATGCTTATATAGGCCTGGTGGTAAAGCAGCTGTGTAAGGTTCAGTTCCTACATCTCCCGCAAAATGTCTTCATTTGTTTGGAGTTGGACTCCGTTAACAACCCAGTCCCATCAAGAAAATATTAATAAACAACAACAAAAAAAAAAAAAACTGTGGGCTGAAGCATAAAGTTTTTATATGATGCCCCCTTTTACATTTCTGCCTGCCCCTTCATGTATGCATTCCTGGAGCCAGCTTTGGTCTTACTTGGGCCACAAAACTGTAAAATCTGACCCATAAAATAACTGTGAAATAAACATAGCCTGAAGTAGGAATTTTGGGCAAGAGAACACTATGACCTGACCGAGCAAGGCAGAGCAACACAACCTCTCCAGAAAATTGCAGATGAAAGAAAACAAATCAGTCACCCATGTTTAGGACAACAGAGTCTGTTCAAAACCATACATGGACAGGCCCTGACAAGATTAGAATCTTTGCATGTCACCTTTTTTTTAGTAGTTTCTTTATCATTAGATTAAATGCCAAACTTTATTATAAAGATAATGTCATGTTTAAAGGTGAAACAATATAAAATAATGTGACATTTAGGTTGTTCACACAAGAAATATTGCTTTTTTGTATGATTCTTTTGACATGTAGAAATGAAAATCATGGCAAACAAGGTAGCATCCAAATCCCTGCATGTTACATGTTTGACAAAGTAAAGATACATCTAGAAAGAGAAAAAAACATTAAAGCCACTGATCTGTTTTCATTTCCATGTGTCCTCTGCGGTCTTTAGCATGTCCTTATTGTCAAGCTGACATAATTTCCTGGCTTACACACAAACAGAGCAGTGCTTGGAGGCTTGGCCTGATGAAGCAGCTTTACAGACCATAGACAATCACACTTCAAAGCAAGTCAGCATGAGGACTGACCAATATCTGAATGCTCCTTGAATCATTTTCTGGCAAAGCTGAGCAGTTCCCTGCTTTGTTTAGGTTGCAAATCTGGCCCAAAGGCTCCATGGTGTTCTCTGGAATCAGTTCCTGTGAGTAGTTTTGACAACAAAAGCAGCATGTTGCTCTCTAAGTGATGCTAAAAGTACTCGAAAATGACTTATGTTTTATCAGACAAACCATGAAATCATGAACGTTTGGGAAATAATTATGTGCAGTAAGCAGTCTTGCCTTTAAATCAGTTGGACAAAATCGATCATTTACAAGACTCAAATTGCCAATGAAAGGCCAGAATAAAATGCATAAGAACTGTGAGTTTCCTGTTAGGATGTGTCTGCAGCACACGAATAATGTTAAGATTAAAATGTACTTTGATAAAAAATGGAATAATGAGGATAGGCTTGTCCTCACTGAGGATGCCTCACCAGACAAAGAGCTGCCTTCCTGAGCCTTGAAGTAAATCCCTTGACATCTCCCAATGTGATTTTTAATTAACTGTGAAGTTTCTTCTTAAAAAGAAATGAAAAAGAACACAGAAACTTTCCTGTCACTAGGGGACTGCGTGATACAAGTTTTATAGGCAAGCCCTCATTTAGTTATTGAATGGTCGCTAATAAAACTGAACATTACAAGGAATGGGCAACCCTTCACAAATACATGTTGCAAGAAGACATCTAATTAAACAAATATTCAAACAAGTGGTCAAAACTTTATCGCGGTCTCCTGCAAAGGTTTGGATCCACTCGTCTCTGGCTGTGAAGTCCGAGCTAATTACAACCTATGTAATAAATGTGTTAATTAATCCAGCCTTCCCACATATTTATGACTGAATTGGCAGAGAAGTGATGGCTCACTTTTATAGACAAATTAAAAATGATTATTTGGATTATATATGGATCTTCTGTCGCTCCTGAAATCTGCTTCTTTTTCCTCAAAACCTCGGTGGAAGACAACATATGCATTTCTGACAGGAAAGCTGTACTTCACTAAGATATTTAGCTTTATCTGGAGAGACTTTGAGTCAGACTAGACATTTCTAATAGTGTTAGAAGTGTAATAAGAATCTTTTACATTTGCCTGTACAAATAAATTAATAACAAAGATGATGGGAGGAGGCACTTTCAAGTGCGAGGAAAACAACTCATCAACTCGTTTATATGGCTTTGCTCAAATATAATATCCGCATGGAACAAAAATATCAATTGTAAAAATGTGTAATTAGATCAGGTGATAATGATGCCTTCACACTTAATGTTTTTTCATGTTAAAAATCTGCCAGTTCATGCCTGCGCTTCATTAAAAGGCCAAACACATTTACTCCATCATCCTACCTCCCACGAAGTCCAAATATTTTCATTTAATTTACTTAATGTTACAGAACAAAAGTTACGACCAGTGACCAATCAAGAGCAGCACTGAGAGTTAAGCATCTAAAATTCCCTTGCAGGCACATGTTGCAAACATTCACACTGGTGTTGATAATTATCACAGGCTTCCTCAGAACCAAGCTCACATTTAAGTATGAATTGTATGTGGGAGTACACCAACAGTCAGACACATTCTTACACATCACTGCTTTAAGTACTTACACTGGTTTCAAAGATTTCTGATGAGATATGCAGCTTTTAGGATGATATTCACTTGTTGTATTCTAAATGCTGTGACTAGCTGCGGAAGTGTTGTTGAATGTTGAATGTTTTGCCATTCAAAGGAGCATGTTGTCTAGATGGAACAGTAATGTTGCTGCATTTCATCTATTTCTTTTTTCAAAAAGCTGCAGCCTTCTTGGAATCTAAACGTTTTTACAGGCCAATGCTTCCCTGTGTTTCAAAATCTGCAGACTTGTGTGATATGAAAAAAAACTACATTTAACTTTACAAAATATTTTCTTGTACAACAAATTCCAAAGACTGCTTCACTCAAGTCCAATCAATGATAGCACAAGATACAAATGAGTACTACCTGTTGGTGCTGTTGATGGTGGTTAACCACTTTAAAATGGGGTCATTAAAAGGCAATTTTGGAAAATATGCCAGACAGTATCAGGGATACCTCAAAAACACTTGAAATGAAGGTCATGGAGCTCAAACATGTCTAAAACATTTTAAAACGGTATAAGCACCCAAAAACTCACATATTGATTAAACCATCTGTCTTTCATTGGTTAACAAAACGCTGGACAGTAAAAGAGCAAACATGCCTTCTTTGCAGAAGCAAACTTTTTCTATTAATTATCCGCCAAAATAATTCTCAGGTTTGAAATTACTGATAAACAATATGCAAACTTATTTAGGTGATTGTTGATTACCACAACAAAGCACTGCCTGTCATGCCTTGCTTCTTTCACACCCCTGCTCCGGAGCTAATCAGCCCCATTGCCTTCACCTGCTACCAGACTCATCATGCCTGATCACCTGCACCTGTTCCTCATTCCCTCAATCCCATATAACACTCAGCTCACCAGTCCCTTGGTTCCGGTTCCGATTTCTTGGCTCAGAGTCACCTGAAATATCTTCAAATATTTGAAGTTCTCAGGGAATTCTTGTGGTAAAGCTGTGGCTATACATATTACACACATGGTTGCTTTAAATTAGGGAATAACTTTAATCTGTGTGGTGCGTATGAGGCTAACCAGAAGACATTTTGTTTATTTTTTTGTTTTGTTTTTTTTGCCAGGATTAATCTAGTATTAAAACAAGTTGTATCGGAAATGGTGATATATATTTTTTTTTTTTTCAATTTTTTTATTTGAATTTTGGAAATACCTGCATTGAGATGGACAGAGACAGTCTCTCTAGTCTTGCGTTTCTGCTGGTGCAGCTATATCTTCATTCACAGCACCAGAACATTGAGGAAAAAATGCACATTTTCTTGCAACGTTGAGCGGTTTAACTTTGTAGAAATTAAAATATCCTTTTAAAACCCAATTATCAGCTAGAGGCACGCAACTATGTTAAAAGTGGAAAGCTGTTTCTAAAGAATAGTCTGATTTCCTTCCAAAGTTATACATGAAAATGAGATTGGAATGTGACTATGCACGAGAACGGAAACAAATGATTCTCGACTGTGGGGAAAAATGTACCCAAACAGTAAAATTCCCTTCCGTTTGTTAAATTATATAATGTTTTAATGAGCCGGTTTTCATATAACACCTTAGTCCCATTTGTGACTTGATTTAAACACAAAGGTTAACCCAGAAAATGCAATGACAACATTTGGAGCCACATTTAGCATTTATCTCCTTGTTGCTTTTAACATTTTTTAGTTTGCCAACAACTCAGCTTTTAACAAGAAAGCATATTTTCTCACAAAGCCAACCATCTCAGCCAACAGGCACTGTTGTTATTATGTTAATAGCTGCACCAGGCATAATTTACTTCTTATTTTATGTACACTTGGCAGCTGCAACAAGGTGACTTCTTAAACAGAGCTTGGAAGAGACATTTACATGTTATTATGTGTTTGTAATTTCAAAAGGCTGCGGTAAGTTTGAGAACCGAACCATTCAAAAAGCTTTCAGTCTGCTGAGGCCCAGAGACGTGAAAATCACATCATGGTTGGCCAGGATTGATTAGCTCTGGGTCCCTGCCTTGATTGGCAGTTTCAATTCTGCATCACTCAGCAGGGTAACATAGTATCATGTGTCAAAGAGCTCCACTGATTGAGCTGCCCAGACCATAGTGAAAATATTTTTGGGATATTTCAATGAAATTCTCCTTATCAGCAGGGCTGCAGCTACATTTTAGGACACTGGGGTCATTCCCTGTTAGTTTTTCTCCAACTTTGTGAAGTTCTTGGTCATGTATTTTAGATTTTTGGACTGCTGTTTTATTATTACATTTACTGTATTCAAATGAAATATATTACCATATTACTAATCAGATGGTTGGACACATCTACTTATCCGAAATTGATGTGTTATTTAATCATTAGAAAAAATTGAGAGCAGGAATGTTAGATAGATAGATATGTATTTTTCATATTCATGTTTCCAACCTTTTCCTAGTTGGTTTATTTGCCTAAACTATGTTATCTTTTTCATCACAAGTCTCATTATTACATCTTGTTCCAGGTTTCCTATGTCAGTGCCAGCTACTTATCCTCTGTTGTATCACCGTGCCAAGTATATAACATATATATATATATAACATATAT
>JBAMHX010000020.1:7296999-7313439 GCA_037177515.1 Pseudomugil tenellus
ATATATATATATATATATATACATATATATATAATCTCTATGTTACCACACTAGGAGTGTCCAACTCCAGTCCTGAAGGGCCACAATCCTGCGGATGCTCGATATGTCCCTGCTTCAACACAACTGTTTCCAATTTAAACTGAGTCATGTGTGTTGAAGCAAGAAATCTTGAAAATATGCAGGACAGCAGCCACTGAGGACCAACTGTGGACACGTCAGCCTTACACCTTTAAGATACTGTGGTTTTTAACACCAAGCTGAGCCTAAAGAGCACCTAAATTGTTGAGTTCTGATAGTTCCTTGATTTATACAAGTAGAGATAAATTATGGCTAAAGATCCAGTGAAGAAATACATGCATTTTTTTTCTTGAGATTTCACATTTTTAGACAAATTACACAGAACAGACAGCATTTGCATGGTTAGTCAGAGAGGCCCCCCATTTATCTTAATCAACACTAATATCGTCATCAGGGAGATATAGTGGCAGGGCTATCTATCACACCCCTCCTTGGTTTTTCTGGGGGTAAAAAAATTACCTTTGATCAATCTCCAAAAGCAGATAAGTCCACCTCGGAGACCTGAAGCTTCATCACTTCTAAAGAGAGTATTTGGGGGGGGCGGGGGCAAACGGGTCATATTATATCTGGGATGAACTATTAGCCATTAGAGACTGAACAGTCTGTACTGAATCAAAATGATTGCTAATGGTAATGTTTCCCAAAACACCACTACTGCTATTTTTCTTGTTTGCTCTCCCAACCTTACATTATTGATTTCAAATACAGGGCATTGTGGACAACTGAGTTGGCCTTACACTGATGCTAGCATCATTAAATATGATCCCATTTCTATTCAAAGGAAGTGCAGGTACTATTTGGTGGGTATTGTGCAGATAAGCTCTTCAATGTAATGTGCAAATGCAAGTATGTCTATATTTTAAGTTCCCTCCATCACAGGAATCTAATTTAGCCAATCACCTAATAGTCTTATAAAGCAATTAATTTGGAGACAATCTGCAACTTCCATTATGTTATTTTTTGCTTCATTATTTATATGCAAATTCATTTTCAGTTAAATTAAAACCTCCACTGTTTTGAGTGACAGTCTTTTTACGGGGCACCTAAAAAAGCTTCCATTACTGACAATGTGAATGTGCTGTCATATGTGAGTGCTATGGCTCAAAGGATGTGACAGATATTTGCTTTTTTATGGTCCCATAAACATATATTTTCCCAGAAGTGGTATTCGCAAACCAGCCAACACATTTCCCCATCAATCAGCTGAGAGAATGCAGCAGAGCAAGATGGCATACGTCAACACAGCGATGCTTCACTGTCCAGGAAAAGTGGAGGAGTCACTGGGACCAAGACAGGAGATCAACCGTGAGCTTGACACAGCAGAGTGGCTCAGCAAACCCGGGCCATAGCATCCAGCTCTCCGGAGCCTCTCATCCCTCGTTCACAATCAATCCACCGCAGACCAACCCTAATCCTATTTGTTCAAATAAATAATGAAAAACTGCAGCCACACACGGAGGCACACAGAGGGTGGTAATTGCAGCATTTCTGACTGGATCAGATGGACTCACTGGGAGGCTGGCTCAGCTCCACTGTGACCTTGTGTGTGTTTGTAATTTTCCACAAGCTTAGAGGATATGCAGCAAGCAGGGGCCCTCTGTGGGTGCACAAGAATCACAGAATCACAACACCTAGGGAGTGTGCCAAAGCAGTTTGAGTGCATGGTTAAGTGTGAATCCCTTTCATGATTTAAAAGAGAGAGAGAGAGAAATGGAGAGAGAGAGAACAAAACATGGGTAACATGTCAGTCATTAGGCAGGCACATTGCTGTAGAACAACTGTTGTGTCCTTTGCTGTGCTCCGATCCACTCTAATACATTTTGTCCTATTTGTTTATGTGCTATGGTTCAGTGAATTACAAGGACTTGTAAAGAGGCAAATGAAGCTCTCCAAAGCTCCAGTTTAACTCCACACATCGGTAGATTAACCTCCCACACCAGACCTGCCTCTTTCACAATTATGTTGATTTTAACCTGCTAGACCACGTTTGCCCTCATAATCCCATTATCCCTGACAAAAAATTCCATTATCGAGAATAATTTTGTATGTTATCTCCACTAGCCAAGCTTTGGGTCACGCGTTGTTGAATTCAGCAACAATCTGTGACAGCAAAGTCTATTTCTGAGGTTTAAAAATGGCATTAAACTCAGGTTTTCCCAGTTGGTCCAAATGGCTAGTCATTTGGTGAAGTTATGGCCCGTTGTTGTCAGGAAGGTGTGATTGCAACGACTTTTACGGCCCATCTCTCTTTATTGTTTCCACGTTAAGCAGAGTCAGGGAAGGGTCAAGCCACAAAATGTAGCTGGAAAACAACTATGACTGATCCACTGCTATAGCTTTCCTCGATGAATGCCTGAGCCTCCCAGTTCTTTAAAATGAGATGTCTACAACCACATGAGAGCACCTTAAAATATGATGCCACCAGCTAAATGCAACATGCAACCATGTGAAATCAGCAGCATGCATCATTCCTGAAGTTTGGCATTTGCAAACAAAATATCATGCAGGCTTTTCACAAGTGTAATTAACCCACATTAAAATAAGCATGCACTTTGGAGCGACTGCCCAATGCTGAAACTGGGGAAAGAAAATTAATAGCACTCCCACATTTGTCTGGAACTCCTTAAACTATATCCATAAGCCGGCTACTTCATCTTAGCACAAAGATGTGAATGGGAGGAGGGTATAGCCTGGCTTTTGTAAATTAGAAAACTTTCAGGTTGTTTGAGGAGACTCCATGGAAAGTATTGCCCTTTAATAGAGATTACTGTCGCCGTGTTGCCTTTTTATTCTAAAATGATTTTACACAAAAATGGAGGGTATTTTTCAATATTTCTAACATTAATTGAAATGTATATCAGATGCTGGTGGCTAGTTGATGGTTTGTAATTGAAGCAGAGTAGAAAACATCTCGCTACAGCTCCAGGAACAATCTTATACAAAAAAATAAATAAATAAATAAAATTCTGCTTTTATGCAAACTTTACATGAGTTTTTCTATGTTTTTTTTTTTTTTATTTACTTCCACACATGCTTTAGTTATAAATGACCTCGCAAACATGATGAAATACAAAATACACAGTCAATAAAATTTTGTGACACGATTTCTATACAGATATATTGAAAGCTAAGATGCTAAGTTTTGCTGAAATTAATGGGAAATTATTTTAAATGTGTGAAGTTGATTCTCTCCTTTTTTATTTTTAGATGTGATGCTATTTGCTGTTATACTGACATCCGAACAGCCGTTTTACGTATTACCTTATTATTCCAGAAAACAATTAAATAAACCACAACAAGGGTACTTGTTAGTTCCAATATAGGAATCCTTCACAATATGATTCAAAAGCATGAATTATATATAATTATGTAGCTAATGACGGTTTAATTAAAATCGTTTTAAGTCGCACATTCAGAAGCTATACAAGGTTGGTGCTTTCTTTGGGGGTCCAATGCTGCCCACATGCCTAATATGATTGGCTTTTGAGAACGTAATATGTCTAAGTGACAAGGAAAATAAAAAACCAATAAAAATCTTGTTGTCAGTGTAAATTACTGCTTCTTGTGCAGTTGCCTGAAGCCTGTGCACGGATGTCCAGGAGGGGCTTCAGATGTACAACTGAAGCACAACAAAAACAAAGGGAGGAGTTAGGCAACTTTAAAGCTGTATTTTTGCAAATTTACACAGTATACTTTATAAAGGGGGTGATGGGTACAATGCAAGGAGATCCAAAGTTAACCTTCACTTTCAAATATGGAAAAAGTGCTGGAAATATTACAGATGCAGTTCTCGGAAGTATTACAGTTCCTTCTCCTGAGACAAAGTTTAGTTTGTCCCTTTTGTTACTTCAACAACATAAGAAAGGAAAACAAAGGGGCAAGAAGGAGAACTTTTGCCCTAAATATTTGAACACAATGTTTTTCAATGCTAATGCTAAAGCTACAATGATAAAATAAAAACGAGTATGATATTCTGTTTTACTGCCAAGTTGCTGGTCTAAATGTTAAACAAAAGGACAGTGTTGTACTACACAAATAAACAAGGAAAGAGTGTGAATATTTATTCCTAAGTGGAGACTGGTGCTATGGAAATCTTTAACTGTCTGGCTCTATCTCTGTGCTGATGTAACACTTTCCCTCATAGCTTGGCAGCAAGCACCAGACAAATTATATAAATGTTTGCTGAGAGCAAAGGCATTGTTTAAATCTGTCACACAGCTTAGAGAGAATGCCATGTCAAGAATCATGAGCCATTATTCATCACAACTACAGTCATTGTTCCACCAGACTCATATAATATGAGTGGTAGTGGTGACACAAACACTTGTGTAAAGGAACAAAAGAGAAAAGCAAGACATAACATTACCTTAGAGCAATTGTTTGAGAGACTCTTTAAGGGGGGGAGTCTGTGTCAAAAATCTGTCTTTCACATCTCGCAAGGAACATTTTTGATGAAAATCATTTTATAAAATTGCATGTAGTCATGTTGTGCCTTAAGCACACTACATCTGAGAGAACGTGTTGCTGGGGAGTAAAGAAAGAGCAGTGCAATCTGAGATTAACAAAAAAAAAAGAAGTTAGTGTAAGAATAAAAGTACAGTTCTGCTGCTGTTGAGGTCATTCTTTTGGTGCTTAACTTGCAAAATCGATAAAGCAACCCTCTATTTTTGTTTTTCTTGTCACAAAGTAGAAATTTGGGCTCCACAAAATGAGTGCTTTCCAAGTGCTGCAGGTCAAAACCTGTAATCTTTGATTCATTGCTACCTTTTATTTCCCATTCCCTGTCAAAGCTTGGCTTTCTACTAACATCAATTATTCATCTTTTAGCCAACAATTCCCTGGTATTCCAAGACCTCACACCACAAAAAGCTACGCTGCCAAAAACCAGACTGAGTGCAACTCAGTTTGGCAGACATAACTTCCATGTTGACAAACACACATGATTATCCCCACACCCTTTTGTAAAACTGTTGACTTCACTGAGTAATAAGCTAGATATAATCTTTGGCTTAAATGCAGTCGTGTCAAAACTGCAGTAAAACATTTCAACCAGTGTCATCATCTCTGACGTTGGTGGGGCTATTTGATCAGTGCTAAAGCAGAGAATGGTCGTGGTTACAAGCCAAGCTGCAAATCACAGACACATCACTGAAGAAGCAATGGCGCTGTGCAGATGTATAACAGTATCCAATACTGCACCACAACTCCATGAGTTAGAAATGTATGTGTGTGGTTTATTTAGCCATGCAATGCTTGAAGAGGCTCATGGTTCAGTAGCTAGCAATGACTTTAGGGGTGTTGAGCCAGCTGAACGAGCAGAGCCGTGTGCACAGCGTGAGACAGGAGATAAGCATCCAGGCTTTGGTCTGCTGACAAGAACCAGTCATAAATGAAGAAAAGTCACCGGGGGCAGGTTTATATTTTATGTTGTGTGGTCACTGTGCATTCAAAGGTTACCTTTTGGCTCTAACAACTACATTCTAAACGCAGTCATATTGAAGTATTGCTGACCTTTGCATGAGCTATGATTTTCATTTCATGTGGCTGAAGGTACAAGACACTTTGTTGTATAATAAGCACACCCTGTGCTGCTTAACAGCTTTTTTTCTCCATGCTTGTCGATCCAGCTTTGTAAGCTTTACCTCAGAGACTCGTGCTCATTTCAATATTTATTGAAATGTTATCAGTGTCATCCGATGTTTATAGACATATTGAATTAGAGACAGTTTGTTTAGAATGGGGTGGTAGGTGTGTGTGTGTGTGTTTGTGTGTGTGTGTGTGTGACAGAGAAAGAATGATTTTGTGTGTTTGTTTCCAAAGCTGTTGTGAAATAAACTTGTGTGAAAGCTTGTGTTTTTAACTTTTGAAATTATTTCTGACTTGGAAGGACTTTGTGTCACTTGTATAAAAAGGGCTTTATAAATTAAACTTAAATTTTAAATTAAATTGATTTGATCAAAATAACTCAGTGCAAATCTTTGCAATCAATTCTATGTTTTAGACCCGGTGCTGCTCTCTTCCCTCTTGTTATACATTGTTTGTCTTCATGCCGTTCCATCACTCCCCTTTGAATAAAAGATGGTGGAGTCACACTTCTGTGATTTCTGCCTCACTGATGACAATGCTTTTTAATGGCAGTAAATACTTTTCACACAAGAAAGAAGTGTTGATGCATGGTAAAGATCAGAGAACATTATGTTGCACAGAAGTCTTGTAGGGTTTAACACAACCAATTGCAAGTACTGACTATTTTGTCTAATGCTACGTATAACCAGCTTCTGAAAATGGGTGATTCTGCACCCGTCCTACAAACAGCCTGCTTAGAAATACCAACAAAATGTTTTATGAGTAGCTATAAAGTGTTACAGGAGATAATAAATGATACATGACAAAGTAATCCACTGGGTAACTGTATTCATGGGAGAAGGAAACAAGAGCACTTAGTCCCCCATGTTGCAACATCAGCAGAGACCAGATCAAAGTTTGTCATTATGGACAGCGCAACCAAAATATCAGCATGTCTCTCACTGCACTTATAAAGGGCAAGGGAAGAGAATAGATTTGTCTTTTGGGTTTAAGTGGTCTGAGAGGGGTTAGATTAAAGAATCATGAGATAAACAACTGACAAACTGGAACCTGTGGACCATGCCAGTCAGATCCCGCTAACGCTGTGTCAGCAGCACATGAAAGAAAAACGATTTGTTTCCATGCTCACTGGTTTAATGTGCATTTAAACAGGCTTAATGCACTAAACCTATTTTGAAATGAAATATTCATGAATTCATTGATGATCATAATTTAATATACCCAGAAAGCTTCTGGAAACATTTGGACAATATCAAATACTTTATTTATATTATTTATTTTTTGCCTAAAGATTGTTGAGTTGTGATTTTACCTTTTGGACTTTTTTAAGCTCAGATATGATTTAATGATTAAAACATGAAAAGCTTTCCAATGCATATACTTGTAATAAACGTGAAATGTAGCTTTCCTTCAAATAGTTGAGAATTATTTATTTAAATCACCGACCCGTTTCCCTGACACTGAAAGCTGCTTTGTTTGCAGGTTTTAGCAACAAGTTTAATTTTACTTTACTTTATTCTGTCAACTTATAAATTAAAATATAAAATTAATTAAAAGCCTTTTTCCTGCTTTAATTAAAGATAATTTCTAATTAATTAATGAAGATGTTTGAAAACTACAACACGTTTGTCAGCTTCTGAGTCCAGCTCTTTTCTACTATTAGTGGGACCATTCTGTAAGTCACAATACTTTTTCTCAGTGTAAATATCCTCTGCCCTTTAAACACATACTTTGTAAGATAACTTGGACTTTATATATATATATATAAATAATTGTATTTAATAATCATTCATTTAGAATGCAAAAATACTTTTTTTCCTTTACATTAAAAAGCTGTATAAAATGTTCACAGTGCATTTCTGAAGAGTCCTAATTGCACGTTTTGCATCGTTTAGACCTAGGATTACCGGCCTTCCTATTGTGCACTTGAGCGTTCAAGGTGTTCCCATGTTTGGCATTTTTTGCGTGATAACAGAAGGTTCTTCATATTTAATGGACAAGCAGATTGGATCCATCTGGTTCTTCACCATTTGACTCATCACCCTGCCAAAACACACACTCCTCTGAAGCTGAGCCAAGCATGACTTGTGACCTTTTCTACCAATGTCTCAGCAATACATTTACGTTTTTTTTTTTTTTTTAGTAACTGCTCCTTCATTTTTTTTATAACTCGCAGCACTTATGGATTTTCAGCCCCTGTGCAGTGTAAAAAAACATATTACAGAGGTCAAGGTAGAGGTATATCATTGCATTCTACAGATTTACTCCTGTCAGACAGCCGATGTATGAACAAATCAGAGATCTCACAGGACACTGAGCAGATGGCAAAACCACATAGTGTCAGCACTTTCCCCCCCCCAAGCAACATGAGACACTCACCATGGTAAAATTAAACATGAGACATTGTCGACACTTTTAAAATCTATTCATATTTTTTTTTTTTTTTTTGCTGACAGGCTTTTGCTTCTAAAGAAGAAAATACAAAATACAACAATTGGTATCCCAAAAAATTCCTTCAGAATCCTACAAAACTACCATGCAGATGAATTCTGTCAGATGAATAGTTCAAGAGTGTTGGAAATATGGTTTTTCACTTCTTTAAGACCAATGCTATTTAGATATCTGGACCGTGTATGAAGCCAATTAATTTGGACAAGACTGACAAAAAGAAACAGCAACCTTGTTTACTGGCAGTAGAAAAATATTTTATAATGCTCATCTCAGATATGTCCCCTGATGTTTCCTTTACAAGATCCTGGAAGAATGGATTTATATTGCATAGGGGATATAATTTGTGTAAAGCATTTAATATAATCAGACAGATAATAGGGAGATCAATAATAATAAGAGAGGGGTACTAATGGTATTGGACACAGTTGTGTTGAAAGTATTGACACAAAGGCAAAGAAAAGCACACTAATGAGAAGTCCTCCGGCAACTGAGGTTAGTGTGAGGCAACTGCAATGCTCATTTTCTACATCTGTCAATTGTAACATAAGCTTAAGGTTGCAGGGTATAAACAAGTTTTTTTCAAAGAATTTAATAGCATCTACTGGAACACTAATGTTAGTGTCATCCATAGCACAGACTTGGGGGTAAGACAAATGTTTGCCCATCTGTTAAAGAAGTTTTAAAGTAAAATGCAATGCCCTGACGTTCCTCATGTCTATGCTAAGCTAAGGTGACTCATGTGCAGCATAGAATTGACAGTGCGCTATCAAACTCTCCACTGAAGGAAGTTCTGATGCACAACTTTTGCAAGAGCATATTTTTGCATTTGTCCCATTTCATATGAGTGCTGTATCCACCAAACTGAGGAGATCTCTATCATTTTGAACGAAGAATCAATTAGAAGCACAACAACACAAAATATGAATGTAACTATTATTATTTTATCAGCTCTTTGCTGTATTGTAAAAGCTAATTAAAAAAGAGCCCCTTCCCCCAAAGACACACATGCACATATAAAGTAGAGATGAGGCTTCAGGGTTTTTAGTGTGGTTTACCCATTCAGTCCTCTTATCAGACCGATTGTGTCTGATTTCGAGTTGGTCTGATTTTAACCAGTCACCTTTGAGATCCATCACATGCTGGAAATGTATCGCTGGATGTGAACCAATTGTGTATTGTTTTTCAGCTAAACTTGCTTCCTGATGAAGTCCATTGATCTCTAAAGCAATCCATGATCCCTGGCTCCACATCATTTGTCCCTCTGCTGAAATGATTTGTTTGATCTCGGGGCTGGGCATCAGCTGTAATTACTGAGATGGGATTTCAACTGTCAGCATGATAAATGGCTATTTGACTTTATTTGTCATGGCCTTCTATTGGCTTGTTGTGCTACTTGTCACTGAAGTATTCTATTTCCTCTACTCAGCATCGCACACAGAAATATATCGAACAGCTCTTCCATCATTTTAGCAGAAAATCTTTTAATAATAACAGATAGTTTTCAGAACAAAATGTTCTCGACAAGCAAAAAGGCTTGACAAGGAAACTTCTTGTTTTTTCTGGAAGGCACTGTTTGTTTTTCTGCTACTATGGACTTAGTTTACCAAACATTGTTTCTCTGAACATTTATACACACATAGCCCAGTACCTCATTTTTATCATTTTGTGCAGTGGGGATAGGAGTATCTAGCAGGTGCATATCTCGGGGGATGTTTTTGTGCTCCTGATGCTGGCTGAACTTCGCCCTTATCCCGGAAAATGAATCAATTGTGTCCACGCTGCCTGCACTGGCTGGTGCTAAAGTAAACTGTGAATTTAGTAGGTACAAACATATGAATTTGGAATGTTGGGCTGTAATTGTCCAATCAGAAATTACAATACCTGCACACAATACCTTAGCATGGCATTTAGGAATAATCTGTTGTTAGAACAAGCTATGTAACATTTCATCTTACACACTTTCTCCATAGCAAACCAGAAGTTCTACTTAAATCCATTAAGAAGTACGAAAAAGAAAATCAGAAGAACCTCAACACCTCAAAGCCATGAGAGAACGTTTATTTCTAACCAGTTCCTGTTTCATTCTCTCACTTTTGCATAGTAGTGTGCTTTCCAGATCAATTATTCCCACTAAAATAAGTAAGAAGGGGCCATGAAATATTAAAGCAAAAGCTGAGCACGGGTTGAAAGCCTTCCCAACGTGGGGGTGTTGTATCTGTTTTATTTTTCATGACTATGGAGGGACTGGGGTGAAGAGGAAGCGCTGCAGTCGCTTTGGGCCTTTTTCTCCGGCAACTAATTTAGTCAGCTTCACTAACCCAGTGGATGAAGACTCCAACCTGAGTTAAAAAAAAGGTCCAGTATGTCCCTCCTCTTCCTTTTCACTGTCCCTGTGACAAACCTACCTATGAACTATCCTTTTATTATTTCAAATTGCTGCACTTTAAACTGCTGACTCAGACTGGATTCTTACACATGCAAAATGAGATGCAAGACATATTTAATCAATGTGCCTCACAGCAATGCTAGTGTTTTCCTTGCCTTTCATCTTCTTAGTCAAGCACTGTGCTACACAGCAGGAAAGCGCCCTATGACTAAATGGTGAAATTTGTTTCCTTGATCTCAAATGCATCCAAATCTGTCTTTACCTTTTGAGAAATACATAGTACCTTTATCTTAAAATAACAGCAATACTTTAGAGATTTCATTTGCAAGATACTTGGAAGACCATCCATATTTTCCTGCATGAGCTGGGATATAGTACTGTGTCAGACATGTTTATAAAATGCAGCTTGAAAAAGGCATGAGGTTATTCTGAGAACCGTTTGATTATATAATGCCTTGTGTTGGTCAGTGTGTGTCAGCTGCCATGTTTTATGCATCTTTCCTGTTTTTTCACTGTTCCCATCTCCTCTACATTATGTAGTACTATGGTTGTCATCAAAGCTGAAGCTACAGTGCCTACAGTACACGGAGTGTGTGCTATGAAATGAGGCAGCAGTGACTAAGCACATCTCACCAGTGGAACTTCAAAATGTATCATTGTCACTGTATGCATGTCAATCATCACGCTCTTCTCAATCAAAGGACACATTTGTCACCCTGGAAATGACACGATGACAGTGGAATTTTAACATGAAAACCTGCAGAGCACTTTCTCACAGTGCGGTTCAATGACTCCATGAACACACATTGTTGAAATTCAACAATGATCTCAATTCAGTCCTTTGTCTTTGTCATGCATAATGAAAATGTCATTACAGCAGCTTTGTTTGAATTTCCATTCAAAGGAGGGAAAGGGTAACTCAGAACATAGGTAAAGGATTACTGTTGGTTTGACAGTGGGAGTCAAGGATTTTAAAAATTTTGTGTTTTTGATAATATTTTCAAACCCCGTTTTGGCAATAAAAACTAGCCAAAGACACATTAAATGCTTAGTGTATTTCAAAGTAATGTTTCAAGACAGTCAGAAGGCTCCTCAAACAGTAACGTTTATATTTCAGCCAATCAGTTTAGATAAATTTAGTGGTTTGAATGGGGTGGCGATTACTGGCTTACAGATAAGTTTAAAAAGTTTCTTTTTTCTTGTTGTAGCAACAAATTTTGCTTTTATGTCTTAATAAGGGCCTTACTCAAATGTGTCGTCCATGGTTCTGAATTAATGAAGTGATAGGAGGGAAACAGTACTGTTCAAATATGCTCAACAACATAATAAGAAGGGTCGTTGTCATTCATACAACCTGTTACATCTGTATAAGGAATGAGTGCATGTATTGCTAATTGCCCAGATGTGTTCATCAACAGATTTGTTTATATGTCCCCTCATGTTAATTTGTGCTGCTCTTAGTACATCGCTGCAGTCGTTATTGAAATAAGCTCACTGTGTCTGTGTTAATAAATCAGTGCAGTGTCAGTAGGTCACAGAATGAGCTTTTAATTGGTTTCTTTCAGGATTTGTAACTCATGCAAATTAACCCAACATAGTAAATTAGCCAAATCTGTTGTATGACATGATTGAACATTCAGAATATTTAAATCAATTAAAACTAAATAGAAACAGGTACGATTTTGTTTTATGGGTCATTTAAAACCAAGAATGTGTAAAGAAATTGATTTACAAATATTAAACCATGCAGATAAAACAAGGCCAATGAGATCAATTATAACAAATGGAGCTAAGAAATGAAAAAAATATAAAAAAGGAATCGATAGGAGGCAAAACAAAATAAAAAAATAAAGCCAAGAAATGTAAATAAAAATAATCTAAAAAAGTAGTCAGAATCAAAGAATCAAAGGGCATTTTGGGTAAAACTGTGAGCAGTCATTTAATATTTTATACAGTGGTTAGAAACTCCATGTCAACTTTCTTAACTTGTCAGTAAATTATTTGATCAGTTTTATTTATTTTATTTTGTCTGTTTTTAGCTATTTGTGTATTATTTTCATATTAATACTTTCCTTATTTATACTTATTTACTTTCTAATTATTCCATGTTTAATTATTTTTTGTTGTCTCACTTGTTATGTTTTTTTTTTTTTTTTTTTTTTTTAAATACCGATTTTACTTTATAACTCCAGAGACCTGTACTACGAAGCTGGCTTACTTTTGATCCACCTTTCATCCACACAACAGATACAGTAATAAAGCCTTATTGTCACTGACCGCTTTGAATCATGTTTTTATATTTAATCCTTGCTCCCATTTTCATTTAGCTTCACTGGGGTTGAATCTAAAACAGAAGTTTATAATGGTGGGTAATCGTTTCCACACATAACATAAATACAGTACATTGAGTTATAAAACCACTATCGGTGCATTCATGGTGGCATTGATAAATACAACACACTCACATGGGAGTGAATCGTTTAAACAACTGGGAAATATGACATGGATAAAAAATTCCCAGTAATGTTTGTACAGCAATACAATGATCTGAATGCTGTCAGTTTATATTGTCCTATGGATTAATATCAGATGATGTTGTGAACTTCCGCATTAATGGAGTCACTATTTTCTGCGAACATTCCTTCCTGCTTTTGCTGCAGCAAAATAAAATAATTTTGCTTTTGTTTATATTTAGCTTATATTGTATATATTTTGTGCTGCACGGTTAGCGCTGTAGCCTCACAGCAAGCAGGTTGCCGGTTTGATTCCCGGCTCGGGCGGTGGCCTATCTGTGTGGAGTTTGCATGTTCTCCCCATGTTAGCGTGGGTTCTCCAGCTTCCTCCCAAGGTCCAAAGACATGCACTTTGGGGATAGCCTGATCGGGGACTCTAAATTGCCCATAGGTGCGAGTGTGTGTGTGGTTGTTCGTCTATATGTGTGGCCTTGTGATGGGCTGGCGACCTGTCCAGGGTGTACCCCACCTCTCGCCCATTGTTTGCTGGGATTGGCTCCAGTCCCCCCGCGACCCCGTTCAGGAATAAGCGGTAGAAAATGGATGTGTATATTTTTAAATTCTTCATATTTGTGGTGAATGACAGTCTGCTCCTCTGTGGTAAAATAAGCTGCTCTGTGTTTGTCCTTGTCTGGGTTGAGTAAGCAAGTAGATAACCAGCTTTGTAGTACAGCTTATCCCAGATCTTGGCTGAGTCAAGCCAGAGAATGCAGATAAGTGTGGGCGGAGTTAATCATGCTTTGTAGTACAGGCCTCAGATCCTTGTGCGATCCTCCACATTCTCCAGTCACAATCAGTGTCGATGGAGGACCCTTGCAGTGCTGCACTGCAGCCTTGTCTACTATCTACCGCTTAAAAGGCTGAATCCAGTTGTGCTTTAAATCAAAGTTGTTCTTGTTTTTACTTTGTGAAAATATTATTGTAGTGTCATTTTTATTACAATGGCATTTGATGAACCATAGCAGTGTATTATAAACATCCAAGGGGAGCCATCCATATCCAGTGTTTGTCTTCAGAGGAAACAAGCCAGTAGCTGATGCTTTTGAGGAATTTTAAAACCAACCCATAAATATTTAGTGTGATCAGAAAAGATGTGCATTAAGCAGGCAACCAAGCAGCAACACCACGGGTAATTCCGAGAGCAAGTACAGTTTATTGTACTGTTTAGCTGAGCTGACACAAACATTTTGAAAATGTTAACAGCACAAGCCAACAGGTAGCTGGCAATCTGTGCATGTGCACGGCAGCAGCAGACATGAGCACAATCAGAAACTGTTTCCATTACAGCGAGCAGTGCCATCAGAAATTGGGCCACTTCCTACATCTCTGCTAATCTCAGAGGCAATGCTGCAATTTAGATTCTAGAACTGATGAATTATGGCATCCGTCTGCATCGCTGCTCCTCTGAACCTGAATCAACGTATCCCTTCACATTGAAAATGAACTTTTCTTAATGACCGCAAGACAAAAATATGTGTTTTTAAATTCCAAAATTAAAGATTTATTGCACCTCACAACTCTCAAATCAGAGGTCATAATGGCTTTCTGGTTATCCTTGTTGTTCTTCAATTCATTGTGAAGTTGGTTTAAGCAGAGAGTAACAAGAAAAAACAACAATTTATATGATACATTCCATATGCCGGTATTGTTTAATTGCTTTGCAATAGTAAAAAATCAAAAAAGGGGAATAAAAGCAAATACAATCTTGCCGCAATTTTGTAAAAAAGATTTGTTTTTTGAAAACCTATTTGTCTTTTTCCAGAACAGTATTTTTAGACACCCTGTCCTGTTTCTGTGGTTATTAATTAATTCATGTAATCAGCACAAAATGATCTTTCCTGATCAGTAGCGGGTCTGACCAGTTTGTGCAGAGGGGGCGGGACTTTATCGGGGGCCTATATTTGTATGGTTTATTAATTAGCTTAGAATATGTATATTGTTCCAAATGAATTTATAAGATCATGTTGATATTTTTTAATATGCTGCATAGACTAATTATGTGTGAGCATTGCACTATTGTACAGCTTAGATGGAACATTAGTGTAGAGGGAACCACTAATATTTTCCGAAAGAACAAAAGTTTACACTGCAGCCTTTTTAAGCTCCATGATTACAATCATGCAATTTACCAAATCTATTTCCTGTAGTTGAATCATCATCCAGTAACCCAGCGAAACACAATCAAACAATATGATAAATCCACACTGTTCTCTAGACTGTTTTAAGACCAGGCTTGATATTCCAGCCTCCTTCATGCTTGCCCGCAGATAGTTCCACTTAATGTGACTAAAACTGTGTTCTGCATTGGTGCTTGTTATGGGGAGTGTTCAATAAATGTGATTTTTAAAAAATGGAAATTTTAGGAAATATCCTGTCCATTGGAAATTAGGGATGGCTGAACAGCCGAAATGCGCAATTCTATGTTATTACATAGAGTGCAGAGTGAAAGACATTTGCTAGTCACCTTGGTTGTGAACACATCTCCAGAAATCAGCAAGTCTGTATTCTGACGACTGTGTCCTCACTGAAGTTTTGCGGGCTGAGAACAAAGGAGACTGATGCAATCTGGCAGAAATCTCTGAACCAGTTATAAAAATTCTTCCACCAGGGTGTCCAAATCATACAAAAAATAAATCCTTCATCATGGAAGGTTTTTTCTAACCTGTATCTCATGTCGGTGAACTCACCTCCATCCATTCCAGGCGCCTGGAGAGGCTGAACCTCTGAGCCAAGTTATGTCCACTTTTGACAAATTCTTCATATTATAAATGGCATCTCATTTCATTGATCTCCATGTAGGCATGTATCAATAAGCTAGATAGCAGGGTTTAGATCTATCAAACACTTTGAAGACAGTTGGATACGATGTACAACATGAGTTTAAATTAAAGTGTGCTTATTTTATTTAGACCATCCGCTCTTGCCGCTGTCTTCAGTGTGGTCAGGTTGTGTCCTTTTGTCACTGAAGCTTGTGTTTGATTTGTGATGATGGGGTCCGGTCTCTCTATTTCAAACGAAAATGTTTTTTTTTTTACTTTATTAAAACCATTATTTTATCTGATGTATCCTATTTATTTATTACACTAAAAGTCAGAAACAAACCCTTGATTACACAACAGAGGTAGCTTTCTTGTAACACAGTCATACGCTGACAGTGGCCGAGAGGCTGTTAAAGGGTTAGGCTGCTGGGTGCCGAATCAACAGAAGCCTACAAGCTTTTAAAGCTTTTCTTCTATGTTTTAATCCTATGTAAAGCATTTTGAGATCATTTACTTGATGTAATTAATTTTATTGAAATTTTTATTGAAATTGAAGTGTTCTTCAATTACAGGCTACATTTTGTCAGGGGCCCGGGCAGGGGGGGGGGGGGGGGGGGGGGGGGGGGGGGGGGGGGGGGGGGGGGGGGGGGGGGGGGGGGGGGGGGGG
>JBAMHX010000020.1:7317013-7341827 GCA_037177515.1 Pseudomugil tenellus
CTGTGTAGTTGGGGTAATTAGGGTTATTGGAATGTGGGTGGAAAGTGAAGTGTTCTTAAAGGAAAGGTTGCATGTTGTCAGGGGCCCGGGCAACTTCCCCCCCCCCCCCCCCCCCTAATAGAAGGTTAAAAGCTCACAAAAGTCAATTTTTCATAATACAGCCCCTTTAAACCTGGCACTATACCAGTGAATACAGCTTACCTGCCAGAACCAAGGAGAGAAAATGAAGGAGGATTCAATTGTATTTGTCACAGCAGGACGTTCTAAACCTACCATGATGACGATGATGATGATGATGATGATGATGATGGGAGCTGAAGTAAGCTGCACTGCTTGCTTTTTACCACCGTTCGTTAACATTAACTGGAGTTATTTTTGGCTGAAAATCCGTTAAAGCTTTATTGTAAGGGTTTTTTGACAACATGTGGAAATGATATACTTTTACTACCAATGCAGCTGTTTGCCTTTTATCTAAAAATCCAATCATTTTGGACCTGACTGAAAAAAAATAGTCTCTATTCAGTCTTTTATTAAACCTGGTTGAGAAAACCTGCGATAACATCTCCAGAGGAGAAGAGCAGGCAAAGACACAAAGACTCTGTTTCTCCTCTTTGTCCAGGAACAGTTTTCCTCTGATCCATTATTCTTCATGTCTCTACCTTCGGTTTGCTTTCTTTTCACCACACAAAGTAGGTTGAAAGAATTTCTAATATTCATCACTGTGCTGTTGCATAGTTTTAAAAAAGTATTACCAAATAACACTTTTCTCAAGTATTTATCGCTGATTCCTGCTAAGTGCATGTTTTGGGGGGGTTTTAAGGGGTTTTTGATTTGTGGTGCATGACAATATTTGGGACAATCTGAGCCAAACGGCCCAGAGCAAGTTTTTTTGTCCTGGTCCGCCCTTGGCCAGAATTACAGAAACATCATGACTTACTTGAAAGATAGGTCCTCTAATAACCAATAAATTATATTTTGTGTGTTTTAATTTGTAATCATATTAATAAATATATCAAAATACATGTAATGTCTGACTTGGACCAATAAATAATAAATTACACTCTTTACTATGTAATTTATTAGACTAGCAGTAGAGTGCAGGAAGCCTTAATAGATCTAAAAAGTGACAAGGAGAAGAGTGTGAGCATTATTCCCTCTGCTGATTTGCATACTTGTGGTAGACAGCCTAATTCCTGTACTTCACTCTACCATTCTCTTTTGCAGGGATAAGGCGCTGTTTTGCTTGGAATTTGGATGAATACCCTCTATCATCTACAGATCACCCATCAGATTTGTTCCTCAGCCTGTGCTACGAGTGAGCAGTGTCAAATAATTCTTCCTGTTCATGTTTATTATTAGCACAGCTGGTGTCTCAGTGACTGACACAGAAGGATAATTAGCAGCATGCAGCTGCTGAAAAGCTCATGTTGTGCTGAAAAGCGATGGAAAAAGGCTACTAACTGGCACAAAAACAGAGTTTGGTCAAAGTGCCAAGTATCATCACACAGTTTAATCACGGTGAGATCTCCTCATCCCAGGTCAGATTACCTATGAAATGCACCAGGTTAGAATACAGAACCGTCAAGTGATGTACAGATGTATCCAACAGTTAAAGCAGAAATCCAGGAAAGGAATTTGTGACCTTGATTTCACAAAAATGACGAGTAATATCACATTATTTCAATAATTGATGCTGCTATATGCAGATAAATCCTTTAGTTCTACAGGGCACAGACTGACTCCGACATTAGAGGAGGTATTTGTCATAAATTGCTAATCACAGCTTGCATTTTTCCACATAAGCCCGAAAGGGCTGCAGAGTCACAAGTTTTATGTTGATGGAATGGAGTATGACCTCTAATCAGTATCTGTAAAAATATAATGTGAGATTTCTAGTTAGGCCTCACATTTTGTTACATAATTCCGTAAAATTGGGACTTTTTTGTTTAATGAGTTGGGATTCAGTTTAATTGTTGATTTTGTTATAATTGGTCATTTTAGAAGCAAACACTGCTTCAAGGGATATTTTTGTGCTCAGCAATTAAATGAATCGTAACTAACCAACATGACTTACAGAATAAAAGTCGAGCAGTTTTTTTAAGCTGTAGAGCATATGAATACGAATATCGAAAAAGAAATGCAAGAATATTTTTCTCTTTGCGTTTGCAGCTATCTGAGCACCTTCCTACGGGCTATAATTGGATGGTTGCTCCAAAGAATGAGTCAATAAAGATTGTCCTACAGAGATTAAATCATTTTCACTCATGGTTTCACCACTTCAGTGCCCTGGATGATGGTGTTTGCAATTGATGTGTTTGATAGAGATAATGGCATTTAAAAGTTGACATGTGCAGCAGATGGGTATGTAACTGAATTGCATTTATCTCATAATCTATATATTGGCATGAGAAAAGCACTATGATATTTAAGCTGTATATTTTCATGCATTAGTTTTCCCCAAAAGGATCTGATGATAAATTATTTTAATATGTGCTATATTATTCAAATACAAAGACACATCTTACTTGCTGTATTATGTGCCTTGGGGCAAAAACAGCCTTGATTTTATTCTTTTAAATAATTTTCTTTTATTTATTTGTAGCTCTTAATTACATTTGCAGACTCAAAGGCCTTCTGTATGCCATCGAGAGTGGAAATCTGAAACAATTAAAGAAAATAACACTCTGTGCCTTTGACCCTAACGTAGAACAAGAAGGGAAAAAACCCTCATTAAGAAGTTTATCTTGGCAAGACAAAGTGAAAACAATTATCAAGCTATCCCACAATGGGCCTCCCTATCAGCAGTCAACCAGCATTCTTTTGTTATAGCCTAGAAAAGCGATGTGGGGATATATAATTGACGTTTGGATTTACAGAGTGCTCTAAGTGTTATTGTCCCTAAACCCTATTGGAATTGTTGATTTGGATGTTGATAGTGATGTTTCTGATGAACGTGCTGCTGTTTCTGAGTCATTTCCTCTGATTGTTTGGCTTGAATTTAATATCTGCTTTTGTGTTGAAAACTTTTTTCCAGAAAAATGTTTAATGATCCTAATGATAATGTGTGCTCCTGCCATGATAAAAACTCAAAACATGTCATCTTGGTACATGCCAGGGGCAGCAGTGCTGAAACCTAATTGAACTCTGTGATTCTCTCTCAAGGGCTTTTCTCAGTGCTCATTATCTTACCCTTGTCCCCATAAAGACCAGATGAGTTCGTTTTGACTTTGAACCTCTCTCCCCAAACAGGTCACTCAAGCTCCATTTGTCCTTTCATCTTGCCTTTGGCTTTTATAAATAAGCCGGTCAGTGTTGCTCTCCAGAGGCGTGGTTGCATCATCTCAGACAGCTGCCAGCAGTGGCTCTCCTTAAAACAAAGGGGATCTAGCCAACTCTGCTCTAATCACTTTTGTCATGTACCATGCACCGACTATACCAACATACTCATAAAGTACATGTAAAAATAAACGAGAAACAGAATTTCAGAGACACCATTATTTCTCACTTCTTTACAGTTGACATTTTTCTTTCAGACTACGCTAACAGAGAGAGTTTTGATTTTATCAAAAAACTCTGTGTAACTCTAACACTCTCTGAGGGTGGCCAAGAAAGACATTTCCATAAGTGGTCACCATTGGAGTGAATCTTTTTTTACACAAAAATACCCATGGTGGATAATTTTTAACAGTCATTACATTGTTGCAGCATGAATCAACAATTGCTTCCTTTTTATCTGTCCATACATGTCTCTTTTTAGGGAATATAGTGGTAAAAGCAGCCCTGTTGAGTGGTTTTCTATTGTACAACCACTAAAATGGTCTGAGATTAATGCATATAGTACTTGAATAGGTTAGCAATTCTTGCAGACAAGGATCAATATGTATTTTCCAGAAAAAAACCCCTGGAGGTATCATTTTACCATAGCATATAATCAAAATAAAAACGTCCATTTGGGTCTGAGGGGTTTTAGACTTGTTAATATTCAGACATGCATGTGAATACCAAGTATAAAACAAAAGTGTTGTTTGAAGAGCTTCGTCAATCACTTTTAGACTGTTATTTTAAGATAAATAAATGTGGCCATTTATGCAGTCTTAAGCGCCAAGCTAGGGTTGTATTTCAATCAGCGCACTAACACTACTTTGTGCACTGTATTAAAGTGCCAAAAAAGTTAGTGGACTGAAAGTACCCGGATGCTGCCCTAAAATTGGCCAAAAAATCAGGTGTAAAACAACCTTGCGCACTAAACAAACGCCATCTTGCTGACATAGCGGAAAAGGAGCGACCATCTACCTGTTTACCAGAGCTAAACAATGGTGGTGCTCATGACGGATTGTCACATGTGAGTCCGTCACTACTGGTAGCTGCACAATGTACTCCATTTCGAACATTTACTCAGTAGTGCATACTGCAAAAAGTAGTGCATACTACGCAGTGCACTGCAGCACACTAGGGTATTGAGACACAGTCTTTGTTAGTTTTTGTGTAGTGCTTTTGGTTTTCTGTTTTATTTTGTTTCTTTCCTTGCATGTCCTGTTTTGCTTCTGTTCAATAGTTTACCTGGTTGGATTAGTTTATCCATTCCACCTGTGTCCCATTTTGTTTGCTGTTAGGATGCAGGTAGGTGGTGGACCCAAAAGCAGGTGAGGAGGACAAGCAGGAGGGAGCCATGATGCGGATTAACTGGGTTTATTAATAGCACTGACACTTAAGATAACCAGGAAACTACTTACAGACAAACCAACTAATTTAATGATCCCGCAACTAAACAGACAAACCAAGGGACTTAAATACATGGGAAACAAACGAGGGACAGGTGAACACAATCAAGACAGGTGAAACCAATGAACAGAACACAAAGTTGAACAGAAACACAAAGCAAACAGGAAACGAGGAAGTCTACTAAACCAAACCAGAAACCAAACTAACAAAACCCATGAACCCTAATAGTTTGCCTGTATTTAGACTCCCTGGTTTTCTGATTGCAGGTTAATTGTTGCATTCTCCCATACTGTATTTTGTGAGTATCCCCAGTAAAATTAAAAATGTGTTTATCTGCAGCTCTCCTGCCTCCAATCCAGCATTTGGGTCTACATCTCCATTTCCACTCCACAACAATTGTCTCATTTCAGGGTTTGCAAAGCCCAATATACTAATAATTTCTTTTTCTGCTCTTACAGCCCAGTTTGATGTATTATAATGTATTTGTTCAATATGGTCAGAAATAAGTGAAGCCAGAAAATCCACATTTTGCCATTGACTGTGAGCATTGTCTTTAAGTTATGAGCTCTAATGGCATAATTGTCCCTATCTCTACATGGTAAAGATTCATTTCCTGGGTCAGTGTAGTGGATTACTTCCAAAATAAAATCACATGTTATCTTCTCCCATTTTGGAGATTTCCTGAAGTCATAAAACAACATTTTGTTTTTTCAGTTCATTTCTAGCCATAGTGGGATTCTACTATTTTAAAAATAAAACTATTTTATCCCCAGAGGAAGATTTGTGTCATCATGATACAATCTGCTTGATTCTTTTGTTAGGGTTTTCTTGCATATCCAACTAGAACAAAACCCAGGAGAAGACTCAAGACACCCTGAAGGGATTGTACAGGCTTTTGACTATATTGTGTTATTCCTAAAAAGCAATAATAGGGATGTTTGTTTTTTCTGAATCTGCTACCCAATCTCAAACATCTGTGGTCAGAGCAGCTCTTTTCTACCCATATTGGGATTCACTTTTTTCATTTTCACTATTAGATTCTTCGATAGAGTGATACTAAATCCACTGTTTTAGCTATATTGTGGTATTGGTTGAATGTTTAAATCTTAATTTTTTTTTTCTCTCACAGTTACGAAAATTCCAAAGATGCCATCATTTCGTTTGGTTTGTGTGTGTAATGTTGGATTGGGCGGTACTACGCTGGTTCAATGACAATGAAGTATCTTGTATTTTTTCTGTTCTTGATTGTAGTATCCAGAAAGATCCAGATCTGACTTTGATATAATGTTTTTCATTTTTTTGGCCAAGCATCCAGATTTTTTCATTGTTTTTCATTTTTCAATGATAGATTCCATTAATTTTGGGAGTGATCTGGATAATTTTCTGGATCCAGGAATTTTTAAGGACACTCTAAGTTACATCAAGATTATATTCTTGGAAAAAATAGAATAATTTCAATGTGACCAGTAATCTTTGCGTAACAGGCAAACAAACTCTGAGAGATTAACATAACCTCATCCATTTCCTTGGGAGAGCTAATAAGGAGACAGACAGATAGAAGACTTGAAGATAACTGATACAGAATCTTAAGATAAAACAGTTACTAAGAAATCAGATAGTTAGTCTTAACTATGGGTTGATTGTGAATCATTAACTGACAGGACTTTACTCCACCGTGATTATATCAGCCAGCATGCATGTTCCACAATTATGCAAAAGTATTGACAGCTTTTTTTTATTATCATTTGGGGAATTCACCTGATAATAGTCAACTGTCATTTTTCTAGACCAAACACAATATGTCATTAAAGAACAATTAAAAATATAAAACAAGGTGATCTCATCACATTAACAAAACAGTCTCATGGAAGTTTTTAGTGCAGTTGGTGATGGATGGGTTGTTCTTTAGTTTAATAAATCTAAAACAAACAGAAGTGCCTGTTCTCAGCAATCCTTTGATTACTAAACCACACAAACGTAATGCAGAAGCCACAAATGTAGTGATTAATTTTGGGCTCTAAATTTATGATTTGATTATGAGATTTTGAGACTCATCAGTTGCCTGACAGCAAAACGACAAAAAAGTGTTCCTTGCACAGATTCAATTTATCAAAGAGGAGCACGTGGACTGTAGTGCTAAGAAATACATGAACGGTATGTGTGGGAAAAGAATAAGAAAGAGAAGGTGTTGCCTCAAGCATTGTTTTTTAAACTGATTTATGGCGTAGAAGGTAAGATAAGGTGAAGCCCATCCAACAGTTACTTAACTGACAAGACATCCTCTCTGTTTAAGCTGCATTGGGCACCATGACTGCAGTGACCTAATAACAGTAACACAGTCTTTGTTCATTCATTTCACATGTAATATAGAGTTTATGCAATTTCTGATTGTCTTTCAAAATTACAATTCAACCAATGCGCCCACCAAGCATGTGAAAATAAGATTATATATCAGCATAACAGGAGCCATGTTAGCCATTTAGTTTGTCAGTCTTGTAGATGTAAGGAATATATCTGGCTTTTCATTTACACACAGTTTGCCAGTTTCTGAATCAAAACTGTGCATCTAAAAGGGGAAATTCTGAAGACTTTGGCTGTATTAATACTGCAAAAGACTTGTTAGACAGAAAATCTAGGAGAGAATGGTAACTCATTTCAGAGACTAACAATGATTACCTATTTGCCAAAGGTATATGTAGAGGAATGAATCATTTTAGAGAATTCAGACGGTAGGCAAAATTCCCTACTCTGTGTGTGGATTTATGTGTGTGTCTGTGTTTAGTGGAATAGATAGACTCCAACCTCGACCTTGACCTTGAACAGAAATAAGGCCAAATGCCGCCTGAGTTATTTCACATTTATTGCAGTACATGGGTCATTTGTTGAAAGTGTACCTTCCTTTTAACTCTATAACCGAGAATGCCCTGCAGTTGCTTCTTTAGCCTCACAGGAAGAGACTTCATATCAACATCTATGCCACCACACATTTCACACCCTCTGTAAGACATCAGTTCAAACCAGAGAAGGTCCCTGAACTTTGAAGGCTGTTTCAAGGTACATCAAAGCCAGCTGGTGTGCAGATACATGGATGACATTCCTTATGGTTAGACAGCAATGCATGTAGCATTCCACACATTGAAAGCTTTGAACTCATTTTAAATATCTAAAATAAAGCAGTAATTATATTACAATGCTATTGTTACTTTTTAAGCACAACATATTAATCAACTTGTTTACTTTGTTGTTGCTATATTAACGAATAGATTAGGTGTAGTACATGTCATCACAAACTGAACATTATTCATGTCACTCACCTGTCAGTAAAGCCCCCTAAGACATTTTATACACAAATAGATGGTGATTAACTCCAACTGCTTGGCCAAAGAACCAACTGGCAGGTGATTACAGATTTAAAACATATGGAAACACACAGCAGGGCAATATAACCGATTTGCTTAATGGACCATGACACCTCACGATATGATTTTTGCTTTTGGTGGTTGTTATGATTGAGATGTTTCGTCAAATGGTTGGAACTACTCAGAGTCACTGTCTAAACCATACCAGTTAAACAATTAAATGAGGTAAGAGACCAATACAAAAGCTTAGTTCTGGGGATGGAACAACAACTAGTACATCCTAGCATTGGTCATCAACATTTCGCTTGTTGATTTTGAGTGATTGGAGTCTACCTCTGACTGCTAGAACAAAATCCAAATAAATAAAAGAAAATAAGAAGGAGAACAATTAAACATGCAACTGAATCCACACTAGAACATGATATATGAAAAAGGGTGGACAGTTTTAGTTATTGGGACCCTGCAATCATCTATAAATCTGCTTAGATCTGAATAATCACTGATTTAGAGAACTAAACAAGATCTTTTTTCCTGAGATTACTGTTCATGTACTAAATGGGATTATGTCAATATTCACAGTAACATTGATGAGATTACTTTCAAATGTGTTTTTTCTTCAAGTCTTATCAAACCTATGGGATTAAGAAACGGTTACCTGGTCATGGCAGATTTGAATATTATGATCACATTAAAATTGGATATAAAAAAGAAGTATGCATAGTGGTTCTTTTTAATTTTACTTCCTGGAATTTGTTTTCTTAAACCATCAAATAGTTTTATCCAACTAGCTGAGATCACTATTTATCAGCAACCAAACCTGCTGAAAAGGAATATCAAAGGAATAGAAAATGCCATAAACATCGTCATTTACATTTCTTTTCAAGTTCCGTTTAAAGCCATAAAAACAGGTTTAAGGGAGAATTAAGTAAAGTACTCTGTGGTTAAAGGAGCTGTGTGGGTTTCACAAAGTACTATGTTGACTTGTGTGTCGAATGTAGATCTGAAAAGCCTGTTACATAAACTACAGAAAACATTAAATTTACAGCTTGGAGAGTTACTATGTCCTTGCACAGCTTTTTGATCTAATTTAAAAGAAGGCTACTCTCAACAAAAAGGGCCTCTAATTATTTTGTCTTTGAATTTAACATGAGAATGTCCATGAGACGGGGTGGAGGTCTTATAGAGCCACAGCTGAAACCCATTTTCTCATCTTTGTGCTCTGCAAGCTCATTCTCCCATAGCAAAGTGACAATGAGAATCGAAAGAATTGATTTGTAGATTTAATCATGCATTTAAGGCTTAGAAATACAGAAAGCCTTCAATTAGTGTGTGTTTGTGAAGTTTCAAAGAATTTTTCTGCATTCATTGCCAAATAGCTTTTACCTCTTGAACGCCTCTTCATTCATAAATGCATCACTTTTGGTTGCATGTATAATGCAACCAATAGTAAGCCAGTTGCCCGTACAGTTTCTGCTGAGAGATGGCACTGCTATCATTATAATTTTCACCATATCTAGAGTGTAACTGAGAGAGTAGAGGGATATAGGAGACAGCAATGTATCAGCCAGAGACTGTGATTCTCGCCGCCGAGATTTGGAGTTCACCTTGACATTTCCCATTAATGACACCCTCTGAGGGCTTTGGACTTTTCATGCCCCTTGGACATGTACACACCATTTCTGTGACCAAACTAATAACAGCCTCTTATATGTAATTGCATCAGTAGGCTCAGGAGTGCTGTAGAACCCTTGCTTCTACAGCTTCCTATATAAATGTTTCGCCAATTTTCTTTTTTCCTTTTTGGTCTAATCATGACGGTATCTATTTAATTAGAAAAAAAAACTTTAAAATTAAAGGCGCATATCCATTATTACCTAGTCTGCTCTACTTTACTGGCCCTGGAGCACTCTGCTCTGCTGGAATAATCTTCCATTACAAATCCAGTACAAGTCCAGATGCTCTATTGTGAGAGGGGTCCCCCAGGGCACCCCTTCTAGAAAGTTTGTGTTAGAGACGCGACAAAACGGTACAAAACAATATATTCTGCAGCCACAGATGGAAGACGTCGAAACAGCCTTTTACCTGCTGCTGGTGTTAGAGCTAATCATGACAAGTAAACTCATGGAACAAATCAAAGGATGCCATTGTTGGGTAAAACATGACAGCCTGGAGAGGCAGAGAAGATTATGGCAAGCTGCGGAAGAGTATCATGACTCGCCCATACAAAGAAGACTGGGCACCTGGGTCAGGTGCATGCTATCAAAAGCTATTTTTAGCATTATTAGCGTACGTTCTCTGTTGTGGCTGCCTGCTATGCTATTGAGTACTACAATATTTTCAATATGTAGTAGTTTCAGACAACTGTTATGGCACAACATTGCCACCACACATCATCTATCTGGGCATTTAATAGAGTGGTGGGACACAATTATTCCCGACTTCACAAACATAGAGTGATTGGAGAACTTCCGGATGTCCAAAAACGGCATTTCATTCCCATGCAACAAACTGCGGACAGCTATGGAGTGGCAAAACACAGGCAGGGGTATCAGAAATGCTTTGATGAATTAGCCTACTTGTGTGATTTTATGTAATAAACTTATGTCCTCTCATGGTGTTTTCTTTTATGGTCACAAGTAATTGAAAACTGATGCAGTAACTGCTCAAAATATGTACATCAGTAAATATAGCCTAACTTTCCAGACATTATATTGTGAATTAACTTCATGTGATTAACAGCTTTAACACCTTGAAAACATGCATATACAGAGTTATGAAAAAGGCTCTTACCGGTGACTCTCATGTGAGGTGCTCCATGCACAGATGAGGAGGGTCCTGATGTTGAAGTGGCTGGAGAGCTCGGTTCAGCAGGAATGGACCCAAGTGAGTATTGCTTGGACCGGGTCATTCAGATGCTAGGGGAACCTGGCAACGCCTGGCTCTTGTACAATGATTTTTAAACAGAAAACAACACAAATATTAAAGTGAGGTTAAAAATAATTATGTAAAAAAGCAGCATTGATTTTTTTATATAGATCCATTTCTAATCTATACAGGTGGACTGAAAAACTCCAAATCAAGTGCACAAGAAAACCAGGTAATTAAGAAATTACCATGGTACAGTTTGCAAATCTGTCATTTTGATCTGAGCCTTATTGTTTGATTCCATTTTCATTTTGGGATATTTTCATAATGATGTGTAATATACTAACTTTGAGACAAGAAAAACATGTAATTAAAAAGACTCCTCAAGATAGAATTGCATTAACAAACAATTTACAATTCTTTTACATTTTGGTCATATAGTCAACTGTCAACTAGCTTAATTTAATTAGTGACTGTTTTGTAATGTAGGCTATATTGTGAAACTCTGCAGGCTATTAACAGAATGACAGAGTTTATATTACTTTGCAGTGACTTTCTAATTATCATGATCAAAAAATAATAACACAGAGATTTTCAAAGACACCCAATTGGGAGTCTCAGAACCAGTAAGATGTTTTGCTGAGTCATAGCTAAAGCTTGCCATGGGTCTCATGGGCCTGTAGCATCAGCAGAACCAACAGTGCTGGAGATTAACTTTTTCAGCTATCTCTTTCAAATCTGAACTACATTTATTTGCTGGTGACAGACTATTATTGCCATCCAAGCACAATGTGCATTTCAGTCATTCTTTTCACCCACAAATAAAGAAAAAATAAATGTCACAAATGAACAATATCTCAATTTGCTCACTGAGTTAGCTGCACATGTGCAGTGATGTGTACTGGACTAACAGTCCGCTGAGCAGAGGATTTGGCTCCAAAACATCTAGACACCTCCAAGAAATTTAACAATGATGGAATCCTTTTGAAAAGTAACACATGAAGTTTCAACTCAATGTCAATGTTTCTAGTTATCACAAAACAGAATTAGAGGCCTACTCTTACTATCAGACACAAGTTGTATCACTACTATCAGACACAAACCAAGCTATGAAAATCCAGTCCTGTTGTCACTCCTAATATAAGCAAATATTCAGAAACAGTTTGCATCCATTCTGAAGCCAACGGTTACCCACAAAGTTTCACATTACTTTTGTAAGCTTCCCCTACCTAGTGATAGGACAGCAGAGGGTTGTGTTGCCATGACAACTAATAATTCTCTTGCTTTGTAAAGTATTGCAACAGATTTGGATTTTTGCTTGACATAATCTATATGTGGCTTCCAACATAGTTTAATTATTACTCCCACAAACTTATTTTTGTAAACTTGTTCAATTTCAACTCCCTTTAAGTATATTTATATCCCCAAATGCTGAGTATCAGGATATTGTGGTTTTGCCCCAACCACCGACGAATATCTTTGTGTGAGCGCAATAACTCAAACAATTTTACAATTGGATTTTAATACTCAGTATACCTGCTTAGGTCTCTAAGGGGATGACCTTGGTAGAATTTCATGATATTTGAATTTATGATTTTCCCACCAGGTAGCGCTTTATGCACAAAAATCGTATTTTTGTCTTATCCATTTAACTATTTGTCTCATTGACCTCAAATCAAGTGCAGCTAAAAAGGTCATGACCTCAGGATGCATTCTGTCCCGACGTCATAACGGGCTGGTTCAAAACCAGTTGGAGTTTTGTGACTGAACATGTGCAGCTTTATATTGTATTATGTCTTTTCGAGGATTGGGGGTGTTCGGGGATATAGCACTAGCTATCACTTCTGACAACATAGGCCTTGTTCAAAGGGGCTATATTATTCTATATTTGCCGTCTCACAGTCACATCTATGATAATTTGATGTATTTTGCAACATGCACCATGCTATAGTTTTGTCATACCATTCATTTGTTGTTGAGAGATTTTTAGCCGGAACTGTGAAAGCCCGCGTCTCTCTTTTTCTCAGTGTCTCTGCTGCTCCCCTGCCCCGACCGCACTGAGCAGCCAGAGAGGCGCCATGTGTAGTCAGTGTGCAGTTACACGTGTGTCTGTTGACAAGAGGGCAGGAGCAGCCACATGCACATTTCCTGGAGGAGATGGTGCTCTAAATTTTTCAGGTTGGGAGGGGGGAGTCTTCACCATGCTGCGTCGGAGCAGTGAAGTCAGTCGATTGCTCTGCTTAAGCTGCACCCTTCTTTTTAAAGTGATAAAACTACAAAATGAATGGATGAAAAATAAAACTACTTCCAGTATTGTTTTAAGACACAATTATCATGAATAAAATGTTATAAAAGTCTTTCATGTTGTGATTAACTCTGTTGTCCCTGCAACATATCATCTTCGTCCGCTTTATACAGGATCAGGTCATGGGGGCAGCAGCCTAAGGAGGGAAGCCCAGACCTCTCTCTTCCCAGCAACATCTGCCAGCTCATCAGGAGGAATCTCGAGGCATTCCCTGGACAGCTGGGAGATATAATTTCTCCAGCGTGTCCTGGGTCTCCGCCAGTTTCTCCTTCTGCAGGGACGTGCCCGGAACACCTCAACAGGGAGGTGTCCAGGAGGCATCCTAAGCAGATGCCAGAGCCAATTCATCTCGCTCCTCGCTCCATCTCGATGTGGAGGAGCAGCAGCTCTACTCTCAGTCCCTCCCAGATGACCGAGCTTCTCACCCTATCTCTAAGAGAGAGCCCAGCCACCCTGCGGAGGAAAACCATTTCAGCCGCCTGTATTCACAATCTCGTTCTTTCAGTCACTACCCAGAGCTCATGACCATAGATGAGGGTAGGAGCAAAGATCGACCAGTAACTCGAGAGCTTACCCTCCTGGCTCAGCTCCTTCTTCACTGCAACAGACCAGCACAGAGTCCGCATTACTGCAGACGCTGCACGATCCATCTGACAATCTCACGCGCCACCCTTCCCTCACTTGTGAGCAAGACCCTGAGATACTTGAACTCCTCGACTTGGGGCAGGACCTCGTTTCCAACTCGTAAAGGGCACTCCACCTTTTTCCGGCCAAGGATCATGGTCTCAGATTTGGAGTTGCTGATTCTCATCCCAGCCGCTTCACACTCAGCTGTGAATTGCTCAAATGAGAGCTGGAGATCACAACCACATGAAGCCGACAGAACCACATCATCCGCAAAAAGCAGAGACTCGATTCTAAAGTCAGCAAACCAGATCCCCTCAACAATTCCGCTGCGCCTACAAATCCTGTCCATATAGGTTATGAACAGGATCAGTGATAAAGGGCAGCCTTGGCGAAGTCCAACTCTCACCGGAAATCTCACTGACGGAAATCCGGACCAAGCTGTGACACTGGTCGTTCAGGGACCAGACAGCTTGTACAAGGAGCTCCGGGACCTCATACTCTCATAGCACCCTCTAGAGGAATCCCTCACGGACATGGTGGAATGCCTTCTCCAAGTCCAAAAAACACATGTCGACTGCTTGGGTGAACTTTAATGCGCCTTCCAGGACCCTGAAGGGGGCATAGTCTGCTGCCATGTTTTTAGAATTATCAACTTCCTCTCCACTGTAACAGTTGTAATCAAGTATTTTAGGTTTATATTTGGTCTACATGCTTTCCAAATACATTAAACATTTCTACTTTGCTCTAATGCAAAATTCCTTTCTTCTCTGAAACCTTCTTGCTACCAAATACAGGTTGCAAGTTAGTGTACTCTACATTGTAAGATCTAGGTATTACAACATGCATGGTTAGACGCTGACAGCTCATCCATTTTAATATTTATAGCTTAAGACTTTCATGTTACATCAACGTTACCGGCAAGCAAACAGCCTAAGGACATCTTGCCATGTCAGCAATGGATTGTGACACATTATGTGGTTAAAAAAAACAACTATGGACGAGGTTGCTTTTTTAACATGAAAAAAAGCTTTTTCTGACATTTCAATCTCTGTCGAATTATATTGAGTTTTTATTGGATATTATGTCCAATTCAATATTTAAGTAGGTGATCCACATTTTCAGGTGCATACTGTGCCTAGCTCATATATCTTTACAACAATATGATACAAAGACTATGTTCCAAGGATATGTCAAAACACATATGTACTCTTTCCTTGGGAAATTCTCCACAGAGTGCAAACTATACATGTGTCATATGAACACCAGGAGATAACTGCTGTGCTTTCTTGGTTTTGAAGCCTCTGAAGTCTACCTTTGATTTTCCTCTGCTCTCAGCTTTGCATTGATACCATCTGGCAGAAAAAGAGAGCCAGTGATCTGAGGGGGGGGGAAGGGGGTGGGGGAGTGGAATCAGGGAGCGCTCTGCTGTCTGATTAATCATGCTAATCATTGATGAGGGGTTAGAAGTCCATTAACCTGTTCTGAAATGCCACAGTCATGCTTCTGAGGGGGTAGACCCAGTGGAGCAGAAACAACAGATGGGGAATGCTACAAATTAGGAGCCGCGCAAAGGCAAACTCAAGAGTGAAACACCTGTGTTGATGACAGCATGAAGAGTATTGACAAAATATGGATTGGGCTCTCCACCTTTGTATCCCTCCGATTTCTCTCCTGAGACTGTCAGCAAACCCCTCTCTGAAGGGTTAGCTGCTTCTGCAGACCACAGCTGTGGAAACAAAGATAAAAGGATCATCCCATGCCTGCGTTAACGGGTGGGCTAACGTTACCAAAACTGCAGCCAAGGTGGTCTATGTTCCTATTTAAATCATAATGAGCTGTGAGATTACAGAGGGAGCGACCATAATGATATCTCCAGTTTTCCACTTGTCAAAGCTTTAATTCCTTTGCATAGCTGGAGGCACTGCACAAACTAACTATGTTTTAAACATTAAGGCTTTTATAAATTCTTCTACCACATCTTGTTGGATGAAAAAAATGGTTTTGACATTTTCTGTATTATTTCTTTATTGGTCAGAAATTGCCTTTGTGGTCATGGAGAATTTAAGGAAAATTCAGTTTAAATGTTGATTGTTTTTTGCCCCTTTAGACATAAAAAGAAAAATGTATGAAAGTGCTAAAGATTTGAGGTTTCACTTCAGCTCTTTCTGAGGAGGAAAATGTCACAGCTTTCAGTTCAGGATGGAGCTACAATTCTTCACGTATTTCAGTTTGATTCTTTTGAACAAGTGAGACTGCTGTTTTTGTGGCACCACCATTTATCAATGCCACAGTCTGAAAAGAATATAAGATATGTTTCTTTTTTTTCTTTCTGAACATAAAATGAGACCTGAAAAGTGAAGCATATATCAGGGTGTTCACCTTAAAACTGCCATGGATTACTTTCTAGAGGGGACATGTGTGGTGTTTTTTTTTTTTTTTTTTTTTTTTTTTTTTTTGAAGTGTCAAGTGAAACTGTAAGGGAGCACATGAATCAGATATTACCTCAGCTGCAAAAAGCTATATGATATAGTCATAGACTAGAAATGCTAGTACATTTCAGAAAACGTCAGGACTATTAAAATGTTCTCTTTAAAGAATCACCTTTTCTTTGCTCATATCAAAGATCATAACAATACTCCAACCTTGAGAGAATGTCTTAACTTATCTAAACAAATTCAACTAATATAGGTTTCATACTTTAAATATAGACATTTGACCAACATTCTTTAGGGACACAAACAAAGCTTTTTTTATTTCTCGGTTGTGTGTTGGTGCGACTAGAAAAATGTACCTTGCAGATGATTGATAATTCAGGCGAGCTGAGTAATTATGGAAATAAGCCAGCAATGCTCAGTATATGCAATTCGACTAATGCTGCCTTTACCTCAAATTCATATATACATGACACTTTCCCTGCTTTCTGGTATATTGGTCCCAATTATGAGGAAAAAAGGTCTAATATGTTTGGTTACCTGGGCCCCTTTTATACTTTTAGTTTAAGAAGACAGAAAAAGTGCTCCCACATGTAAAATTATACTGCTTCTTTTGGTGATAGAGCTGAAAAAATGTGGGGAAAAAAATTGTTGTTCAAAAGAATTTCCTTGTGTGAGTGGGCATATTAAACCAATTATATCCATATTTATAGAAAGGACAAAACAGCTTCAGCAAGATGGGGGCTGAATCCCTAAGAGGAATTTTGCCAGGATAGACTTTCTGAGTACATTGTGAAGAAAATGTAACTAAAAAAAAATATTATATAAAAATGCTATTATCTCATGCATTTAAAACCTGTAAGTTGTAATTTATTCATCTCTGGGGAGAAATTTGTCCTCTGTGCTCCACAGTGTGGCAAGGAGAGACTGGCTCATTTCAAGAACAGTTCTTTGGTTAAGAAGAATTTTAATCGTGTCTTAGTACATCCTACAGCATGTATATTTTTTTTTGTAAAAATGTTAAATATAAAATAACAAGGCTAAGAAATTACGTGGACTTTAGATCCAGGCTCCCTTCTCCTAAATTCAGCTGAGCACAGATTGAACACAAAGCCCAATGTGAGCTTGTTTACACTGAATGTACTTCCATATTGTAAATTCAGTTATTCCATTGCTTTGTGGCTCTGCAAGCACTCATTCCACTCCTGTTTTTTTAATGAAAAAACCAAATGTCTCACAGCAAAAACATTTTTTATGTGCACATTTCTCTGAATAGTACACCCTGTCCATGAACAACAGCAGTACTGATCTGTTTCTCAATGTAACAAAAGCCTCACAGTGTAAAAATACATTAATTAAAATGGATAAAGATTCCTCTCCTGCTCAATACTATTGTTCAGACTAATCACTTGATCTACCAGAACAAGCTTTTTAGAAATCCCAGAGCCATAGTTCTTATGTGTTCGCTTCAGATCTGCGGAGTTTCAGCTTACAGTATCTGATTCTGTCCGAACACTGACCTCCCTTGAGGCAACAGCATACTTTGATCTAATATTATGCTTAACTTTAACATTACTTGTCTTTCTTTTAACATTAAAGATTTTATTGGTCTTTGAGTATGCTTTTATTTATTTTTGTGTACTTCTTGCTTGAACATTTTCTTGTCTGTTAATTGATAGACCACAAAGCACAAAGGAAAAGTAACATATCACATAAGACGGCTGCTTAAAGGCTGCTCAGCAGGACATACATAAGAAAAACATGGCACAAATACAACATGGTTAATATATCACTCAGTGCAATGTGTTTCTACTCTACCCTAAACAAGATGCAGGGCAAGAAATCCAGTCCTGGACAAAGGCAGCTGAACATTGAATCTGTTATTTGTCACCATAAACATAAAATGTGGAGGCAGATCAAGGAAGGAAAGGGAGGAGGGAATGTTGGAGTAGTCATGTTAGGAGGAAACCCATATCTCTGTGGGAGTGATTGATGGGAATGAAGAATGGGACCTGTCATGGTGCAATTACACCAGTCCAACAGGATGTATTTGAAGGACAGAGCTGGAGAGTAGAGGACTAGGAGGATAAAGTGATTCATACTAAAGTGAAACACACCAAAACAAATAATGTTGAAGTCTTGACCTTGTAGCTGTGACAAGGTATCAGACCTCTTGTTAACTTTAAATGATTCTCTGACTGGAAGACTTACACAGCAGATGTTAAGTAATGGTCACGGCCATGTAGGTTTTTGCTGGGAGGGTTGAAACCTTTTGGTCCTTCTTGCCTCTGATCTTGAAAACTTGTGAACGTGAATAGTTCTAATTTTCAGGAGTTGCAGACATAATGTCTATCTTTGCACTTTTTTAGTGCAATAGTGCAAAAAAATAGATGGGAGGACAGCACTGTACACCTGTTCTCCCATCTATTAATGAGAAGTCTATTTCCAACAAGGTAGACAAACACCTCCAGAGGGGGTATCAAACCTGTAGCCTTGTGTGGTTTTTTTTTTACAGAGACATGATTAACAGACACATTGGACACACGACAGATGTGCATTTTTAAATGAAGACATTGAAACATAAAGTCACACATTCATTTTCTATACTACTTCATCCAATTCAGGGCTGTGGTTCACCACAGGGCCAACACAGAGAAAAACAACAAAACAAACAACCAGATGCACACACACTCCTAGAGACAACTTAGTGACCAATTATAATCTAACATACATATCTATGGGCGGTGGGACAAAGCCTGAGTACCAAGAAAAAACCATGCATACATGGGGAGAACATGCAAAGTTCCACACAGAAAGACCACTACTTCAACCTCTCCCAAACCGAGGCTCAAACAGGCAACCTTCTTGCTGTGAGGTCACAGTGCTAACCACTACTCTACCATGAAGTCTGGATGGAAAGCGTTAGGAGGAAAGAGGTGGGCTTTGCTTTGTACATTGATAATTGATGGTGTAAACCTGGGCACATTGCTGTCAAAGAACACAAATGTAGTAAGGATTCTGAGCAGTTAGCTGTTAGCATGAAACTGTATTTATGACCGGACATTTTCTTTATAATGGCCAAGGTTCCACTGGAATTTTAAAATTGTGATTTTGTTCATAGTCTCAAACATTTTTTAAGTAATAGCTCGTTATAAGTCACTTTTTTTTAAGAGGCGCAGAAAAATAGACGGGACCAAATATAGTGACCGGAGGCAAACTTTTTTTATTTATTTTTTAAACTGTATTGCACAATTTTGCATTTACAAGACAGCAAGACGGGAGGAAGAAGACTACGCATCTCATTGCAGCAGAAGAAGGTAAGCATGTGCAGAATGACCGGAATTAAGTCAGAGCATAATAAAAGTTTAGATGAGAGAGGAAATTACTTAATATAACTATAAAAAGGGAAAAAACCAGCCACTTTATTTGGAATTAAATTTAACTCCGAATTGTCAATTCCATTCGAAATTAGGTGTTTATTTAATTACTTTCCATGTGTTTTAAAGTGGAATAAACTAAAGAGAAATTAAAAGTCCCATGTAAATATGCTCAGTTAGAAAATGCAGGGGAAGAAGAGGAAGCCACAGAGAAGACTGTGGTGTTTGTGCAAACCGCAGAAAAATTGTGTGTGACTCCACCTTCTCATATAGTCTCAGCTAGGGTTTGCACCCAGGGGAGGTCCAAAGCCATTCAAAATTTTCCCAGTGAAACAAAGTGAACTCTGTCACTGTCTCTACAGGCTTGCACAAACTCCTCATTTCAACTTGAAGACTGCATGCATGTGTTGGACTGATGGCTTTGACACCTTGGGGAAGAAGAGTGTTCGATCTGAGTGTAGAGTATCGAGTAAAGCTACATAATGCAGGATTGTACATGTAAATTCACTCACAAACTACAGAAAAATCTTGCTATTTTTATCTTGGTGGTGCATGGGATGCTAAGTGCATGCAAAGTAAGGTGCTGGAGGCTCACATTGGTTCTGCATATAAACATATGGTTTCTATTTTTTCCACTGTCACAACATCAGCCCAATGTAGGCCCACTGAGCACAACATTTTTAAAGGTGAATTAAGCTTTCCATCACACCATGTTAGCCTTGAATTTGGGTACACTCCCATGATGCCACATACACTACACTCGAACCCCTCCCCCATTGTTGAAGTGTCCATTTTTCACCAGCTAAAGTTTGATCATTCTGCATTACATCCTAATGAACTTTGTGTGCTATCGTGATAACAAGCTATGTCCTTGTGATCTTTTACATTATGTTACAAGCAGACTTACAACCCAATTTTCATGCAAGTTGTAATTAAGCTGAACCTCCTGAAATGTACTTTAAAGCAGTCAAGGATTCTATTTTTAATTAACAAGTTGGTATCATGCTGGTTTTATTATGCTGTGCGACAGCGTTGTGGGCTCTGGTGTTGAAGGTATTTGATATGTCAAATAAATTGACCAAACCAAAATATTTTTAAGCTAATTTGACCAAACTCTAATAACTTTGCAGCTTCAGTTTTTTGTGCTGTGGCTAGTCTCTTGCTTACGTTACCTAAGTTTAGCTGTGTTGAAGCAATATAGATTTGCTTTTACTTTGCTTTTACTTTTTAAACAAATACAAACTTTTTTTGCTCAATTTTACTCTGCAACATTATCAAAAACATACAAGCCTTTTCTTGTCATTATGAGTCATTGAGTGCCAAAGTAGCACTGAAATAGGGTTTAGGGTAGGGTTTTTTCCAGCCCACCAGTCCATCTTTAAACAACAATCTTACCCACACTGATTTGTCCCAGGCAACCAAAGCAATGTTTATAACTCTTTTTCATTAGAATGAGGATTTTATTTCACCAGAAAAACATGGTGAAGAACAGTCTTGACTTGAGCACCCACCCAGTCGTTTTTTGAATGTTTGGAGCTCACAAATCCGTAATTGTCCTTTAGCAATAATTCCTGAGCTGCTTCTCTCTTTCCAATACTAATTTACAAAATGCGAGCAAGCACAGGTCAGGCACGGAGTGGATAATTAGGAAATTCGGAAGACCGCATTTTTTTATTTAGCTCTGCACCTAGGAGCTGAAATTCTCCATTTTAGAGCTTTTAATTTCAACCTAGCATTATACAATTTTTCATGACAAATTCAAAGAAGAATTCAAAGGTTACACGATGGGTATGAGGGAAAAAAGGAAATTGCAGAGCAATGGGAGGGTTAGAGACACAAACAAACTATGATGAGTAATTAACTCAGCCCGTATATATCTTTGTTCTCTAGATTGATTGAGCTAAACATTGAGGAACTGGAATAAGCTGTACTACGAAACTGGTTATCAACTTGCTTATTCCATCCAGACCTTTCCACTTAAGATAAAGGTGCGTTCACATAAAAGAGGTGGTGCTCTGAGTTCTGACAAATCACAAACATGGACAAATGCAGAGCAGCATATTTTACGATGGAGAAGCAGACTTCACAAGCAGACATCACAACAGAATGATCCCGCCAAGACAGGACCCAGCAGGTGAGAAAATTTCCCTGTTTGAGTACTGCCGCAGAAACGCAGAGAGGAACATGGCGAGATGTCTGGATCAGGACCCTGAGCCTTTCAGATGCCCTCCTTCACACTCCGGAGGACGGAGACCTTCCCGGCGCGGAAGACGCAGGAAAGAAGCCACCATCACCGTCGGCCCCAACGAGTGGTGGATACCACCCACTGGATTGGGCCGCCGCCGCCTGCAAGCCGGCCCTGGTCCACGCCACCGGCGCATGCGAACCAGCCCTGGTCCACGCCGCCTCTGATGCCAGCGCCCAGGTCCCGTCAGGCTCTGCCTCCTCCGACGCCAGCGCCGAGGTACCGTCAGTCTCTGCCTCCTCCGAAGCCAGCTCCCAGGTCCCGTCAGGCTCCGCCGGTAGAGGAGGTCCCAGGCCAGGACACTCCTCCGCCGCCAGTGGTTCCTGTCTCTGGGGAGGTCCCAGGCCGGAACGCTCCTCCGCCGCCGGTGGTTCCCGTCTCTGGGGAGGTCCCAGGCCGGAATGCTCCTCCGCCGCCGGTAGTTCCCGTCTCCGGGGAGGTACCAGGCCAGGACACTCCTCTTCCTGCTCCTCCGGACCTCCTGACCATGCGGCCCCCGGGCCGGCCTCCCGAGCCCGGCCTCCTGACCCTGCAGCCCCCGGGCTGGCCTCCTGAGTCCGGCTTCCTGTCCCTGCGGCCTCCGGGCCGGCCTCCCGAGTCCGGCTTCCTGTCCCTGCGGCCTCCGGGCCGGCCTCCTGAGCCTAGCTTCCTGGTTCTGCGGCCTCCAGGCAAACCCCTCCGAGCTCAAACTCTAGACTCTGCGGCCTCTTTGACTGTTTTTGCGAGGTATTTTCCCACCTGCTGTTTTGCTCAAGAGTCCTTGTTTGTCCTCTTCTGGTTCTTCGGAGGACGCTGTCCGATTGAAGGAACTTGAGGTGGAATTGGTGCGACTGGCTCTGAGGGAGAAGGGGCTGCTTTTTGAGGAGAGGAGGATGGAGCAGCAGACGCAGGTTCAACTGCGTCAGTTGGAGCTTGGGGTTGGTCCCCATTCTGGGCCATCAAAGCATCCTGACATCTATCAGAATTGATTAAAGGATGAATTCTTAGTCAGCATTCCAAGATCTGTGACAATTGTGAGATCAAAGTCAGAATTGTGACATTAAAGCTACATTACTCAGTAAGCATTTCAAGATCGGTGAGACCATTGAGATGAAAGTCAGACTTGTTAGACTAATGTCAGAACTCTCAGTTGGTATCCTGAGATCTGTCAGAATTGATTAAAGGCAGAATTCTTACTTAGCATTCTGAGACATGTCAGAATTGTCAGAACAAAGTCAGAATTCTTAGTTAGCATTCTGAGATCAGTGAGAATTATTACATCAAAGTCAGAATTCTTAGTCAGGATTCCGAGATCAGTGAGAACGTTGAGATGAAAGTCAGACTTGTTAGACTAATGTTAGAACTCTCAGTTGGTATCCTGAGATCTGTCAGAATTGATTAAAGGATTAATTCTAAGTCAACATTCTGAGATCTCTCAAACCTGTGATATGAAAGTCAGAATTTTTAGCCAGCATTCTCAGATCTGTCAGAATTGTGAGATCAAAGTCAAAATTCCTTGTCAGCATTCTGAGATCAGTGAGAATTAATACATCAAAGTCAGAATTGTTAGTCAGGATTCCGAGATAAGTGAGAACGTTGAGATGAAAGTCAAACTTGTGAGACTAAAGTCAGAATTCCCAATTACCATCCTGAGATCAGTCAGAATTGATTAAAGGCAGAACACTTAGTTGGCATCCTGAGATCTGTCAGAGTTGTGAGATCAAAGTCAGAATTCTTCCCCATCATTCTGAGATCAGTGAGAATTATGAAATCAAAAGATTAAAGGATGAATTCTTAGTCATCATTCCGAGATCTGTCAGAATTTTGAGATGAAAGTCAGAATTCTCAGTCAGCATTCTAAGATCTGTCAGAATTGTGGGATTAAAGTGAGAATTCTTAGTCAGCATTCCGAGATTAGTCAAAGTTCTGAGATCAAAGCCAAAATTATGATATCTAAACAAGATTTCTTAGTCAGGATTCCGAGATCAGTGAAAACGTTGAGATGAAAATCAGACCTTTGAGACTAAAGTCAGAATTGTTAGTTAGCATCCTGACATCTGTCAGAATTGATTAAAGGATTCATTCTTAGTCAGCATTCTGAAATCTGTCTGAATTGTGAGATCAAAGTCAGAATTCTTATTCAGCATTCTGTGATTATTCAGAGTTATTAGATCAAAGCCAAAATTAAGACATCTAGATAAGATTTCTTAGTCAGGATTCTGAGATCAGTGACAATGTTGAGATCAAAGTCAGACTTGTTAGACTAAAGTCAGAACTCTCAGATTGTATCCTGAGATCTGACAAAATTAAAGGCATAATTCTTACTCATCATTCTGATATCTGTCAGAATTGGGAGGTTGTAAACGACTTGAGACTGGGAAGGTGATTCATCATTCAACGACTTGTAGGTGGCTCTACAAAGTATTGATGTACTAGCTGAATACAAATGTAAGCCATACGTTTCAGATTTATAATAATTTCACATTCATCATGCATAATTTTTGTTCCACTTTACAATTGTGGGCTACTTTGAGTTGGTAAGTCACACCAAGTAAAAAAAAAAAATTAAGTTTGTGCTTTTAAGGAGGCAAAAGGTGAAAGTTCAAGGGATATTACATATCTTCAAGGCACTGTGTGTGTGTATTTATCAGTTTGAAAAAATTTCACACCAAGCCATGAAAGCTTCCACTCTTTAGGGGTTTAGGGGTGCTGAGCTGCCCAGCTAGACAAGATAATTTGCAGCTTTGTACATTTAGTATAATTTCATTCTTTCTTTTGTAAATTGTTTACATACATACATACATACATACATACATACATACATATACATACATACATACATATACATACATACATACATGTATATATATATATGTATATATATATATATATATATACATACA
>JBAMHX010000020.1:7371614-7395539 GCA_037177515.1 Pseudomugil tenellus
GGACGGACGGACGGGCGGGCTTCTCCAGACTCTACATATGCAGCTGGTGTAGCTGCCCACATTGTTTTTGGAAGGCCCCAGCAATTCTGGAATGGCAGATGAGGAAAACCTGTGTCCCCAGTGACCATCCATCAGTGCAGGAGTTCACTGGTGGATAAAATTATTTAATTGAAATATTTCCAGAATGTAAAAAAAAAGCTGGACTGACTTGAAAGTTAGATCTTTACATAAACTCACTCCGGAGAAATTTAACAAGGAGAGGAAACTAATCATCTGACTGCAGAAGCAGCTGAGTCTTTAGTTGATATGCAGAATTTTGTGCTATTACAGCTATTTAGTGCCTGCTACTGCTTTCTTGCTCAATGTTGGTACTAATGAGGGAGCAAAGATTTTTGTCACTACTTCTCCAATCAATAAACAATCCCTACAAGAGAAAACCTGCCTGAAACTTCTCCCAAAGTAGTAATTATCAAGGCACTCAACTGAACAGTGCTATCAGAGGGAACCTCAAAGGATTGTCAAGAAACTTATCATAGTTATCTATTGTGAGTTTCATTGAAGTAGTTAAGAAAAGATATTGCCCCTCATCAACCACACTCTTGTACTCACGCACATCCGCTCACATGTGTTATTACAAAGATACATGTTGTCCTTCTCTTTGCTTCCAATCTGATCAGCACAGAAATTACTGGTTGTCAGGTTAAACTAGCCTTTCTTAATCTCTTAGGTCCCATTCCCAATGTGGCCCCAAGACCTTTTCAGAGGTCAATATAATTGTAAAATAAATACAGGCTACATAGATAAAAATGTGGAGTTTTTAATCAGCGCTGTCAATGCTAACGTGCTAATGCAATAATCAATCTTTGACATTCATGCTATTTTTTTATTCATAAGCATGCCTCATATTAAAATCCAAATTTGGTATTATCTCAGTAAGAAAAGTTTATTTTTGAAATATAGGTGATGTTTTGTCCCAACTTTGAAGATAATCCACCAAAAATATTAATCATCCTGCTTAAGTTTGATATGCATATCATTATACAAGCTTTTAGAACTGGCTGGTTAAAATGATTGGATGTTTTTTAGTCCTGTCCATTCTGTATGCAACCAAATATTTAAAATTTTGAGTTAGAGCATTTGCTGCAATAGGGTTGTGAAGGGGATTTTAAGCAATATGATAATCTAACAGTTTGAATATTGTTATATTTCATTATTTCCCTCATGGATTAAATTCTTTTCTTTCCAATGATGTTGAACTGTGTATTTGCAAACCAGTTTCCTAAATCATTGCAATCATTTGTTTCAGAAATGCTGAATTCATAATAGGGAGGGGTTCCTACCAAGCAATATATTTACATATAAAAACCACAGCCTGTGCACCTGCAAGATAAACAAAAATAGATCCCATTTCCTACAAGTAACAAGTCTTTTGAAATGCAGATGGCTGCTAGTGGCAACGAGGCATTTGATGGAACTGAAAATACTTTATTTAGAATAACTTTGTAAAATCCACATATTTATGATATTTAAGGTGATCTTTTTATAATAAATGGTGCTAGTTTTTTAAGTATGGTCCTGTGATAGATGCCACTGTTCATCTAACCTCATGTCTGTTTGATGCAATCTCCTAAAAAACATTGGTTCTTAATAACCCTGTTGGATGAACCTCACATAATGCTTTATTGGATGATGTGGCCTGTGTCCATGAGATGGACAGGGTAGAAGTGATAAACGTATTCCAATAGGCCATGCATCTACGGTTTTAGATGTGTTTTTGTTGTCTACAACCCCTTGAGAGGAAAGGTTAATTGCCATCCCTGTGAACCAGTCAGGGATGGTTAAGTCAGTCGAACATGCCCAGAGCAGAATCTTCCCCATGCTAGACTCAAATTAAAAAGGCAGAAAAACAACAACAAATGGTGTGGATAAGATGTAAAAACACGGGGGTTAAAATGTGTGTCTTTGCATTGCTCTTGTGTTACTACTCTGATCCATGTTCAACAACACAAGAAAGTTTAGACCGTGAAGAATTTGATACCATTGCATGAATATGACCCAAATTATCAAATATGTGTAGAGCCATATTTAAAGAATGAGAAGGAAATTCAGTTCTTTGAGAACTAATAATACCTAAACCTGCATTCAGGCAAAAAGGCCCCAGAACTTAATAGCCCCAAGCTGTTTTTTCAGAAGCTAAAAGATTATTTAAGCCCAGGATCCAGTGCATTCCCACTGAGGTTTCAGGTTCAGAGCAGATTAGGCAAATTGAGTCAGCTGAAGAGTGTTGCTCCAACCTGCCTGTGCTCACCAGATTCTCAGCTGGAACTCTGTGTCAGTTGTATTAGCACGTAATCTTAGTCTTGTTAGACATTTATAAAGGGTTTTATGTGTTTTGTTTGCACTTTAGAGCATAACTGTTGAGGGGTAAAAAAAAAAAAAAGTCTACGATTAATGATACATTGGCTTAAATCACCATTTTCATATTACAAGTGCTGCTTCCTGCATATTCCACAGCTTAGATGTCCATATCCCACCATTCAGATCAGTATTCAAACAAGGCAATCAAGAAATAAAAACTCGAACGATTCTGGGAGTTTCCACTTATGTCTTAGCACATAAATGCAGTGAAAAGATCGGAGATGAACACTTCTAATGCTCCAATTTCACTGCTTCCAGGTCACAAAGCAACCTCTCATTCTGGAGCACAGAATGGAGATAAAACACTGAAAATGGGCTCCTTCAAAAGGTTTAAAAGAGTGCTTACTACTAAGGCCCTTTTTAGAGCGATTTTTTTTTTTTTTCTTGTGAAGTCTGCTGTGACCCTGCCCTGGAAATGGAAAAGACCCAGGTTTCTGAAAAAGGTCCTTGCTGTGAAAGAGCCTATATTACACTAAATTTCAAAGGTATTTTAACCTTCGTCTTTGGTGTCAGAATTATAGCTACTGTTGATCCAAGATGCATGTCACTTTTGACCAGGAGTGAGGACCCCTGGTTCCCAAGGGCCAGAATCCTGCAGATTTTCCATGTATCACCAGATTTTTAATGTATCCCTGGTCAAGTACACCTGATTTAGATCTAATGGATCAAACAGCTTATAAAGGATCTGTTTAGTGATTCATGCTTTTGAATGTGGTGTTTTTAACAGGGATACATAAAAAAATATATATTTGTGAGGGCCAAGGATCCCCACCCTTGCTTTAGACTGTTCCACAAATCTCTCCATCATTTCAAAAGTAATGGAGAGATTTGGATTAAATTATTAGCATTATAGTAAGGAACAAATTATTAGACTTTGTTGGTAATCCAAGTCAACACCTGGATCCAGGAATTTTTTCAAGGACTCTATGCTATGACGTAATACGGGTAAATCTACATCTGCAGCTTCTAAAGAATAATATCAAAGATAATACCGACAATCATTGGAAAAAATAAATTAAGGTATGTGTTCTCTGAGTGTTTCTAGTTGTTACTGATTTCCATGTACTTAGACTCTCGTTCAAATAATTGCAATTAAAAATTTACACCTCATTTACACATGTTTAATAATAATTATACATGTTCCTGATAAAACACACTTTAAAATCTTACTTTATGGTGTGAAACGTGACAACGTTTTACTATATTTGCATAAATCTAAACTGCCAGCCTAGAAAAATAAATTGAGTGCATAAAGATGCTTCTTCACATGAAATTTTATACATCTATACAATCATTATTAATTATTCATTATTAATAATGTAATTTTTTAACTTGTTTTGATCTTGAGCGCTCTGAGTGCTTCTAGTATCACTAGATGTTTTTCATATTTTCACTACTTACAGTAAATAATGTAAAAGTGGATCCTTTTCCTTAATAAATAACAAAATAACAGTAGTTTCCAGTCCACTTTTTAAGACTTCTGTGATATTCTGTTTAAGATCATATTAAATGAAATATCATGTTCAGAAAGACAGTAAGCTTTTAACACACCTCCAGCACTTACCAGACCACCTCGTTAGCTTTTTTTCTCCAGACTCTGGACCAATCACTACTGTAGCTGCTGCCTTCCAGCCCCCTGGTATCCCATTAGTAAATGGTTGTTTTGTCAGGCAGCATGCTTGCTTTCCATCAGGCTCCAACTGTGACGGTCAAAGTGTATGTAACCTCTTTAGCATGTTAGCCGATCTCTAGCATTGAGCGGTTGAGGCTGTTATTTGGTGTATTGCATATTGCTTATTGTTTGGATATTGGACCAGGTTATTTAGATATGGCGCTCGCTCCCTCAGTAGTTATTCAGTTGTTCTGTGAATTAAAAGTGCTGCTCCAGAGGCATCTTCCAGAAGGAAGGTTAAGCTAGCTCTGAGCATAAAAGGAAACTCTGGGTTAATTTTTTGCAGGTCTTATTTCACATTTCTTCCTTTTTTCAGGCCTTATTTCTTATTTTCCTTTATCTGCAGGTATTCTTGGATAACAGCTGCAGTTTATATTAATCTCTCCTTACTGGCGTCTCCACACCCAGTTAGTTGAGGCAGATGGCTGCCTTACCTGAGCCGGGTTCTGCCGGAGGTTTTGCCATCCTGTTAAAAGGGAGTTTTCCTTCCCACCGTCACCACATGCTTGTTCAGGATGGAAGACTGGATCATAGTTATGATTTGACGCAATCTTGCTGGTTCCCTTAAATAGCCTATTTTTATGAATTGGCTGATCTCTGTGAAGCGCCTTGAGATGAACTTGTCTTGAAATGCTGCTACACAAATAAAGCTGAATTAAATTGAATAGAATTGAGATAGAGAGTGGATGAGAGAAACACCTTTTAATGTAAATAAACATAATCAATAACAGTAAGTAAGAAGTGGAATGCAAGCATGGGCAGCTAAAAGATACACGATGATGAAGCTAACTTAGCAGCTGATCACAACAGGTAACAGTAGTGCACCATCCTCTTAACCTAAATATAATTTCAAGCAATGAGCTGAAATTATTATATAGTTTTATATATTACTTTTCATGATCCACATTCTCGGGTGAGGGGTGCAGTTGAATACAGAGGAAACTATAAACTCACACCCTGTTGAAGGTTATTTTTCTTGTTAAATTGTGCACAAGGTAATTTTAACATAAGCCACATGAAAATAAAAACTGAAAAAGGAATATAAAATTACCTGCAGTCTAAAGCTGGAAGTCGCATTGAGTTTTTTGTTATCAGTCTGGCTGCCAGAGGCTGGAATTACTTCTCTTCCTCAGAGGCTTGCTGCCCGAGGCAAATTAGCTCCTCAGAACAATGTTAGAAAATACAATAGACAAAATGCATCCATCACTATAGGCACAGACTCCAAATCCAGATTGCAGTAATGTAGCCCCAGTAAGAGGAACTTGTTGGAAAGGTCACTGTCCTGCCTTGCAGGGAGGTGTCAGGAAACTTTGCTGTTTTATATTGTATGTGAAAGCACCAGAAAGTGCCACCCAGAGCTTATTGGACAGTCATACAGCTGCTTCTGTCCCAATCAATTCTGTGAACTCATGGGTGGCCAATAACTGGGGCAAAAATTTCCTCAGGCTTTTCTTTTGTGTGTGTGTGAGATTTCAAATTTACAAGAGAGACTAACGCAGGGGATAATTTATTGTGTACAGTCAAAGAAAACAGGGCAGTAAATGCTAAGGACAATATAATAGGCCATTTATCAAAGATACACCTGATTGCTCTGCCAGACCTTCCATTAGTGTTAGCCTGAAGCTCTGTCTTGACAGCGATTTTGTTGGATATTAAACTTTAAAATTGTTTAGCCCTGCTGAGGTTTGTAATTACTATGGCACCATCTCCATAGGAGGCAAATGGAAGTAACTGAAGGTTAAATGTGTTTCCGGCTGGCTGTGCATCGGCTACAAATTAGAGATCAGGACTTAATAACCCAAATATGTAAATGATCGGAGATTAAGTTATTCCCATTTAGCATTCATAAATCCTAATCACCTCCTGCTTGGCTGAGGGAACAACATCGCTGCACATGTAACAAAAGAAAGTGAGGTCCATTCAAATGGAAATATTAGTATCTTTCTGTGCCCTTGCTTCATATTATGAAGCCTGTTCTTAGAGGGTGGATTTAAACAATTCTGCTCACAAAGAGGACGCCAACACTGAGCGCAAACCACTAAGCTCAGCATATCCAAAAAGTAAACAATCTGGATGGAATTGTTATCAGCTAATGTGATAAATGTGTTGCTCCAAATGTTTGCATTGATTAAAATGTTTCGGGAACTTAATGCCACTCATATCAAACCCATCGTCTGGCAAGTGAAAGCTTTTGCTGCAGGAGATTATAAGTTTCACAAGCCAAAGCTTTCATGCTAATATTGTACACTATGTATTTTTAGGCACTCTAGAAATATCAACAATATTCTTTGCATGATTAACAAAAAAATGCTTATTTAAAGAAAGAGATATAGGAAAATTTATCATCTCAGTTGAGAAACTTAACAATTATGATATAAAATGGGACATGCTCCAAAGCATCTACACTGCCAGTCAAAAGGTTAACATTATGAAAGTTTGGACTTGTATATCAATGTTTCTGGATAGACTGAAGCACAGCTCTAATACTTTGTTTTTCAAATAGATTTTGAGAATAATGTTAAACACTGCAAAACAAAAACTATTTAAATCATCCGTTCTGCTTGAATTTATCTCTTTGCAAATTTACCTAAACGATTATTCCAAATCTGTAGTTTCCCATCTTGTATAGGCTTTACAAGTTGTGTAGATGTGTTGTTTAACCATGTTGTTTAGACCATAAAAGCTAAATAACTGGACGTGTATCTATCACTACAATAAATACACAGGTAATCATTCTAAGTTTGCTTAAAGTCATGTACACATTTTCATCAGTGATATTGCTGTTTTTGCAAATGGTATGATTTGATAGTGGCTCTATATTTAAGAAGTCTAAGCTGTCATGTGTATTTTCCACTGAGAATGAATCTACACTACATGTATACCTGAAGCCTGCCAAGATAACACCAAATGCTTCAGAGACTTCAGTAAGACCTGAGGTGATGGAAGTGGCTGCAGAGCAAGCAATTCTGGTCTTAGAAAATCAGGAGAGAAATGGTGATAACATGCCGGCTGCCTGTAACACTTGCATGAATACATTTTGATTATCAGCATCACCTGGAAGCAAAATGTGATCCACCAACAAGCCAAAGATAAGACTAAGGGTGCAGCTTAAGCGTTCTTCCTGAGCAAAGAGTTAGTCTGCTTTTAAGCCAGGCTGTGAATATGCTTCTTTTGTCTTACCTGGATTACTTGCTACATATTTTTCATGAAGCTATAATATGTTTCTGTTGAGTGCATTTAAAACAGAAAGGTTCTTATTGCTTGTTGTTGTATGATTTTGCTGTCCATATAATGGTGGACTGTCTTTTGCTTGCAGCAGCTGTGCATTTTTCTAAGTTTATGTTGCTGGTACAGAATCTTTAAAAAAAATCAGTAAACCAAAAATAACAGTAGTTTTCCTAAATATATTACCTATTTTACAATGGCATGTAGTGGATATGTGCTTTAACACAAAAACACAAACAAACTGTGTATGCAGCAGAGCACATATGGAAAATGCATACACCCCCTGCTCTGTTTTTTTATATATATATAATAGAGTCCTATAGTTTATTATATTGCATGCAAAAGAACAGTGAGCTCATGAATACTAATGCATGTGGAAACTAGAGCAATTGTGAACATGCACTATGTTAGAAAGGGGTTTTGCATGTCTTTTATTGGAATGCTTTTCACTTTCATTATCCTAATCTTCTCCATAAAGCAAATTTATTGGCTTGTTTTCACCAAATTATACTTGGAAAATGTTCCCTTTAATGCAATTTTAGGCGGGAAAAAAAAGGAAAGGAGAAAATGCATTAAAGTTAAACCCATCTAGGAAGATAGTTCTGTTAAATCTGGGAAATCTTGACACCAAAGCTCTTCTGAGTCACCTCTGAGAAATTCCATCTGCCCACCAAAGAACACAACTGCTTTCTCTGCAATAACCCAGACATGCACACCGTTAAAATGAGAGGCTTCGGGTTCAGGTGCTATCCTGCAAATACGCTGTGATGGAGGGTAATGTGTTTCAGTCAATGCATTTTGACACTGATGTAAAATGGTGAAATGAAAAGACACCTTCCCTCCTAGCAGATAAAAGCAGCAACAGGGTGAAAATGGAACTAGCAGCTTTTTGTTTACAATGTGGGCTTTTATGTAGTAAAATGTATCTAAACATGTTTTTTTTTAGATATGTAAAAATAGAATATTAAATAGCTTAAGAGTTGCTGAAAACTCAAGGAATGTCAGAAACATTTCGATGGAGATTTAACCAAAGAAGTATGAGCAGTGTTGCGCAGCGTTGTGAAAGTAGTGTTGTGGAATTGTGGAACAAGCTCCTTCTCCACATCAGACAAGCCTCCTCGTTGCCCATTTTTAAAACACACCTTAAAACCTATTTTTATTCTTTGACTTTTAACCCAGTGTGAGGCTGGCTTCTGTTTTAATGTGCTGCAGGTTTCATTATTGGTTTTATTAATTTATTTATTTTAGTTTGATTTTATTTGCTTTTATTATTTTTTATTATTCTTAAAGTTGCTTTTGTGTATATTTTTTAGACTGTCACTTTTTTGTGCACCCCCTTTTTAATAACAGTTGTTTTAATGGGCTTTATAAATAAAGCTGAGTTGTGTTGAGTTGAGTTATTGTGTCCAGAAGATACCTGTGGTGTCTTTTTTCTGATCAGTTAAGAAAAGAAAAATAGGCTTCTGATAGTACATTTGTTTCTTTTTTTAGAGTAGCTGTTATATATTCTTTTTATTAGACACAGCCATGAATGCATCAGTGGTGATCCTGGGTTATGTATCTTGTTGAAGGACACCTTGACATGCAAACAGAGAAAACTGGAAATTGAACCAAGGATGCTCTTCAGTTGCAACAGCTATACCGACATCAACTTCTTTGATCATCTCTTTCTTAAAAACATAAATGGCATGGAGTTTAATTATATATTTCAGTATAAACTAGCAAATTTGTTTTACAATACAGTATCAATGAATGCATGAATTAATAGTGAATTAACGTTTATCCATCAAAATGTGAAATAATGACATGAATCAAATCCATAACATTAGTTAATGATGAGCTAAAAAGTCACAAGAAACCCTGGATTAATTAATCTATGAGTTTATAATGAGTTAGATGTTAGTTAAGTACATTATTTATATCACTATTGTAAAAGTAAAACCTAAGTTTTGGTGATATAGGTATTTGCTGCAAACAGGCAGACCAGCAGCTAGCAAAGTGTGTGGTAAAAGGCATCATAGGAACATTGAAATTATACATTTGCAGTAAGAAAGTGAAGATAACATAACCACTTTCAACTACATTCATGATGAAGGTTTGTGTATTTAAATTAATTAAAACTATTATTATATATATATGATGTTGCTTTAGCTTGTTAATCTCTGGTGCACCTGACAGTTGTTGTCTTTCTGCTTGGGGGGGGGGGGCTTAGATAGCCTTGTATAAGTGGTTGGATTGCATTGTTATACAGTGTATCTCTTTCTCCTCCTTGTGCTCTATCTACTTTCCTTTTCCTTTCTATTCTATTTATATTCTTTTTCTGTCTTCTCTGGTCTGCAAACTCTATAATACAAGCATTTATTCAAAATAAATAAGCAAATATAAAAGTGAATGTTGGCACTTAGTTTAAAATGTTCTCTACCTTTTATCTACCTTATTATTACAATATATAAGCCTTTAAAGCTAATCCTCTCATTCTAAAGAGCTTAGAGCTAAATTCTATGAAAAATAGAGTCAAACGAGAGACATTGGATGTTGTAATGTAGCTAAACAGAATATTGATAAGTCAAACAAAAGCTCAAAGATTGTGAACAATCACATCTTAGTATGTTTGAACATGACAGAAGTGAGGTTGGTTTTGTTGGTGAATTACTTGCACTTTATAATCTGCTTGTGACTAAGTGCTAATTTTTACTGCCTCTTTTTCACTGTAGTAATCATTTAAATGAGCTGAATGCAGCTGTGATAAGATCATCAAATCCTTTCAGTGCAAATGAATCACCTGCAAAAACCTCAACTGGAGTTTTTTCTAGGTTGTGACTTTACATTCATTTGCTTAGATTTGTCATTTTTGTAAAATGGAAACATGGTCCCGCAGACCTTTTGTCTTAAAAGCATATTTCAAGTACAGGAATACTGAGATTCTGACCTACATGTTGGAATCATCCACCCAGTGTTAACCTCCTCTTGTTAGTATTGAGTTAATCTGTGATAGTATATGCCTGCAGGATGGAACTGTTTTGCAGTTTCCCGACTTCAGGTAAGATTCATCATTAAATTTTCAAGTGCACATGTTTTTTTTTTGTTGTTTTTTTTTTTTGTGTAAATCATTCCAAATCTTACTTTATTCTCCATAGCATAATGGTACACTGTATATGCATGTATGCAAGAGGGAAAGTAGTACTTTTATTTGCTCTGTATACTGCTCCCCAAACAGATGGAAGCAAACTATATTTTGTTTAGAATTACAAAACATTTTCAGCATTGCTTTAATGTTACTTTAAATTGTAGCCTCTTCCTGCAGCTCCATCATCTCCTGCTTGACAAGCCTCCTTTCAAGTGGCTTTTTGTCTTTAATCTTTTTTGTCAGTTTGTACTGATTCATACCTAATTGCCAATATACCCAAAGAAAACCATTCTCGAGTCATTCTTATGTGCAAGCTAGCATTTCCAGTGAATAAAATAGGATGGAAATAATGCTTCTGGTACATTGGTTTACTAATGAATCTTTAATGGCTATTATATTTGCAGCAAATAACTGCACTGGGTTCTCACTTTCATCCTGGGCAAAAAAAAGGCTGTTACAGATACATCAGTGGGTTCTTTTTGTCTTATGTGATCCATCACTCGGAGATATTTGATACATCTATGTTTGAATATATGTTGCTAATGTTGTATTTGTTGGGATAATGAGTACTTGTAATTGGATTTTGATTTGTTATAAAGTAATGATCTTGGACAAATTTGGGTTAGTGGAAAACATCAGTCGTTTTTTTTTTTTTTTTTTTCAAATTTCTTGCATTTAGAAGTGTCTCATTTCCCAGCTAGTCCTTCAATTGAACCAGTTTAAAGGCAAGCATACCTTTATAAATATATTATTTGGGAATATCCGTTTATCACATTCAAATCGGATTGTTCAGCTTTTTCTTAGATCCCACTTTTTTCAGTTTGTGCGTCATTTGTATGCACAATCTATCCTCCTGTACTGTTATGTCAATGCAGCCACACAGCTTCCAGCGGGTGTTAGGTGAATATCACTCCCCTCCCTTCCTTTCCACTCATCACCACTGGAGAGCATCCACAGCATCACTGAGGGGAAAAAACTATAAAAGCCAAAATCCATGTAAATGAGATCATTGTCTATAGCTCCTTTAGTTACAAAAAGAAATTGCATTTATACCTTCTGAGACAATCTAAGCAGAGTTAACCAAAATTTGTTGCCAGTGATGGTAAAAACTTGTGATATTCAAATGAACAAGTGACTCATTTGGTTTTAATTATCTGGTTTGAATTTCAATTGCAAACAACACAGTAACAAAGCCACAATTTTGCATTTCAAGAATTATGCCGCATGTATTCATTTGTTTTATCTTAAAAGTTTACTATATGAGCTCTTTAGCTAAAATGTTCCCAGACAAATTAGGGATAATATTATAACACTGGTGTTCCTTAAAGTAAGGAACTCTTCAAAGTGATGAAGTGTTCTTAATTAGGTTGTGGTTCATATTGTTTGTATTATAGATGCTGCACCTCTGGTTCTGAATGTCATGCATTGCCCCTTTAAATGAAAAGAGCAATAACTGGTGGTTGTTTGACATTTAATGACCAAACAGAAAGTGATGAGTTTCACTAACTCTCCATGAGACAGCAACTACACATTTTAAAAATGTCTCTCAAAAAGTACAAACATAATATCATATTTCAGTATACTTCAGTAGATGTTTTTACCTTTAGTAGCGTATGTTAACTAGCTGTTTGGTTTTAGTCTATAGTGCTGATAAGTTAGCCTGCTGATTTGAAAGCATCCAGCTCTAATAACTGATGTCAGACTATCAAAATCTTGCATTTGATATTTCTTCTGTTCCTCCTACATTAGGAAGCATCACGTCATGCAAAAGCCAACCACAACCAGCAAGTGTAAAACATTGGGGACTTGGGGACTGACATCATCTGAACCTGAAGCCTTGTTCTGGTTCATTTTCATTGGTTGTTTCATGATTTGATTACAGGCGACAGTCAGAGTAGAGGTGGAGGCAGAGGGTGTATCAGTAAGTCCTGATATGAAGGGAGATGAGGTTGTGTTCATTCTTTGACTGAGCTGCAGGGTGACAAAGTGGAGGTGTGACAGGAAAGCTGTAGGCTCATGGGACTAGCATGTAGGCTCACTTCAGCTAGCAGTTTGATGTCTCATGTGCAGAACTTCTCTTTAACAGTAACATGTCCAGAATGACACAAATGCTGGTTAACTAGTAATGCAACTCCACTTGCCTTTAGTGTTCCACTGAGTTGTTTATTATGGTCTGCACGGAGCGTCTTGAAGCCGTGTACAAAGGCATTACAATCTGGGATATGTTCCATTAGCACCTGGAGCTCGTCAGTTTTGTTAGTTAGCAAGCTAATGTTACCCATCACAACAGCTGGAGAAACGGTTTAAACCTCCACCGGTTTCTCTCTCCCTCACTACTGCCCTGCTTTCTCTTCTCTTTGTTTTCAACTCCATTGGAATTTGAGGTGTTCTTGAAATTTTGAATTTGGAAACCATTATCAGTTGATCTTGGTAGTAAATAAGTCTTGTTGCCATGGAGACTCACCATAACAACTGGACCTCAGCCAAACTTGACCAGTGATGATATGTTTAGCTGCATCTCATCCTTTAACCGCTGGCTGTCCATGTGGTGCTTTATAGATAACTGGAAAACTATCTGGGAAAAACCTAGTCTTATTAGAAGAGATGGCATTCATGCCACTCTAGATGGAGCCGCTCTTATTTCCAGGAATATGAACAATTTAATTACTTATTTGAACCCAAGACTATTCAGGGATGAGACCAGATAGCAGAGCAGGGCTGGAGTCTGCATGGACGGGACCCAACCTACACACTTTCTTGTAGTCTCTCACCTGCCGCCACTGTCTCCAAAACCCACAATGACTGTCTCTGTCCCCAGGCCACCCAGAATAAATAAATAAAAACATAAAAATAAAACATATGTAGAGTACATCATGAAAAACCTTCTAAATATAAAAAAAAATCAACAGGAAAAAAAATAACCATTAATGTGGTTTATTGAACATCAGATCTCTTCTGTCTAAGTCTCTGTTAGTTAATGACCTGATTAGTGATCATTATATTGATCTTTTTTGCCTCAAAGAAACTTTGCTGCAGCAGGAGGATCATGTTAGTATTAATGAATCTACTCCACCTGACTGTTGGACTGTAGACTGTTACTTTCTTCATTATTGAGTTTAGTAAGGCTAAATGTGTAACAAGGCCTTTACCGTCAGAATTGGAAGCAATCCTCCTCTTACCCAATCCTCGAATAGACACAATATAATACTAAAGACTCAATATGATAAGCTGCACATGTTCAGTTACAAAGCGCCACCAGGTGTCGAAACTTTGAACCAGCCTGGTATGATGTCAGGACAGGGTTCATTCTGAGGTCATGACCTTTTATTTGGACTTGATTTGAGGTCAATGAGAGAAATATTTTTAGAGTTATAGCCAAAAATCAGACCTTTTTTTTGCATAAAGCACCACCTGGTGGGGAAACCATGAATCCCAAAATGGTGAAATTCAAGCCAGGCCGTCCCCTTGGGGACCTAAATAGGTGTGCTGAGTAAAATCCAATTGAGAAAACTGTTTAAGTTATCGCGATTAAACGAAGACTATCCAGTGGCGGTGGTCGTGATGAAACCATAATATCCCAGACACTCCGCGTTCGGGGATATAAATATGATAGATGACTTCTTAATATAGTTACAGAATGTGTGGCTTTATATTATTGTATTGTGTCTATTTAAGGATTGGGGAATAGGACGATTTGGGGTGCTCGGGGATTCTGAAGGCATAGGACTTTTTGTAAGGATATTATTTAAGCTTTACTCTGACCCTCTCCTTATTTCCAATCAACAAACACGTAAATCCTTGGACAGGTGTGAGTCAGGATCTAACAAGTTTCCACCCATGTGCTCTTTGTTTCATGTATGATTCTTGCATGTTTTTTGTTTTATTCTTGTTGTTTTGTGCCTAGTGATTTTGATTGCTACAACTTTATTGTAGTTTTTCATTATTTTCCTTTCATTTTCTAGTTATTCACTGCACCTCCATCTCCTGCATATTTTCATCTGAAATTTCACTTTATACATTTTACCCATATCAGGACAGCTTTTTGGTCACCATTAGTGACTGAACTCAGGATTGTATCTTCAACATAATGTAGAGTCATGAGTACAAGGTACATTATGTTATTCACTAGGGCGAGAAAGTTTTTTTGCTTCCTTCTGTTTCTCTCAGCAAACCTGAGAGTCAGCGAGAAACTAAAGGAAATGGTGTACCTTGGGATATGTCCTTTAAATGTAAAAGAAAGCTGGGAAAAGTGGGAATCCTGGAAGGTGTGTAAAGTGGAACGACTTGGAGGAGACTTATTTTAATCCATAAGTACCATAAAATACACAAAAATGAGAATTTCTTGCAGTTGAGATGTCTTTCCCACACTTCCTAAGGGAAGTTATTCTTTTTAATTATGTGCATTCAATTGACAGTTTTGGTACATGGAGGTCTGACAAATATGAAGTTGTAGTTTTCTCTCATAACAGTGCATTTGGTGATGCCACATAATGTGTTAAAATAACGTGCAAAATCCATTGTCTTGGTTACCACAGTGATAAATCTGACGAGGACACCTCTGCCTGTCTGAAAAGGTCAGACACCTTGTTAATGCACTTCATCAGCACAGCTGTAAAAATGGACTTCTGTCAAGTTTTAGCCACTAGTGTCAAACTCAGACTGCATGAGGTAAAGCACCAGAGTCTTTATTAGAGTAGAACTTGCAAGTAAATATTAAAATAATAATAAGATTGATTTTAAATTAAATATTTAACAAGGCAAAAAAATGTCTTTAAATTATTGTCCAAACAGGTCAGAAACCACAGTCTCTTGGTTTAAACCCCCAACAACACTCTGATCATGCTGACTTTTCTTTGTTTTTATAATAACTTGCAGCAGGAAATCCTTTGTCCACTAATACAAAGGTCATGACTCACTTTTCATTTGCATAGTTTTAGAGGCACCAGCGGCTTATTTTATCTTAAGGCACTGTCTTTATTTAACCCACTTTGAAAAAAGTAGCTTTAGAGATTTATGTTTAATAAGCATGGAATTAGATAAAATCAAACTTCTACAAACAACCCAACACAATATTTTGCAAAAAAGTTGCAAATAGCTCCACCTGGACTAGAAACAAAATGCTCTTCACATTTTAATGCAGAAGATATAATCTCAGAAAGAAAATAATTAAGTTACAGAGGCCGTTTCCTTTTTTACACTTGATTTTCTTGCTGTTTCTAATAATTCCCTCTGTTGTTATTGTATGATGAATCATTCTTGTGTCATAAAGACAATGGACATTTCTGCCTTGACGATGATGCAGTGACACATTTCTGAGCAATCATACAGGATCCTGAAGTACAGCTAACATGAGATCAGTTTTGCTGTGACACCATTTATGCTACTATTCTTATCAATAAACCAGGCCGTGGGTCTGATTCACAAAATGTATTAGCGGTAAATGTCTGCATGTAAATTTTTCTGCACATAACATTCTCAAAATTCACCAAAATTATAGACTGTCTTATTGTCTACATACCTCCAAAAAAAAAAAAAAAAAAAACTCTAAATGTCCCCTAATACCTGTTTTCTTTATGGCTAGGATAAGCTTATTAAATAATAATAATAACAAACTAACACTATCCAACCATTTACAGAAACCACACAGTGTTCTGAACTTCCATCCTCTTTACAAGAGTGCAATATTAAACCATCTCCTTGCGCTCCCAGCTCATGTTGCCATGGTGATAAGGATAGAATGCTGGTCTCCTCTTTGCCATGTCTGTAATTCAGTTATTTTAGCGTGAGAGATAGGCCCCGTCAGTGAGCCAGACGAGCTGCAGAGGCCACAATGAAATAGGGAATTGCATTCTAATGATGAATGTGTTCAGTCACTACGTTCAGCATGATTGAAAGATTCAGAGACAGTAAGGAAGAGCAAATGAAAGGGCTTAGAAATTACAAATTCAGAAGTTCATAAATCAGTCTTCTGTCTTCTCATTATCCAGTCGCATACAGTACAACAGTGATTAGAAGCAGAGGATCACTCCATTTTTACCCCCAAAAATTTTGAATTGCTATTTCTTGAATTAAGCCAAGTCTCTTAAAACTGAAATACTTGTTTCCTCAATAATAGAAGGATTTGGTTCACAATCCTCCAATTAGAAATTTTGTTGCATATAATATAAACTTTTATTAAGCACAGACAGATATAAAATGCAGCCTAAAAGCCAAGTTAGGAAGTCATTCTCATAATCAAAATAGAAATTTCTGCAGAAAATTATCTAAGTATGAATAATACATTAATAATTCATTTAATATTTATTTCTTTGGTATGTGATGATATAAGCTGGATAATACCCTTTGAGGTGTTCATTATCAGAAATTAATTTAGTGTCAGACGGTTCACGCCTTCACATCATCCATTAATTTCTGATAATGTTCAGGCATTATCTGTTACCCACTCTCAAGTCAGAGCCCACATGGTCTGACCAATTTTGAATTGTCACAAAGCTTTGACAATGTGGTATTTGCATTAGGGGTTGGCAATATATAAAATATACTCAATGTATCTAAAGCAGTTTTAAGCATGATTTATGAAGTAACTGTAAAACAAACATTTAGTAAACTGTCCCAGCAGTGTTATTGACAGTGGTCAGCCAGCACACTACTCTCTAAGGGGCCCTACTTCTCACTTTTGCTGAAAGAAACCCAAACCAATAAGAGCAGGCTTATCAACATTACAAAAAGCAATCTGTCTGGCAGTAACAAAAAAATGAAAAAGCACAAAGTGCAAAAAATACACAAAAACAGTGGAAAGTTGTGCAAAGAAGTCCAAAGTATCTGTTTAGTCTGTTAGCCAGTTTAGGTGTCATAGCACTGAAATAAAAAAACAGATAACTAGGACAAATTCTTTCTTTGGTTACCAAAACTGGTTATTAAAATAAACTTTCAAGCTAAGAATGTTAGGTTATTGAATTTATAAGTGAGACATCGGAAGTTTTATTAAGGTGTATAAATAGAAGTTATTATGAATTGTGTGCAAGTGGTGTTTCTATTTTATTTTCTGTATGTGATTATAAGGATTATATATAATTGTTATTGGCATAAGATGTTATAATGACAAGTCGGATGCCTGTGAAGGGGCCCCCTGTAAACTGGATTTAATGTGGGTTTGTTTTTTGTTGGATTAGAATTAAATAGTTTGAATTGATTTTTGTCTATAAAGTGGTTTGAGATGAAGTTGTGAAACGGAATTATACAAATAACTGAATTCAACTGAATCCAGCCATCTGGCTTTACATCCTGCAATTTCCACAAAGCTAGTAGTGTATCTGACCAATGCAAAAGACATTTATTACAAATAAAATGTGAACATATATTACCTGTGATATCCACTCTAGTGACATGCAAAGAATTTTATTTATTGCTTTTGTATTGGTAGTAATCCCTATTCACATATATCACTGCACTGAAGTGTGTCATATTCATCACATTCTTCTCTTCAGTGTCCTTTCCCATATGTAGCAATCAACTGCTCTGACAGGGCTTGCCCAGTCTGGTTTGGATTGTTACTGCTTGAATCAAAAGCCACCACACACAAATCCTGTGATGTTACTGTATGTTCTTCTGAATACCAGAGCATATGGAAAGAGAAGCCCCTGCAGAGCGCCATATGCTAGAAAAACAAGCGATGCCTATAAATGTTGGATGAGTAAATGCAAAAGTTCTGTTTAGAATACTGCAGCCTCTGGGCCATCATATTCTGCGGGGGCAAGTGTGTATGACCATCGTATGGTTGACCTGACACAGGAAATTAAAGCTGGCTATCTGTATCAGAGAAAATATTTCCAAAACACTATGAAGCTACGCATGAAGCTATTCTACTATTGTTCAATTTCATTTGGATGTTTTTGGGAGACACTTCACTGGTCCCAAAGCTTCTTGTAATAATTGCAAACGGGTTTGTGTAGAAGTAAATTTTTCTGAGGGTTCCAATGAAGAACTATATTCTGGAATAAAATACAGAGAATTTTGGCACACCATTCAATTCACACACTTTAAAGCATTTTTATTCAGATTAATAATCTTTTATACTCCACATGAAGTAAATGATTGGTCAATTCTTTTAATTTTTTTAGTGCTTTAGACTATACTCATTTTAGGGATGTTAAATTATACCAACTTTTGTTTAACTGCATTTTTTTAAAAGTAGGAATAGTGCTTACACCATCTCCATACAGTCAGGAAGTGATGCAAGTATACCGTTGTGATTCTAAGTCGAAATGGCCTCAGAATGGATCTTTTACACGGACAGTTTAGCTTTAAAGCTCTGCAAGATAGCTTTCTAGACAAGACTAAACCAATTCTTTTTAAACTTTTGTCAATCACTGTATTCAAATTCAAATACATCTGGTTTTATAACCAGATTTTGGGGAATTTCTTTGAGGTTAATAAGGATATATATGAACAATCTCCATTGTATGTTTAAGATCTCAGATAATATATTCCAGAGCACTCCTCATAAGTAAGATTTTTTCGTGGTTCCCAGAGTCTTAAGAGAACGATGGGAGGCATAGCCGCTTATGGAACCAGCTCCCAGTGTGGGTTTGGAAGCAGACACCCTCTCTACCTTTAATATCAAACTTAAGAACTTCCTTTTTGATAAATCTTATAATTAGAGATGGTCTAGTCATCTATTAGTTATGTTGCAATAGGCTTGACTTGCTGAGGGACTTCCCATGATGCACTGAGCACTTCCTTTTATCTCTCTGCCCCTTACCCTTCATGTACATATGACAGTATTGGCATCATTAACGTATCTTGCTGGATAAAAGTTACAGTGTCTGTTGATCTCACTTTCCTGTCCTCTCCACCCCAACTGGTCGAGGCAGATGAGCCAGGTACTGCTGGAGGTTTTTCTTTCCTGTTAAAAAGGACTTTTCTTTTCTACTGTCGTCCCTCGTTCATGCTTAGGATTGAGGATTGGATCGAAGTCCATATTTGATGCAATCTGTTGGTTTTCCTTAACTATACTACATATTTCAAATTGGTTGGAATTGATGTCTTTAAAGTGCCCTAAGATGGTCCATGTTGTGAAATGGAGTTTTATAAATATCAAAACAACGTCAATATCTGTCACGATGCGGGGAAGGTGGTAGACCCAAACGCAGGAAAAGAGAAGACAGCCAATTGCAGAATAACTGGATTTATTATTGGAATAACCAAAGAACTAGCAATGATCTCAAGAACAAATGAATCTAATGAACCAGCAACTAAAGAGACAAACTAAGGGACTTAAATAAATGGGAACAAACAAGGGACAGGTGAACATAATTAAAACAGGTGAAACCAATGAACAGAACATAAAGTTGAACAGAAACACAAAGCAAACAGGAAAGGAGGAAGTCTACAAAACAAAACTGGAAACCAGGAAGAAGAAGTGATTAAATTTAGGAGGTGACCCGCATATCTGTCTAAATCCAGGAAGGTTTTGAAGGATTCTTTAACATTGTAAGATAGCCACTCGTGACGCCTCCTACAGGCCATTTCTGTCTGTTGTTATTTGCTCTGACAAAGCTCGTGTGACTACGTAAAATTTTCATAATATGGAGGGGAACTGTGAGCTTGGCGGAAGTTTGCACTAATAGGAAAGTGTGTCAAAATCTTTGCCTGGTAGTGTATGTAAAAAATAAAAATGTTTCACTAAATGTAAATTTGCATAGTAAAAGTGTTTCCATCAATCCATTTTCGACCACATATTCCCAAACGGGGTCGCGGGAGAACCCACACTAACACAGGGAGAACGTGTAAACTCCACACAGAAAGGCCACCGTCCAAGCCGGGGATAGAACCGGCAACGTGTTAGCTTTGAGGCTACAGTGCTAACCACCTCGCCTTTGGCTCTTTTCATCATATCTGGAAAGATACCAATTTGAAAACTTGTTACAAATATATGCAACACAAAAGACACAAAAAATGACCTTTTTTAAAAGCTATATATTTATGTAATTGCAATTGGAAGATTTTTTTACTTTTAAATTCATTTACTACTTCTAAAATGTCCCTTGCCCAAACTCCCCAAACAAGAAACATTGTGTTAAATTCAAGGTTAAATTAAAGGTTTCATTTTTTTCTGACTTTGGAAGGATTTTTTTTTTTTTTTTTTGCTGCTACATTAATGATGTAATTATTGAACGCATTAATTCAATTCAATATGCTTCAAGAAGCCTTAATATTCTTTATATATATTTGAAGCAGTTGTTCATAACAAATCTTGTTTTGACATTGCATTATAGATGTCAGTCAATTTCTATATTTTTTAATATAATTATTCTCCTTTTCCTTTGATGCTTTTAGAATTCCATATATCGCTTATTTTTTCTTTTTAATAGTCTTCTTCAATCCCTTTGTTAACTATGGTGTAAAGTTTTTCACTGGACAATTCCTGTAATAATGTGTCAAATCTATCCAAAAATAAATGATAAACATCATTGGTATTTTCTACATAAATCTCCTGGCAATGATTTGTCAGTCCTTTTTTTCACTCTACCTGAATAATGAGTCAGAACTTTCTTTCAAACTCATTATTCTTTTCAAGAACTACAAAAACAGACAAATCATCACTTATGTCTGTCACCACCAGTCCACTTTTAATCCTCCAATCAGTTATATTTAAAAAGATATTATCAATCAAAGTAGCAGCTTCTTTGGTTATCCTGCTAGGCTTTAAGATCAGTGGATAAAAGCCTAAAATAAACATAGTACAAAAAAATTCAGCAGTTCTCTTGTGATCATTTGACTGCAGCTGAAATTGGTTTGTAAAGCACTTTTCAGAAAGTACTTTACAGAAAATAGTTGCAGTGAAGAAACATGAGCACACCCTGAATTGGGATGCAAGTCATGCAAACTAATCATGTATCACGTCTTAAGTTTCTGTTGTGCCTAATGGCTGTTCCAGAGATCCGCCATCTTCTAAAAACAAGTAAACGTTGTAAAGTTTCATTTATTTGCAGTTTAATTTTTCACAATTCTGATTTTCTCCCCCCAATGACAGTCAAATTGCCATTAAACTACAATTTTAGACTGGACAAAAAAGGAACCCTAAGACCTTTAACATTTGGTTTTTATCTGCCCTGGGGAAGTATTCTGCATTCCGGCCTCAGTCAAAAGGTGCTGCTGCTTTTGAGTAGTTATCAGTTCCAAGTCTGATATCTTTCACCAAATCTGATTATCTTGGGCCTGCAAGTGACGACTGCAACATTTTTTCTTTTTTAATTTAACAAGATAAAACTTACTATCAGTCCTTCTGTTTAGGGATAATTTGGTGTAGTTAAATATAATTAAATGATAAACTTTTTACTCTTTGCTTTTCAAAAGATGTTATTCACCACAGAGTAAAGGATAAAATGCAGCATTTTTTTCAACTATTGTTTCACCTTTTATAATATTCTTCTCTTAGGAAGTACAGCATAAAGCATATTCTGTGAGGATATATACAGCCTTCATCAAACTGATGGTACATTTTGAGGTTGACAACATTTTTATTTTCATGTACAGTTTCTATGTTACTAAGTCACAGAAGCACTTGACAGTTGGCATGCATTTGAATTGAAAAAAAGACCAAAAAGATCATAAAACAACTTAGCTATAAGGATCTTGCATTATACATGTTTAATCAATAAAGCAAATCTTTCCAGGGCAATAGCCATTTCTCTACAGCTCTTGCCCATGATGAGGTATATTGATCCTTAAGTTTTCTTCCCCTCTCACACTGATTCAAGTCTTACAATCAGCATTAGTATTCAGACATACATCTATAAAGTCTCAGGTGTACATATGGTTCTGTGGCTACTTTCCATTTGTACATTCCATATAAATGCACATATATTAGATTTAATTACAGCAAAACAAGTTGCAAAACTGAATGTCTGAAAAAGCCTGCCATAATAATCCTTTGCAAGTAAATTTATAGACGTTCTGGGACTGTTATAATATTTGTGCTGCATACTCACAAACATCATTGAAGAGGTTTAAAGATCAAGCTTACTTGACACAGCCCTCTTACTGCACACTCCACTGGTCCTATGAGAGAAGCAGTCTCCTGCTCCCTGGAAGCTCTTAAATCATCCAGCCTGATAAAGACAGCTCGATAGGGTCTCCATTGGAATTTTAAAACTCCAAGTTCCACAACCATAAACATGCAGTATGCTCTTTTTAGAGGTGGCAGTGGAGACACTGCATGGGCTATTACTCTAGGGTCCACCACTAACTGGCCAGCAGCTATGTCTCTCCTCATTTATGCCCAACTCTAAACCCTACACTCCCAGTTGGGTTACAGCTAAGACGACTTTACTTCACAAGCCTTTACAATACTAGAAACACTGCCATATTTTTATTCGGTAATACAAATGCCTCAGAGAAAAGAGCTTCACTTTCAATACAAGGTGCAACACTGTGATTGCAAAAAGAAGCCAACACAGATACCAAAAACATGACAATCTCCACGTGCAGCTGCCGCCTCAACTGCATGGGATTAATGAGAAATAAATAGTTGGAGTTTTCCTTGCAACCTCCCCCCAAGGGACGTTATCTATGTAACAGGCCTGGCTTCACGTTGCTCTAAAATGTCAAGCACCAGTGCTGTAGTCCATTCCTAATGATTCAAGGAACAAAGCAGGCATGCTCAGCCCCTGCCAACTTCACAGTCTAAATGTATACACAAGTTGCAAGTGTTGCATGCGCTGGAGTTGGAGAGGTGGCACTTGCTTCTGAAGAAATCTAAGAAAACTGCTCCAATCTTGGGTGTTCTCAGAGAAAGAGAATATGCAGATAAAAAGAGCAACATTTTATATGTTTGAGTATGTGCCTATTTTCAGCCACAACATGCTTTTAAAATCCAGTCAGTGTGCTTTGAATGTATAAGAAGGCAGCATAATGCATGAGTGCTAATTTAGGCCGTGCGTGGCACGTCTCGGACAAAGCCCAACTACAGTAATGAGAGCTGTCATGAATTGACTCCAAGTTAGTGCTGAAGTGTGGGTTTCCAAGAGCTTTAATCACTCTAGTTTGTAAAGAATGGGGTGCATCCTGCCTCACTTCCTGCTACTGACTTAGTGTTTAATTTGGGTCGATTGCAAGGTTTTGCTAGATGTTATTTCTGCCCTGCGGAACAAACGACAAGCAACATAAAAAATGATACAATTCAAACTGAAGCTAGAAATTGTTAAGTGCTGTTGCTTTTGACTTACACCTGATGTGATAATGTGTCCTGGAGGGCGCGTGCCGAGCGGTGTAAAGATAACACACCCATGAAAAACACACCACACGTAAAAAAGAGTGACAGACTGATCTACTGATTCAGAGTACTTAAATAGGAAAACTGATTTGGCAACAGCTATGATTTTTCTTTGTCTTCAAACAAGGACTTAGTAAGTAAGTAAGTAAGTAAAGTTTATTTCTATAGCGCCTTTCACAGACAATGAACATCACAAGGTGCTTTACA
>JBAMHX010000020.1:7440490-7453957 GCA_037177515.1 Pseudomugil tenellus
AGGTAGCTAATGAAATACACCCACATGCATATCACGGTATCATCTGCATAAAGGTGTCACAAAGTGTCTTCTTTTTTTAAAAAAAAAAGTAGTGTATACATAAAAAGCAGAAAAAAACGTAACACTATAAGGCTGTACGCTAGTTCAGAGAGGATGATTGGGACAGAAGAGGATCTATAAATTAGATTAAAGTCCAATTCTAATGGTTTCCTAAAACAAGTTTGTGTTGCTATAGCTATACATGGTTTCATGGTTTTAAAATGGCTTTAAGACGACTACACCTTCTTCCTCATTTGAGGAATGTTTCTCCCCCCACCAACAGCTGCCCTTCCTCTGCTTTTGACCAGGGCTATTATTTTGTATTAATTACACTGTACATGACTGAAATGTGCAATGATTAAATTAGACAAGGTCATATGCTAGTATAAGCTAATGTATTCAGTTTCTATGACTTCCTGTTGCTTTAAGTAATATTATAAATGACCCGCTACTCATTTCTTCTGGTTTGTTTAGCCTGCCAGAGTCCCTGGATATAAGATACTCACCACACAGGACTGGAAAGTCCAAACAGGAGCAAAATAAGGACAAGACATTCAAAAATATACAGTATAAATCCAGATGGGTTTTTATCTGTCAAACTTGGAAAGCGGCTTCTCACTGCAAACATGAGACACGGCATTGTTAAAACAGTGTCCTACATTGCAACTTTTAAGCAAAGAATGGTTTACAAAAAATGCAAGGTAATGTAGCCGTTGAAGAGGCTAACACACAGCGTCCACAAGAGTCAGTGTAGGTCACACCAATGCCGTTTGTTTTACAACACTAAAATGCTACAACTGGGAAACCAACCAGTCATTGCGGGACTGGGAGTATACTAACTGTTAAAAAGAAACTTAAATCCAACACACTTCAAACAAAAACAACATACACCATATCGCCATCTAAAGTAAACTCCCAGCATCCTAACTGACCTGGTAAATGGAGAACCACACCAACCACACCACTAGAAATTAAATGACATACCAGCACAGGTAATAAACATTATTCAATCTGATTGGTAGTCCAAATTTTATGAAGACTTCATATCAAAGATAACCTGAAACTAAACCAACTAATATCATTACTGTAAAAATCTTTTCCCAATTACACTAAAAACCCTTTGAAGAGTCTGAAAGTAAAGATATTTGGAGACTGGCTCAAGCAGATCCAACACAGCCAAGAATGTGGGCGAGATGAAAGAGTCACAAGTGTGCAACACACCAGCAAAGTTTTCTGATCCTACCCAGCACATATCTCTTACAAGAGTCACAAACTACGTCTGTAGGATGTGACTGAACATATAGGTGCACAAGTTATAACCACCACATCTAGAATAGTAACTTCAGATAAAGAATGTGCAGCCAGAAAGGATTGCATAATTGCAGATTTCACCTTTGTGAGTGGCTGTAACACAGATCTAGTATGTGATTTAGTATGAGACAATCTGGAAGGACAGCATATACTGTATCAGTGAAAATGAGTAGTTATCATGTTTTTACATAGTTTCAGTCTGAGATTTAGAAATCTAAATAGAGCAGCGCACGATGCGTTCTGTTTGATTGTTCTAGTTTAGATGGTCTCAAAGCTGAAGTGTAATTTCTCATGATTACTTGAGGGTTTATTCCTCCTTTTCTTCACTTTTTTGACAGAGGAACAAACATTTCTATTTGTTGAAGCACAGGATGTAAATATCCATCATATAGACCAGCACCATATATGCATTCACTTATGTAACCCCTTCTGCTACACTATATTATCTCATTGATGTTTATAGTGTGATCACATACTGTTAGGGTTTATTGATTTTGTTGGTTTGGTTTCCTGTTTCATTTTGTATTCTTCCTGTTGTGTCACATGTTTATGTTGAGCTTCATGTATTTGTTTATTAGTTTCACCTGTGGTTGATTTTGGTAATTGTTTTCACCTGTCCCTCGTTTATTTCATATGTATTTAAGTCACTTGGTGTGTCTGTTTGGTTGCGGGATCATTACTAAGTAAATTCGTAGTCTGTCCGTTCGTCCAGTGTTCCAGTGATTAATAAAACCTGTGTATCTTCATCATGGCTGCCTCCTGCTTCTCCTCCTCGCCTGCATTTGGGTCCACCACCTACCCTCATCCTAACACATCCTACGTTAAATTGTAATCAAAAGTTACATTAGAGACCCCGCCTCATAAGACACAAAGTGGCTACAGCAGCGGAAACATACCTTTAGATGGCTTCAGAGCTGCAAGCCATCATGCAGACAATACTGACATGCACCAAGATCAGCTTGACAACTAAAATACGTGAAATGACAAGGACACAAAATATCCAACAAGATGTAAACAAAAATAAATTATTTCTTTTTTTTTAAAAAAAAAAAAGCAGAGATACAGGTGAAGAAAGAGGGAAGTCAACCATCACATTTTTCATTGTCATAAAGATATGAAACAACTGCAAAGAGATGGAAAAAAAAAAACTTCCAAGAAAACGGCAACAAACATACAAATTCATTAAGTTATATCCGTTGTCAACCTTGCAAACAAAGTCACTGTTGTGGTTGACTTGGCAAAGAACTGCTAGGAACATTAGAGAGGAAGCGAAAAAAAGGAAAGATAGAAACAGGGTAACCAATAAGACATCAGACTGATTTTAATTGGTTGGAGAGAGCTCAGAGAAGAGACAGCAATGCAAGACAGATGCTGAATTACTGCTTTCATTCGTGAAAGTGTGAAAGTTCAGTAACTCCGCTCTAACACTTATGATTGCATATTCTAAGTTTTGTAAATACCATGCTCACACTCCAAATAGTGGCACACTAATACCAGAAATGTGCACCAACAAGTTAAAAACATAAAATGTTTATGAGACTACAGAGCTTTTCTATTTAAAAAAAAAAAGATGGTGCCATAAATTAGGGATTCGGAGGAGTGACAAGTTACAAGTCTCAATTTTACGACTCCTTCCAAAACTCCCAATTTACCTGATTAAATGCAACTTGTAAAACTGATCAAGCAAAATGCTCCATTTCTGAAACAGTCCAGGTGTGATATGATGCATGGAAACTGCTTTAATAATGAGATATTATAGAAGATGGATGGTGGAATCCCAAAACCCCAATTTCTGTCCATTTTGCAAAAGTCTTCCTGAGCTAAATACATATGTCACATTATCAATCCTAATTTTTTTTTTAAAAAAAGCAGGTGTGAGTGAAACATCTGCTATCTTTACAGGAGAATACTCACAAACTTGTACAACTCTCACAAACTAAGATGTTTTCCTTCATAATGACAGAAAACATGAAAAGAAGCAACATGGCCTGATCAGTATTTTGACACATAACACAGATAAGCACTAGATGTTTTACTGCTTCAGATGGTCTTTGTCTCTAAGAAACTGGGAGGTATTTGCATCAATAATGTTTGTTTTTTACCTACAATTACTGTCCTCTGCAGCATACTGTGTCAGTATGAAATTCAATGCAGAAGGCGTTTTAACGGCTTCAGTGGGCAGCAACCATCTTTGCATCTCTGTCATTTTCCCCACCGCCAAGAACAAAAGTTTGCCAAAACGTCAGACTGTTCAGAGGAAAACAACAGCAACAAGCACCATCTATCGACTGACAGGTTGGCAGGCAGCTATTACTACAAGTTGAAGAGTTGAGGTAAAGTCGATTCACCAAAAATAGGCAGGCAGGGTTATGAGAAATGATTTGACTACTGATGTCAGAAACAACACACTAGCTCTCTCACACACAAAGAAATGGAGGAAAAAGCAATATCTCAGAGAAAGGGCACATTTGCCAGCATTGTTTGCTTGTGTAATTAGGCATTGAGGTATTTTTCACAAAGTGACGGCAAACAGATGGACTTCGGCAGCTGCAGCCATCTATCAGTCTTAATGTAAGAAGCACTTGCTTTCCAAAAGAATCTGCAAAGACTCTTATAGAACAAGTGTGGGCTGGTTTCCATGGTGAACAAAGCTAATAGGTCATTTCTAATCTTGCTGAATGACATGAAGTGAACTCAGAATCCCCTTAAAATACAGGTTTGAGGCATTATCTGAAATAACCATCCTTCTCTTTACCTTGACCCCCTTAGGAACCCTAGGAATTAAACACCTCCCTTATGATTTAGAAATTACAGGATCGCCATCTCGCCTTAATTTGCCGTTTCAACACGAGACAGACGCTGGAATGAGCAGCAAAGTGTAATTGCCCTTGTCTAGTACGCAAGATTGTTGGTATTCTGAAAGGAAAAGAGACAGCAGGCCCCCTTCATTTGCCTCACGATGAAACTCATTCTCAGAATATATAACGAGGTAATTGAGCGATGAATTACTTTTTGCATCAGCACCACTCAATGACACTGATTTTGAGGTAGTAATATATTATCTTCCCCTCTGTGGCAATTTATCCCCAGAATGACATGCCAATGAAAAATGAATATTCTCCTCTTTTTATCAAACCTGAAAACAAGTAAACGAGCTTTGCAAAAGCAACAAACTGTGTCAGAAAGTAGGCTGCGATGTAACAGTTTTTCATTATGCTAAACCACGTCTCCGAGTTTGACTCATGATTGCTGTGATTCCCCAAAGAGAAGAAATAAATTAGTTTTGCATCAAGTAATGAAATCGACCATTTTTAAACTTAGTTCTTCCCAAAATATGACTGTCTGCTATAATTGGGTAGGAACCTCCACCTTGGATTAAAGTGTGTGAAAGAAAAAGCCATCACTATGGGTGATAATTGAAGTTTGATAGAAAAAGGAATGCCTAAATAGAAGACTGCCAGGCAATTTAACAAAAAATCATGAAACATTTAGTAGATGACTAATTTAGTGTCACTTAGAAGTTAACATTCACCCATGTTAGATGTTAATTTCATGGTAATGTCGGGCTTTTTGGGACATCTTTGAAATAAACTGAGAGAATTTATTCACTTCAATTTTCTTTTTTTTTTTTTTTTTTGTTGTTGTTTTTTAAGAAATTTATGGCGGATTTTTTTGTGCATATTTTGGGACAATGATCAGTTTTCTGTGATTGACTGGCGCCCTGTCCAGGGTGTCCCCTGCCTCTCGCCCGATGACTGCTGGGATTGGATGATGGTTTAGAAAATGGATGTATTTTTTGGTCTTTACAGTGGGTGCTTCTTTTGTGGACAGCAGCTCATCATGAGAAAATAGAACTTTAGTATAAACGCAACCAGCAGCTGAGTCAAATCTAATAGTTGGTGCATTCATTCTCTATAGCACTTAATCGAATTTAGGTTAGTGGGGAAGCTGGAGCGTATCCCAACAATTAGCAGACGGGAGGCAGCTACACCTTGCCTTAAGACTTGTTTTATGTAACTGTGTGTTTGATACTGTATTTTGAATCTTGTGAGCTGCGCTATGATTAAAGGAAAAAAATATTTATATACAAACAGAAGCCTTGTTAGAAAGGTCAGCCTTGGTATAGTGTTGAGCATTGAACAAGCGATACGTCACGTGTTCACTTTTTTAAAATTGCTTTTAACACCCAACTTAATTTGCATCTGAACTTGAAAAGAAAAATGTAGGTTTATATGCACGGAGGATAGGAAATCTTAATGAATCGGACTTCTTTCATTATTTTATCCAGTCTGAAGTTGGAAATTCTGCTTCCCACTTTTTTGAATGCATCAAAATAGATTGAAGCTTGTTTCAATGCGATCACAACAGACGCCCTAACTTGCTGTATGTGAATTGAACATACCTGTCCTTTTTACCATATTTGTATGGAGAACTACTCTGCATTTTCAAGCGGCATCCACAGCTGTTTGAAATGGCTCCAAACACATTCCTGACTTGTGCACATCAATGCATTTTAACTCTGCACTCTTGTCTTTCCAATTGTCCCATGTATTGAGCACTGCATGCTGCTAAACAAAACCTCTTTTAATGTTACAGAAAAAACATCAGTAGCAGTCAATTAAGATCACAAAGAAGTTTGGATGCGTTTATATACATTTAAATACATTTTTAGCATCACTGAATTAATAATGTAAGAAACTTTATGAAACATTTTTTTTGTTTGAATAAATGAAAACCCAGCTTAATTAAAGGTTATGCACACCAAATCTGTTTTCTTCTGTTTGAAGCAATTCTGCCCCAGAAAAAGGCCATTTAAAGTTATTTTTGAAAGACTGATACGCCAAGCATGCATGAAAATCTACGTGAAAGAAAGCATCCTGATTTCGGAACAATGGATGAAAGTTATCCCATTTTGGTGTTTTTTCCCAGCAAGATAACGTTCTAGATAAGACAGGATACTACAGGATACTACTGTACATGTAAATACATCATTTTAAATACATAGGAACCTTTGTGAATATAAATTAGACAAAAAAGCATCAGTCAAAAAGAAAAAAAACAATCTTTATTTCCATACTTTTAAAAACCAATAATAAATTCTGACAATCTTTATTCAAATTAAAAGGAAGTTTGGCAGAGAATGATGGGCAACTACTACGACCAGAAGGCAAGGAAGGTAAGGGCAGCGCGGCTTCACAGTAGTAATTACACTATTTCTGTCTGGTAAAAACAGGTGGGCTAACATTTTCCAAGCTAAAGCGTTGAGATGGGAGTCATGTGCCTGATGCAAAGAAGAAGACGACGAGAAGTCCTCTCCCTGTTTCCTGTCTTTATGCCACACTTTCTAACCACTGACACTGGATCCTAATGTGCCTGATTGGACTTTTACCAGCTTTCGCTTCATAACTAAATAAGAATGGAAGTGTATTTCCCAAACATATCCAATATAATATCCAATGCTGCACTGGAAATGGAAACCAAACTATTGAGCCATGAATATATTTAGAAGGTGCTTAATTAGGTTATGAAGCCTGATTTCAGGGCCTCGAAGTAGCCTCCTGGAGACCAAATCCAATGATGTGCATTTTTAACAAAAGCAAAATTACATTTGAAACAAACTGGCCTGGTGGCTAAAAGAAAAAGCTGTTACCCCCCCATACAGTTACTCCCATGGCTTACACAGTCACAAGGAAAAGAAAATAAACATATAGCTAGGTTTCTAAGCTTTAAAACCAACTGACAACCGTACATTGTTACAAAGAAAGAAAAAAAGTCCTTATATTCTTTATGCTGAGTGTACATCAGTCTGCACTGGGATGTACACTTCAACCTGCCAGCTGAATATAATATAGGAACTGCTGATGGAAATGAGAATGAAATATGGAACCAGGCAGATCTTGACTATCTGAGGAATACAAGCGGTGAAGAGCCACAGGAGCCATTGATGCATGTTATGGCTTTCGCCTGACAGGCGAACCCATCTATACAAGACATTTTAAGTGAGATGGGCATTTCGGGTTGAAATGGGTTAAAAAAAAAACTGACATATCAGGAGTGATACAAACAACCATCAAAGCTCTTTTCATCGTCTTTTAAAACAAATGGACAGGTGGCTGACAGAAAAATAAGTTGAAATGTGCAACTGTTTAGCCACTTTGCGCCCCTTGAAGAACAAGAAAAAGAAAGGTTTTCAGGCAATAGCATACACTAGAAAAAGTACATTTCATTAATGGCAGATCTTCCTGGGCACTATCTTGACTCTGCACACATCAGTAACAACACCTATAGTTTGGGTCGGGGGAGAGGCAACAGAATTTTAGAGTGGTCGTTTTCTATTAAGTTTGAAAGGCAAGATTTTCCTGCTTTCTATCATTGCAGATAGATTACTGGAAAATTTTTTGGGACATGACAATAAAAACAGGTGTGTTTACCTGTAATTGGTTTAAAATCAAGGGTGTAGCATCAGTGAGTGTAAAACATGGCATTTCAGAACCATAATAAATAAGATGGGTGTTTGGTTCACAGCCATACTTTCTGCTTATGGATACTATTTATGCTCCATTATTGAAAAGGCCTTTCGTTTTAATTCAAAAGACTTCACCAAGCAGCCCAACCTTACTCACGGATACGCTGAACTCAAAGAAGGGAGAACAGTCAGTGCTAGAGGGGCTTTGAGGGGCTTTAGGAGGAAGTGAGATGAAAAATAAAGAAGTAGAACAGCATAACATAGATATGTCTTTGAGTTCCATTTCACTGCATTTGACTAGGCCTATCATCCTTTATCCAGCGGGTGCCCCTGTGTTAATCGGTTTTCTTCTCTTCGGGATCCTTCTCTCCAACATCCTCCTCGTCTTCTTCGGGGCCCTCCAACTCAGCGGTGCGTTGCCTTTCCTCCTCCTCTTCGTCCTCCTCATCAGTGAAGCCCTCCCTCTTGAGAGAATCCATGACATCATCTGAACCGTCATCCGACTCAGCTGTGCAGATGCCATAGCACATCAGGCTAATTACACCCAGCGGTAGGCCGAACAGGAAGCAGCCCAGAAGCGGAGAGCTGCGGAAAACTGACTGATGTAGGAAAGGAGACAAAAGAAGGCGAGGCAAACAAATTAACAAAATAATATGATAAGTATGTGTTAATGTATATTTGTGTGTTAAAGAAGGGTTGATAAGTGTGAACATAAAGGAAAACAACTGACGGAACAGCGGAGAGAGAACAACGCATGAACTTTGTTCTATTACTTAAAGCTCTTTAAAAGTGCCATTTCTGTTATGTGGACAGCATCGATCAGCTGCATACGTTGACATTCACGCAGAATCTTCCTAAATCTTGTTCTATCCTGCTTTAATTAAGTCTGGATTTTAAAGGAAAAGCCGGAAAAGGTCAAGCAGGCTCATTTAGCTTTTCCTTTTAGTTTTTAGTTCCTTTTTTTTAACAGACCTCCCTGCATAAACACAGCTGGAATAGATTCATCACAAAAGCAGAAATTTTAAACTGTTCTTTATTTTTTATCATTATTATTATTATTATGACAGTTTATGACAGATGCTCCATTTCCTATAATATATAATTAATAATTTCACCATCACCATTTTTGTAGTCAGCATCTATGGTGATCGTATCTTTCTGCTTACGTCTGCATCACCATGGGCACACAGACAAATCCATTACTTTGCTTACTTCCTTTCCCCTCTCTTGTTGCTCAGATATTGCAAAACATTTAGCCTTATACCGCTTCATCCTGTTAACGCCGCTAGACCCGGTAATTCCAACCGACTTCGTTGATGCCAAATGCTTTTCTGAAACACTGCACAACACTGTCTGACAAACTTAATTAGTTCATTCTTCACCACATCATTTGCCCTTTTATCAAGGTCAGTCAAATGACTGGGTCTAACAAAGACATCGCAGATACTCATCTGCTGTGAAGTTTTGTGATTAATAAGCTCCAAGCTAACAATGTGGTGCAAAGTCTGCTATATAAGGAAATAAATACACAATTACTAAAAAACTAAAGTGACAACGTCTGTACAAATGCAAAACAAAGATTAAACTCATTGTGTTTTTACCAAATAAACAAAGCTATTGCGCTAAACTGTAGCTAGCTCACTTTTACAAGCTAATTTGCAATTAGCCCTTTATTAGCATTTCATTACTTTTTAGTTAAACATTTTATTTTGGAATGCAGAGTAGAGTTAATGATTTAAGTAAAGAAAATGATAGGAAACACACACTATCTGAAGGCTCCAATCCCTGATTCATTTTCTACTTGCACTGGACTGGACTCCCCTGAATGACTGAATCCCTCTGGCTCCAACAGTGGTATATCATCTACGTAGAATGTTACGTAGCTCAACTGTGAACCTCTGACAGTGAAATAGAAACTGCATGTTGTTCAGCTTTAAAAGCCAGTCTTTCCACACTGACCTACATGGCTTGATGGGTGCCGTGGTTTCTACAAAGCAAACATGTATACTATCTAAAAGAGTTCAGTAACATCCATCTTATTTAGGTTTCTTCTCCATCCAGAGATCCAAAATGGCAAATGCCAAATAAACTTGATGCTTCATAATGACGGGTCTGCAGATCAATGAATGACACCATGTAGTTTTTTTATAGTTTATGACTGCTCTCTAGAGAGTGTTGAGGATGATAGAATCATCCAACATGAACACAACGTTGGGTTAAATCAATACAAGAAATACAAAACGTCAGCTTTGTCTTGTCACCCGTCTACCACAGCCAGCCTCTAACAAGAGAACTGGTTTGTGTGGGGACCTCTGGGTGAAATATAATGAAGCTGCCGAACATGGTGACATGTGGACTGGCCATGATAGGTACTTAGGAGGAAAGTGGATGCAGAGACACATCATTAGGAGGATATAGAGGTCAATGGGGTCCTGAAGCCCAGTTTCATCCCCTCATTTCATCCATGACCTTTTTTCTCAATCAAAACAAATTACTTAAATAAATAAATAAAAAACAATTAATTGTAGTTGGGCTGTTCATGACTGGGTCGCTGTTTTATACAATCAGCATCTGTTTCAACAGCCAGTAATTGTTGCTCCATTCCAGAGATGCTTTTATGCTTTCAGTGAAGATGCACAATGTTTTTATTCATTTATTTGCATATTTGTATTGCAGCATTAAGCTTTGTGAGCATGTTTAGAAGGAAACACACACAGCCTTCAATGTTTAGGTGGTAAATTGCATTGTTTTTGTCCTTTAATTGTGTATTTGTAACATGTGAAAATCATTTGGTTCTTTTTTTCTGAGCTGATCGTTTTGTTCTACACTGACGTGCTTAATGGAGTCTCATTCTATTTATCTAAAACTCCTGGGATCGTTTGTGCTTGCTAACCGTATAATTTGAACTAAGATTGATAAATAAAATCCCAAACTTCCAACACAGGCAGAGGTCCACCTTTTTAAGCTGCTCCATCTGCAGATACCGTCTGCATTCTCACAGACACACGGCTTTAACAGCTTATTCCAGCCTAACCACCCACCATGACATGCTCGCGCACACAGAGCTGATATTATGCCACAGAGCTGAACAAAAAATGTCTCTTTAGACCTAAACAGAGAGCGATGTTAAAGGTTACCACATGTCTCAAGTTGAGTGATTGATCCAACTTCCTGTCGATTTAACAGAAAATGAGAAACGCTGTTGCTAAACAACACATGCTGCATGTTGTCTCTGGCAGCATTCCATACTTTTCGAAATGAAAGTGCCTACATTGCTCTTTGTTTTTTTTAATTTTGGATATTATTAATGTATTATAATATCGCACCTCAAGTTAATGACTGTCTGAATCCTAGCAGAAACTGCACAAAAGTAGATGCATAAAGCCATGTCGTTACTCTGGAGAACCTCTCCCAGCCTATAATTAAGGCACTTTTCATTTCAAACTTGTGTTTTTCACCTTGATAGATTCTTCTGTTTTCCCCACGACTCCTGTTAAATGCACAATCCCTCATCTCCTGTGGGAAATGCACTGATCAACTACATGGCAGCTCTGCAATTCCCTTTTCCAATGATCCAGATGACAAAAGTCTCACTTGGCATTAATGTAGCAAGATACATCACAGAAAAAGTACCTAGGAGGGAGCATTTGGTCACAGCTTCTGACAAGAGAGGAAGAGAAATACTCAGGTTCCCTCCAGTCATTGCTCCTGGAAGAGGGTTGGTAATTGTCAGAGCTCTGTGGCGCTGGATGAAGTAAGGACGGGTATGCTATGCTAACGCAGCTTGCAATGACTCATTGGGCTTAATGCGGTTGCTTCCTAATGCTCCTGTCAGACATGCATTTAGATAAGCTCTTCGGGGGCAAGGTTATGGCTGTTGCCTGTTTCCTTTCTATCATATCATGTCACAATGAGCAACATCAGTTAACGTGATGCTTGCAGATCATTTATTCGGAAAAGTGTTTGCGATTTGAATTTCATTTCTTTCACGAGCGCAATTGCACCTTTTGTACATCAATTTTTACTTTTCTGAAGCTGTTAATAAAAGCTGAATACAATTCAGCCCATCAGGCTCCCACACAGCTCTAAGATGTATAATAATATTTTCTGTACTAAGACATCAACCGGTTTTCAAAAAAGGTTCTGCTCCCATTTAAATGTGTGAAGCCTTATCTAACTATTGAAAAGGTAAAAAAAAATAAAATAAAACTTTTCTGTACTTTAGCATTAAATTTCAGAACTTCCTACAATTTCTTTTTTTTTCAAGAAAATCTATCATTTTCTATTTGGTATTGTGCATAAATCCTAAAGATGCTTCTGATGGTAGTAGTAGTGTTTACTCAGAGTGCAGAACAAGTGTTCTCACTGAAAAGTATTACAACACAACTACATTTACATTCCTATCACTCCCTTGTTGAGATAAACACCAGCTCTCCCAAAAGAACCAGCTACTTAAGAGCAAAAGTCAGAGGAGAAGCAAGTTCAGCTCACTGGCCCTCTTCTCCTCCCTCACCACTTCCCCCCCTCCTGCTCTTCTGTTTCCTTTTCTCCGTTCTGTGTTTACTGCCTGCATTGCATATTCTCAACTGTACGCCCAATGTTGTCCTCGAAATGTCATTTTTTCCTGGAAAAGGAGAAGTGCAGGACACTTGGGCATTTTTATACTGCCAGTACAGAACTTCTAGTGGGTTGCACATGCAAGGTTTTAACCCTTCATGCACAAACACAGTTCATGTGAAACATATCCGCAAGAGGATTTAATATTGGTCATTAGGTGTTACGTAAGTGATAGCAGCAGTCAAGAGAGAAACTTAGCTAAAGTAGCTTAAATAGAGGGACTCGGATAAAATTACTACAAGGTATTATTAGCTTGATACAAAGTTCTTTATGTAAGAAGTTCTGTATATAAGAAGAATAGCAAATATAGCAGACATTGGGTGGTACTCGCTATGACTAGTGTGCGCATGTTTATATGTCTGAATGAAACAGGGAGAAATGTTTATGAATATGTGATCCCCGTCCTATAGTTTACAATAAAACTTGCTATTACATGAAAGTAAGGACTGAATCTTGGTCAAATCTAAAAAATAAAAGACTCCTTAACTACAGATGCAACAAAGGAATTGTTGTAGTAGATTGTAATGAAAAAGATTTCTTGATGGGAACAAGCATGGATGCAGCACCATACCATTAAAGATGAAAGCTCCTTCTCTTTAGTTTAAAGTGGTTCTCAAACTTTTTACAGTGTGTACCATTTGAGAAAATACCCAGCTCTCAAAGTACCACTACTATGACCAACCTGAACATATAGTAGTAAATATACAACTATGTTGTAACTTTATAAGAGTTTGATGATGATACTTGGCAATTAGCTGTTAGCAGTTCAGAAAGGAAGCATGTTTACTTTCTAATGAGGATTAGTTACTGGGCAGGCTCAAGTCATGAACCGGACAAAGAAGCAGGCTGATAATCCGGTGGGATATCCTGCTTCTTCGTCCGTGTACTCAAGCTCAAATAAATATGGTCGGCCATCAAAATGAAATTCACATCCATCCATGTCTTCCACATCGTGCAAAAAACTCAGCCATGAATTACAAAATAGTAAACTATTTGGTGATCCAGCACAAAATCTCGCCGATCGTCTCTCTTTA
>JBAMHX010000020.1:7505590-7517225 GCA_037177515.1 Pseudomugil tenellus
TATATACTTCGCTATTTTAGACTTCACACCTACCACTATCCTTGAAATTGCTGCATAGTTCTTACTTTTAAGCATCACTAAAGAGAAAGAATCTAAACTGAGCATGTATGTAACATTTTTCTTGCACATACCACTGATGCACAAAAAAGAAAAAAAAAAAACATGGGGTGCATGATGAAACTTTGAGAAGCACATGATCCATTAATTGACCTCCAGAGTCATCCTTTGGTGTTGGAACACTGGGCCCTTTTACTCTTATATAAAAAAAAAAAAAATAAGATTGTACTCAAAGATTTATGTGTTTTTTAACTTTAATGTACAATTTCATGCCAAGAGATACAGTGAATAGCTGGTAAATGAACAATGCACCCTCTGTCAAATGCTAAGTGGAAATATGAATGGATCTTGATATAGTACACACACAAAAAAAACTTTTCTAATAGTTTAAGCTAAACAAATGTAAAAACAAACAAACAAACAAACCTTAATCAACTTGTTTGTGTTTTGGTTTGGTCAAGAACAGCTAAATTATGCTAAAAGCTTTATTGGTACTCTGACTCCTTAAACCTTGTTAAGTAATGAGTAGCTATAGGTTCCCTTTACAACTGCCTAACATTCAGAGTTAGAATGATAAATGTCCATAACACAGCAGAAGGCCTTGAGATGACCTTTTTAGTTTGTTGTAAATGGAACCATGTTGAAAGCAAATTATAACAATTTTTCAAATACACACTTTTAGATAAAAACAAAATATGAAAAAGGTATAATATCATTATAATCACACTTAACAAAATACTTTAAAAAAAAACAATATTCTACATTCAGATGTGCATGGTGAGTATTTTAAAGTGGTTTATCTAGTCCCTCACCACCACATATAGTCAATACTCACCACTTAAACTTAACCAAAACGTAGAAGCCTCATGCAGAAAAAATGGATGAAAATCCCACAAAAAAGGACAATATCTTGGGATTTCAAGATATTTAAATAAACAGTTTAGATTTGATGAGTATAAAACAATGTAATTATTTATCCAAACTGTCCCTATATTCCCCAGGTTTTCTCATTATGACATTTACAAGTGCCTCATCCATTACAAAAAATCTGCGAGTTATTTTGTTCCAAAAGAGAGTCTATTGGTACCAACACTTTAATATTTAAATATATTATTATATTTGAACATTTTGAGTTAGACAAACATACACCCTGGTGGACTCAGTACAAACTTCATACTGCAAGTTCTGGCTGCAGTTCGCCGCCAGTACACTAGAGCGCATGTCAGTGTTTTCATTTCACTTCCAAACCGTCGAAGAAGAAGAAGGGGCTCCTCGGCTCAGGAAAATGGCTGACGTTGAGATGGACATCACGTCCAGAGGAATGAATAATGGCAACGAACACGTGTAAGTCATTTAAGGATAGATAATTAAACTTAATGACAATATGGTATAAGGGACTTCTTGGTACAAATCAATGGGAAACTGTTACGATTGCGGAGGGTAACAGGATAGCACGTTCCAAATGTGGCCCGGGCTAGCTAAATGACATGCTTACGTTTGGCTAATGGTTTTAGGTACTAAGCTAATGTTCTTTAGCTCAGCCAACGTAAGTTTTGTTCAAGGTAGAACACACATAAATCTAAACTCAGTGGTTTTACTTATATTTTCTCCAGTAATGTAGTGCATATCAGACCGCAAATTAAAAAAAGTGATGTAATTTTTAGCACGCAGTTATTCTATAATGGAAGTTAGCCCGCTAGTTTTTTAAGTTTGCTAGAGACGTTTAGCATTACGGAGCTAATGGCTAAAATCCTCTTGGCGCTCTGGGGCAGGAAAAGAGCTAACTGGGCTAGCAAGTCAAGTTTATACAAGGGAAAAAATATGTTTGCAAAAACCAAAATGCTATTTTCTTGCATTTAATGGCATGCATTATATTTACGTTTATTCTTGGCGTTTTACTTGTTTAAAAGCAAAATTGGGTGAATTACGTAACCTTGGTTTATCCAACGTTTATCGCTGTGCTCACGTTGTCTTGAGATGCTGTCGTCTGTGTGAAGATGACTTCAACGCAGCCTTCGAGTACGTTCTCAGTGTTGAAGTTGAAGCTACTCTTTATAAATTACGTTGCTCATTTATTATGAAAATTTTGTGAGATCTATTGGCAATGGTTAAAAGTATCTTCCGAAACTTTTAGACAAATAGGCGTAATATGCTGCTAGGATGAACTGTGATGTACCTCAATTCAGATATTTACTGAACCCTATTTGAACAAGATAAATGTATTTAGTTAATGTTAGACTCTGACAGAGCTGGAAACTACTGTTTAATGACTACAGCCTTTAGGTGTGTATATTAATCTATCTTTGCTTTTATCCTACGTAACACGATAAAAGTGATTAATGCAAATACAAATTTAATGAGCTAACAAATGTAATCACTAGCCTTGTGTTGTGGTAACAGTTGCCAGGCACCACCAAGCGTTTCTGTTAGTAACCAGTATGTTCCTGTACAGCTGTAGTGTAAAAACCTTTTAATTTTAGGGTTATAAAAGATAAAGTAGAGTTTTTTTGTTTTATGAATGTGAAAAAATGTTGCTTTTGGGTTTGTTTTTTCTCTCTACTTGCAATAATTATTTTCACATGGTGATAATGTCAATGTGATTTTGCACGTGCTTAAATTAAAATAGTTTTATAGTATTATTGGCGATGGTCTTATTAAACTTTAATTGAAAAAAGTTATTTTTTTATTTGACAGATTGCATATTTTTATTCGAGATTTTGTGGTCAAATTATTAGAAATATTTCTACTGTAAAGTAACATCAATCTTGCTGCACACATCTTATTTATTCTGGTAGATAACTCACGTTTAGCGACTTGCTGTTGAAATATGGTTGTGTAACACATTATGTTCAACATTTCCCATTAAACAGGAAACAAGATCTGGAAAGCCATGAAAAAAGTGGAAACGAAGACAGTGGTGACTTGTCTGAGGAGGAAGAAGAGGAAGAGGTAAGGCTACACAAGTGCTTGACACATCTTCCATTTGATCATGTCATTCAAATGTTTAAAACTATATAAAACACAATAAAATTCATTTGAAATGTAATTAGCATCGATTATGAGACAAGCGTTTTTTTTAAAGTCAAACAGTAAAACCAGAGGGTCTCTGCTTCTATATTTAAAGTAATAAAAACATATTTAGATATTTATTTATTCACTTATGTCACTAATGTCCTGAAATGTTCTTGACAAGAAATATTTCTGCAACATTTAGTCTTTTTTTATGCTGGGATTTTCTGCTGTTGTGTGTTTGTGTGTCGGTGGAATATTATAGTTTCTGCTGACCTGTATGTCGTTTCACTCCATGTAGTTGTGGATACATAAGGTTCTCATATCACATTAAAGAGCGTAATCTGCTCTTCTCAATGTGTTCTAAACAAAAAAAAACCCCCAAAACTGTGATTCCAACAGCGTCATTTCTGCATCATGTGCTACCTCCTGCAAGCTCTAGAAAGCTGCTACTCTGCACCTCCTCCCTAACATTTCCAGCTTGGAGGGTGCATCTCCAGGAGAGATGATGTGCTTGTGTGAATAGCAAGACCAGAGCAAATTGTCCCAACTTGGTCCTGAAACTATATCTGGTTTCATGTATTAAAAGTTAAGTAATAAAGGATGGATTGTCACACCCATATGCACCTCTTTCCTAAACATGTAAATATTGACCTGATCTGATGCTTGGGTTCATTTTTAAAATAATTTTGTGATTTATCTCACTTAAGGAGGAGGCTGAAACTAATGGTGAAAAGATAGAGGAAGAATCCAAACATCACAGCAGCAGTGGAAAACACAAGAGGAAAAAACACAAGCATCGCAGTAAGCACAAAAAGCACAAACATGCATCGGATGAAGACAAGGACCGCAAACGCAAGCATCGTCACAAACACAGAAAACACAAACGTAAAGAAACGGTCCCCTCTCCTTCGGGAGGAGCAGTTTTTGGCTCCTCCAGCCAGAGGAAGGTGGAATCTTCTCCCTCTTCTGGAAATCCGAGTCTGGACGACAGAGCCTTGTTGGAGGATTTGGAGAAGCAGCGGGCAATGATTAAAGCTGAGCTGGACAGCCAGTTAATGGAAGGGAAGGTGCAGTCTGGCATGGGTCTGATCCTTCAGGGATATAACTCTGGATCTGAAGAGGATGGAGATGCGAGGTTCAGAAATGGAGAACCGCGTCTAAGGGGCAGCTCAGGTAAACCCATATCTCCCCGAGGGGGGAAAAGTGGGAAATCTAGACGGGACTCAACAGAGGTCAGCAAATCCATCTCCAAGCGTCGCAGTCGAAGTAAGTCTGCAGAAAAATCTGCTAAGGAGTCTAAGCAGGACAAGGGGACCAAAAGCACCAAGGATGCAGGTGTTCGAGACAGAGGCCGTGGCAGGAGCAGCTCAAAGGACAGAAAGCATTCACACAGCGCTGATCGGTCCAAAGAGAGAAGGAAGTCGAACTCGCCTTCCAACGTAAGAAGTGAGCAGAAAGTCAGTCGTCCTGATAAGCGTTCTTCTCCTCAGCGGGATGAAAGAGCGAGCCGGCGGTCACCTGCACGAGAACGGCCAAGTCGCTCAGATGCTGACCGAGACAAACGGCCCGCTAAGTCGCCATCCAAGGATACATCATTAGGAAAAGAAAACCGCTCCCCCCATAGACGGGGGCTTCACAGTCCCATAAGAAAACGCAGTGCTTCTCCTCGCCATAGGGATGCCCACCACCAGTCTGCTGGGGCGGCCAAACAGAGTCACTCCCCATCTAGAACCAGGACCTCGCCCAGGAGAGCCCGCAGTCGCTCACCAGACCCCAGGAGGAGGGACGCTGACCGGCAGGACTCACCGCTGAGGTCAGTCACTAGTTTGACTCCCACCAGGAAGTAAACGGGGAATCTGTGGAAGCGCATATAGTCAAGATGAGTAAAAGTCTCGGAGACATTTAGTAAATAATGAACTTTTACAGAGATCGGTCCAATTAGCCGAGCTAAGTATTGAAGTGTGGAATTTAAGTATTCATGTGGAAGATTAAAAGTCCAAGAGATGCTCTGTGTTTTTGAATAAATGTTTTACATCTATGCATAATTAATCTGGATTGTAAATGCAGATGAGTTCATCAGTATTTCTAGAACAGAGTAATTAAGAGAATAATACAAATAACTGCAAACAGACAAGATGGCAGAACATCTGATATTCGGAGGTGATTTAAAGGTTTGTCTTTCACATCCACGCAGGAAGCGCGCTCGGCCAGATGCTGGACCAGGCAGAGACAGATCCAGGGATCAGAGTCCCAGGTCGGCCTCTCGCCGCAGGATCAGTCGCTCACCTCTCAGGAGGAGGTCCCCGTCACCACGGCGACGCTCTCGTTCCTCACCCCGCCGACGAAGCAGGTCTCCCCTGAGACACAGGTGACGCACACAGCAGGCCCGCCTTGGAAAGCATTTCTTTGACTTGCACCAAACCAGATGCAATTAATCAAATGCAGAATCCGGCTTTTGTTCTGATTTCAACTTTAACTCGTCCATATTTTATCTCCTGACGCCTCGCAGGTCCGGGGACAGAGACAGGTATGGGAGACTCCGGCAGTATCGGCGCTCAACCTCTCGGGATCGCGAGAGGAGAAGGCGGCGTAGCAGAGATGAAGACAAGTTCAAAGGCAGCCTGTCGGAGGGGATGAAAGTTGACCAGGAATCCTCAGAGGAAGATGTGTGAGTAAAGAAAATGTTAGAGAAAAATACCTTTATGTGAATAAATGTATTCTGTTTTTAAAGCATTTTTTGTTACGCATGTAGTCTTCATGTAGCTTTATTAAGCTAAAAATGGTAAACTTTTTATTTAGTAATTTGTCTGTTTATGTTATGCTTGATGCTGATGAAATTATTTGCCGTTTTTAAAAGTAATTGGTGTCAGATTCAGATTTTCTTCCAGCTGATTCTCATTTGTAATAAATGGTTTTGAGGTTCTGACAAACCTTTAGTTGTGTATGTTCTCGATAAGTTAAAGCATTCAATGGATTACACATGGACTCTGTTAAAGGATCGTCCCATAATTTAAAGCAAGTTTTAGGTTTTCCGTTTCTTAATGTCTGGTTTGTATTTGCAGCTTGGAGGACTTTGAAGGCGAAGAGATTGATGAAGAAGCTCTCATTGAACAGCGGCGTCAGCAGCGTTTGGCCATTGTCCAGGTGTGTTTAATCATTACTGATTTTAATCATTAAAGTTAAAACGATTCGACATGAATTATCTGTCTTCTCGCAACCTTTTCCTACCGTTTTTCTGTCCCCAGAAATACAAGATTTTGAACGAGGACACCAACATGGTATCGGAGCCCAGCAGCCCTCAGAGCAGCACGCGGAGCCGCTCCCCTTCTCCTGACGATATCTTGGAGCGAGTAGCTGCTGACGTGAAGGAGTACGAACGCGAAAACCTCAATACCTTCGAGGCCAACATCAAAGCCAAGCATAACCTCATCGCCCAGGAGAAAGACGGTAATAACTTAGTTAAATCATTTGATCTGTTGGTGTACAAGACCAACTGAATGAACCACAACATCATATGCGCCTCTAGTTGGTTACATAGCGTATACCTGGAACCTCCAGAATGAATTCAGAAGGGTGGGATGCAGGAAAAATTAAGGTATTTGACTCAGAAATGTGCAAACTTTAACTCTGATTTAAGTTGCTGCGTGCATGTCTGTCATTGTGCTTCAGCTTTTAATGCCGATATTAATGGAATGTCCAATCAGTGAGATGTACTGGCAGACAATAAGAGAGAACTAGTAAATGAAAAGGTAAAATATCTGGAATCTGAGGGGAAAAACAAAAAAAACCCAACAATTATTCACTGTTTCTCGCCTTGCTTTATGAAATTTCTGAAGCATAGTCAAATGACTTGATCTGATACTGAAAAGCAGCCTCTGTGAACATGGAAGCCATCAGGTAAATGCTCCATCTCTTCTGGATAAGCTCTGAATTTTGATATATTTTTCTTCGTTGCTGTCATGGCAACCCAGGCTTTTTCTAATGGTGCTCTGATTAAAACAAAAAAGAAAAACAACAGTTTAACCCTGCGTTTCAGTTAAAGTGGAACAGTAAAACGGGCACTTCCGGTTGGAGTTTTCACATAAACAGTGTCGCATCAAACACTGTGACAGTAGTGGTTTGATCTGTGTGAGAACTGCACAAGTGTGATGCAGGGATTTTAATTTTGTTTCTTTCTGTCATGTGTTCATTCAGTTGCTGGCTTGTTATCCAAAGCCTGGTTGTGTCTGCCACCTGCAGCATGTTTTGATCTCTGCAGAGTATGTGAATCAAACACATGTTCCAGATATACTGTTTTACAATATGCTGCCAGAGCTGAGCGACTCATCTGCTGGTCTGCTTGTTTTTTTTGTTTTGTTTTGTTTCAGGAGGAAACCCAAAGAAGCCTTCCGCCCCAGACATGTTTACAGAGTCTGATGACATGTTTGCTGCTGATTTCGATGTAAGTGTTCATGGATGAAAGTCTGTATGACACCTAAAAGGTTTGCAGCATTTTAGCAACTTAACTGTCTTAGTTAGACCTTTCAGATAGAAAATAAATAAATACAGCAGCACCTTTCAACCCCCCTTTTTTTAATGCTGTCTGCAGAATGCAAGGATGCGAGCTGCAGGTGTGGGAAAGGACTTCAACCCCAACCTCCGGGACAACTGGACCGACGCTGAGGGTTACTACCGTAAGTGCCTCTGAAATGCCTGCAACTTGTCACAGTCTGAGTGAACAGATCACAAACATCTGTGTATTTAAGCCCTCCTACCATTTTGTTGCTTATTTAGGGGTGAATATTGGAGAAATATTGGACAAGCGCTATGATGTGTATGGCTACACTGGCCAGGGTGTATTCAGCAATGTAGTCAGAGCCCGGGACACTGCCAGGGCCGGCCAGGAGGTGGCAGTCAAGATCATCCGAAACAATGAACTTATGTGAGTCGGTCCTAGTCTAATGTAAATATTCTCTACTATAAATGTTATTTGTACTCGGCGTTACAGAAAATGACCTGAATGAATTTGATGAACAGGCAGAAGACGGGTTTGAAAGAACTGGAATTCCTCAAAAAGTTAAACGACGCTGATCCTGATGACAAATTTCACTGCCTTCGTCTGTTCCGGCACTTCTACCACAAGCAGCATCTTTGTCTGGTATTTGAGCCTCTGAGGTACTGCGAGATGGAGTGTCATCTTTTTGTCATTCGAAATGATTCCTGGGTGGTTCATCTGATAACCAACTTGTCTCCTTTTTAGTATGAATTTGCGAGAGGTGCTAAAGAAATACGGCAAAGATGTTGGGCTCCACATCAAAGCTGTGAGATCGTACAGCCAACAGCTCTTTTTGGCCCTCAAGCTGCTCAAACGATGCAACATCCTCCATGCGGACATCAAGCCAGACAACATCCTGGTACCATCAACATGCTCAGAGTACAATCAGGATGTATAGTAATAAATACAGCAGCGTTGTGTGTAATGTCTATTGTTTTTCTCCTTAAAGGTGAATGAGTCAAAGACCATTTTGAAGCTTTGTGACTTTGGTTCTGCATCACATGTCGCTGACAATGACATCACACCATATCTGGTCAGCAGATTTTACAGGGCGCCAGAAATCAGTAAGTAGCCATTTCTGTACCGTCGCTGTTTTACTCCGCATTTGACTTAATATTTGTTGTACAGTTATAGGCAAACCTTATGATTACGGCATCGACATGTGGTCTGTCGGCTGCACTTTGTACGAGCTGTACACTGGTAAAATCCTCTTTCCCGGATCTTCCAACAATCACATGATCAAGCTGGCGATGGACCTCAAGGGCAAGATGCCCAACAAGGTATTATTGCATCATAACATTTTGGTTGCTCGTCAAGATGAAGTAAGCGTTGCTGCTGCATGCCGTGTTCAAGGAGTGATGCAATGCTGCGGATTCTTTCCTCAGATGATCCGTAAAGGCTTGTTCAAAGACCAGCACTTCGATCAAAACTTGAACTTCCTGTACATTGAAGTAGACAAAGTGACAGAAAGGGTAAGATGTTTTTTTTTCCCATAAAGCATTGCGATTGCTAACACAAGTGCACATTTCTATAGACTAAGATATGAAAAGTGCTTGAAATGAATTTGTACTGAAAATCTTGGGCATCAAATTTTCACACCCACATTTTTTTGTTTGTTTTTTTCTTTGTCCACCCCCTTCAGGAGAAGGTAACTGTAATGAGCACCATCAACTCCACCAAAGACCTGCTGGCAGACATGATAGGAGGCCAGAGGCTGCCTGAGGACCAGAGGAAGAAGGTGATGCAGCTGAAGGACCTGCTGGAAGGCACGCTTATGCTGGACCCCGCCAAGCGTATCAGCATCAACCAGGCTCTGCAGCACCCATTTATCCAGGAAAAGATCTGATCCCTTAACCCCCCCCAGAGCAAACAGACAGAACTGACCACTAAAAGCATCTGACAGGAACTCTGCAGTGTGGCAGTCAACCCACAGACTTTGTTTCAGAATGTCATCGAGTTATGTTCTTTTTCAATATTATTTTGCTAATGGATTGTGTTTTATTGTAAATAGATCATTAAAACGGTAGCCGCTCTCAAACAACTGATTTTTGGCATTTTTCATTGTAAACTTCCCTTCATATCCCATGATGCATTTATGGAATTTTTTTTTTTTAATTTAACGGTCATTGGAGTGACAGACGTTTAAAAGAAACTGATGTGTGTAAATACTGTATGTCTATTGCATTAACAATCGCAAGCAGTAGACAGAACTGTTGTCACCTTAAAACACACCTTTTGTTTTTAACCACATTGCTCATCGTGGGGCGATGCATGCTTCTGAATGTGCACCCTTCTGTCTGTAGGTTTCTGTGGTGCGGGCCTGTGTAAATGCTCTGTATGTGCATCAATGTCCCACATTTAACTGCGACCCCCCCCCCTCCACATTCTTACCATGGAGGCCTGAGCTGAAGGAATAGATGCATGTTATGCATTTCTTGATTCAGATTTTTTTCTGCTAAGACAGTAGTTTGTTTTTTTTTTTTTTTTTGTGGTTTTTAACGTCACCTCTCCCTCCAGCACTCTGTTTAAGTCCTGGCTCTTAAGGCTCTCCCATTCAAGTGCCTCCCGTATGAGCCTGGTGCATCAAAACACCAAACAATGCTGGCCTGTAGAAGCCACACTTGGGACCCTTCCCTTCCAATGTTGTATATAATCCATCGTTACTGTCCTTTCATGTATGAATAATTTGTTTCATTACGTGGTAAAACCAATCTTGTGATTTCAATAAAGAATAGTTGTGAAAATCGCTGCTGAAAGAGCACCTTCAGTAAAAGACGGCTTTTTAGTAATAAAATGTTTGTTGTTTACAAGCTGCTGTTTTTCTTCGGGATATGAAGTCTTGTTTCATCAGAAACGTCATTTTATCAAAGGCTGCATAGTTTGTGAATAAATGAAAATATGTTTATGGGTTGAAAAAGGATTAAAACGTAGAAATGTTAAGAGCATCCCAAGTACTCAAAACATGCAAAAAGTTTAAAAACATGGCATAAATGTGGTTTAAAAGCTGAGAGCTGCATTCCTGCAGAATGAAAACCTCTATCTTGCATCCAGTTGTAACAAATTTGGGCTAATGCTTTTAACTTCATTTTCATGGTATGATTGTAGTTGTGATGAGCTTCTTAAAAGCATAATGGGAGGCTCGGCCAGAAAAGACTCCCAATTTTTCTCCATCTGGAAAGTGGGAGAGTGATGCATTTGCTGTGCGTGCTTGCACAGAGCCCACTAAAAGGGCTTCAGATAGGAGCTGATGGGCCATCAACCTGAAGAGGTCTGTAAATACACGCCGGCTGTAGTGGGATAACCACCAGTAAAGATGTCAGAATGAATGAACTGGTATTCTAACACCTGCTGGCTTTAATCTCAGCAGAGATGTGAGGGCAAGACTGCCTTTAATGGGAATATGTAACCAAACAAGTTATGATTTAAGTTCAAAAGAGCAGCACTTTCCGTTACATAAGATGGTCAGTAGAGGGCGTCAGACGTATTATGTATTCTCCACAATGTGCAAGTTTTATGGTTTTAATAGTTTCTAATCACTAAGAATTAAATAGAGTATTTATTTCATTTGGCCTTTGGACTTATTTTTTTTCAGAGCTACATTATAATTACAGGTAAGAGTTTTGTGGCGTTTATAGGAATGAGTGCAGAATTACAGATGTTGTATCCTATCTTTGGTCTGCATAAAGCACTAATACACTTTTCACACCATTCTTTTCCTCATGTCATTGAAACCATAATATAAGACAAAAAGACACTTCAAAATATGATTTTCATTTTTATTAAAACCATACAAACATTTGTTGTCAGTTATAAAAGAGCGAAGGGGGTCTTCTGGCAGAAGCGCGGCGCTCCATACACGAAGCTCCGCACAGATCTGCCTGGCCTCCGACCAGGGCCTGGGAATCCCTGCTTTAAGTCAGTTCCTTATTGGTCCCAGGATACTCCACATTTCCTTTGCTAAACCTACAGAAAGAGTAATGTATTTACATAATGTGACTGTATATATATATATATATATATATATATATATAT
>JBAMHX010000020.1:7527739-7540794 GCA_037177515.1 Pseudomugil tenellus
GATGGATGGATGGATGGATGGATGGATGGATGGATGGATGGGTGGATGGATGGATGTATGGATGGATGGATGGATGGGCAGGCAGGCGGATGGATGGATGGATGGATGGATGGATGGATGGATGGATGGATGGATGGATGGGTGGGTGGGTGGGTGGGTGTGTGGATGGATGGATGGATGGGTGGGTGGGTGGTTGGGTGGATGGGTGGGTGGGTGGTTGGGTGGTTGGGTGGATGGGTGGGTGGGTGGTTGGGTGGATGGGTAGGTGGGTGGATGGATCCATCCATCCATCTGATTGTGGGACTGGGGTTATTGTAGCTAATTAACGTGATTTATGGTGAGATATTTGCTTGAATCAAAGACTGGATAAATATTGGACCGGCTACTTTGTTGTCACCTCTGGCTTGTGGACGTGTTTTGCATTTTCAGCCACATCTTTCTAAGCTGGATCGTAATCTACAAAATTATTATTTTCTTGCAAAGAAAGTTCAAACTATCAAACTCATTAGGCTCCTAATTTTATAAATCACAAAATCTTCCATTCTGGTTATTAAATACTCGTCACTTCTGAATTGGAATAAGATCATGTATGGATGGTCATTAAAAAGAAAGCAGGTTGAAACTGCACATATAGAGCTTGACATATTTTTTAACCACAACTGACATCTTATTTGGCCTCTCTTATAGCTGTGCTGTCCACTAAGTTTTATATTCTATTAGTAAGTTAGAGGTGTTAGAGGTGTCTGGCTGCAATCTGTAACTTTACCACTAGATGTCACTGAAGACAACTATATACCTAATGGCCTTACACAAATAAATAAATACATTTCCAAAACTTGAAAGTTTTGGGGACAACCTCAATTGGTCCTTTTATTTGTCAGCATCTAGAGAAACTTGAAACAACTATTGAGGTTAAATCTATTTTTGGTTTGTTTGATGTTTTCTAAATGTTTTTGTAAATTACAAGCCTAATCCTTATGTTTATAATTTCACTTTGAATTATTATAAAATACTAAGGTGAAAAGATAATGATAGATATGAAGATACAAGCCCATATCGGGCTGTCACATCAGGAAAGAATGGGCTACTGGTCCAACAAGGTATGTAGATTCATTTGGTGAAGATAAGTAGAGAAAACCTTCCTTTCTCATTATTTTTGTGGTATTTTATGCAAAGTATATGACTCTACTGTCTCTTTTAGTTAAAACTCTTCTAGAAAAAACAAACTAAAGCTTCTTCACATTCCAGAAGTAAAAAAGAAAGAACTCTTGTGCAGGTCTTCTGATTTAAAGAGTGATAAATCAAGAGCGAAATAATAACAGTGTAAAAGCATGGCCATATTAGGGAATTATGGGAGTGGGGGCCAGCATCTCCGGCGACAAAACTGAAAAAAGTCTACTTCAAGAGAGACATTAAAGAAGCCACCAGGCCTTATCTATAAAAGCGCTCCCTTCAAGGGGAAAGTGATGAGGGCAGAGAAAATGAGGAAAGGAGAGGCTCATGCCAAAAAAAAGAGAGGAGGGAAAAGGATGGCGAGGTACACACAGTAGAAATGTAGTGAAAGAAATAAATACAGCAAAGTAAAATTGACACCCGCTTCGCTTTTGCTGACTGGGTAGGCCAGATAAGTGAGCCAAATTGCATAGATCTGATGTTTATCTTATCGGCGGCACCGCGAGCGCTTAAACGCAGATGATAAAGGAACGCTGTGGCGTGTCGCCGTAAGAGCTTGTTTGATGCTGTGAAAATATGCATCAAGAGAACGACAGGGGCACTTTGGAACAAGGTGGAAAGCGATGAGGGTGGTGTGAAGGCTTAATTCTAAAATTAGGCCAACCACAAAGAAAAAGGCCTATTTGAATCAGCACAGTTTTTACTTTTAACACTTCAAAAAGCTGTTTGTTTCTTGGCATAGATTGCCAACACAAATGAATCCTTGTTTAAACCTTAAGGTAAAGCTAGTGATGGAAATGGCTTCATTTTTTTCACATCATGCCCCCTCCCTAATTCATTTTAGAAGACAAGGACAGGGGGAAGGGACGTTCCATTGTTTGGTTATATGGAAATCCCCCCCACATACCCTCAAACCCCTCCAAGAGTGTGAAAAGAGCCACTGTGGTCCAAATACTGTACTTATCCTATTACTGAGTGGGGTGGGGGTGGGGAGAGATAAGAGAATTTTCCCGTCCGCTCTGCTGAATTAGAGGGCAGGGATTCTGTAGGCGTAGACTTTTATTGGCATCTTTCTGCATATCTGCATGTGCATAGAAAATGAGAAATAAAACGTCATATCAGAAAGTGGAATGCTGGAAAAATGAAAAGAAAAAGAGAAATTCCAAGATGGGAATACGAAAAACTAATCAGGATTTTTTTTGTTGATAATAAGTGGAGCTTAGTGTGTGTATGTGGAGGAATATGATGACATTACTTTCTTCAAATGCCCCCCCCCCTTGTGTTGGTACTGTAGGGGGGAGCAAGATTGGTCCTGCATGAAGACACCACCCTGCCTTCCTCTCCTACCACTTTAACTCATCCCACCTCCTGAAACAGGGGCAAGAAGTTGTCAAGTTCCTCAACCTTTGAGCCGAGCCCTTCAAACACGGGAGGCAGCCCATTTCGTGCTGAGGATATCAATTATAGATAGAGGTTACCACCGCAGCTGAGGATTGCAATGTCAAGACGGTGAGTAGACAGCTGTGGAGAGCCTGGGATCTTTCTATCAGATGTGTGATGTGTTGCACGTGCACATGTGTATGTGAGCCTCTTCGCCGTCACTTATATTGGTGTAATTTCATCACTTCTCCAACTTCAGTCTGCTTTCTCGCTTTGCTGAAGGGTGAGCGGTTCACAGGCCAAGTCAGAGCTAAAAGCATCTGCAGCCACAGTGGAGAGGACACAGCCATAACGCTATTAATATTTAGCTTCATAGCAAGCCCTCGGGCATCTCCAGGGCAGTGTGAGAGTTCTGATAACGGACAAGAAGGGGGGTCCGGTCCAGTGCAGGACACAAAACTCTAGGAGGCTTAACCAGCCAAATCAGTTAGAACCGTCCAGCTGAGAGATGTGCTTTCCAGCTTTTGAGCCCATTACTAGTGTCCCTGGATCCAATCAGGAATCCGGCATCACTAAGAGCCAGCGCCTGCAGCTCGGACTCTCCAGCTAGCTGCCAGACACAGAAGCTGCGGCCTGATAGGAGGCGCTGTCCAGAATGGCAGCTTCTGTTAATGATGCTGGGATCCACAGAGCAGGGAGAGAAGAAACAGATAAAAACTATCACTGCACACACAAAATGTTTTCTGGGCAGCATCATAGAGTTGTAGTTTAGGGTTCAGTTAGAACTTGAATGCAACGAAAGCAACGAATCCCAAAGCAAAAGAAAGATACAAAGCCTTTGTTTCACAGAGAAAACGACCACTTCAGGCTTTTTCAGATGAGTGTGCAGGTTGATGTATGTGATACAAAACATCAAACGCCATTTTTGTTTTCAATATTGTAAATATTTTAAAAGTAAAATGAACTGAATATTCCCAGAAATATTTGTTTGCAGAGATGCTATTATTTCCTTGTGATTTCTCTGATTCAGAATGTGTTTGGGCTGCAGCCATTAAGTGATGGTTTTACAAAAAAAACAGCCAAATTTCAGAAAAGATGTGGGGGTTTGTGTAGAAGTATAAACTTTTTTAGGACATATGCTTCACATTGCAGTCTGTTTAATATATCTAGACTATATCAAATAGATTAAAGGTCTTCATATATTTGTTTTGATTTTTAAAAAAGGGTCAAATTCCTGCTAAACAAATATATCTGAACTCTTTCATTACCTCAGCCTCCCTTGTGATAGTTCAGTACCCCTGGGGAGGCCACACACTTTGAAAACCTCTGCTCTGTCATTTTATGAAAAGATTTTTTTTTAAAAAACAGAACTTTAATGTTCTATGTGTTTCTCTGTACTCACTTGTACCAGCTGCTCCTGCGTGTCGAACTCCCGGCAACAGTTCTCCCAGTGGCAGTTCGTCTCATAAACCACCTCAGGCTCCTGTTTGCTCTCATCTTTGTCTCCTTCCTCTTTCACCAGAGTCATCCCTTCAGGATGGTCCTGAATGATGGCAGCAAAAAAAAAAAAGAATGCAATGAAATAAAATGAGAAAACTAACTAGAAACAAATGGTAAAAGCAAAAGGAACAGTTTTACCTCCCTCCCAACATGTAAACCCTTAATAAAAGCCATTTTTCACATGAAAGGCACAGCGGAGAGTTACTGCTTACAGGTCTCGACCACAGTACCCCCTGTGAGTCTGGCCTTGTCTGGCTACATGTGGAGAGATGTGTGGCGAGCGGAAATGTAGCAGTGAATGCTCCTCTGTTTTTTGGGGTAGTTATACGACGGGCTTGGGCCGAGCATTTGAGGAATCTAACCCCCTCTTCCTGCAGAAGGTTGCTCTATTAGCGCAGACATATTTCACTGTCATATGGCCGAGTAGTAGTGGAGGCCGCTGCAGGAGGCTACCACCACACACCTCAGCTTTCATCTGCAAAAATATACGTTTTTTTCTTCCTCTGCAGATACAAATGCTAACTGTTATCCCATTTTACTTTCATTTTAACAGCCACTTAAAAATTTGATTAAAAAAAAACAAACAATTTCCTTCTAGTGTAGCAAAGATCAATGGATTGTTTCAGTTCGGAAACTAAAACTGATCAGGGCAAAGCAGGAGTGAGTAAAACCCTGCTGTGGCTGGTAAGTTTGCCTATTGTTGTAGCCACTTTAGCAGCAGGACAGCATTTATTTCTTATTCTAGGTGTAAATACATTCTAAAAATATAAGCAGCCTGGTGAAATGTAAGCAACACAGACTGTTTACCTTTAGCCAGACATTGACAGTTCTGACAAATGGTTTGTAGAGTTAATGCTTTTCAGTAAATGTGGGAAAACCTTCACCTGTACGCTTACTGCACCAGGGCTCGGAAGCTCCTCTTCTGGTTTCAGTTTGGACCGTTTGTGGTGCATTGGGTCACCCGTGCTGCTCACAGCAGATTCACTCGTCGGTTTGGCCTTGAAAGAGAACGTATCTGAGCATTTGCACGTTATTTTGCAGTGTAGTGTTGACTATGTAGATTATTTGATCCTTTTCATATCATTAAAAATGCATGCTATGCTTATAAGCTAATACATCACTTGCTTAATCAGCTAGACAAAACAACTGGGATCGACCTATAATGATCCATGCAAGCAAAGCCTCAAACAAGACTAATGGAAACTATGCAATTCAATGTATCACATTAGCTCCCCCTAATCATTGCAATTAAAACAAGCTCATGAACAATTCAAGCAACAGATGACCTGACTCTGGCCCTGGCTTGAATGTGCCCATGGGGCAGTTTTTGTTGCATTTAAATGCCGTGTGAGAATGAAGGAAATAACACGGAGCTTTTAAACATCTGCAAAAGAAGATGAATTTATTTGGATTTCAGTTCTTAAGACTGTTGATTTCTTTCCACAGGACTTCAAATCCGCTTTGTTTCCCCACCATGACATACATTCGCCTTATCTTTGATATTCATCTGTAGGCCCCGAAGCAATATTCTGTTTATTCAGGGAAAGGAAAAGGCAATTCTGGTGCTCAATTTGAATGGGGCCTCATTTGTGATAAGGCTGAATTCAAGGCATGGGAAACAACAGAGGATGGGTAATAAACACTGAGTATATGCTTAAAATGTGGGCCCGCACATACAGTAAGGGCTGAGGAAGGAGAGGAAAAAAAGCTCTTTGGATCCATCCATCCCTGTCAATACTCCCTCTCTATATCCTTGTTCTCTCTCTAGTGATTAATGGAGTCAGCAGTGGGATTCTATGCTAACAAGCCCCTTGTTGTTTGCTGCAGGCACGTTCTGGGCTCCGCACAGCAGCCTTAAAACAAGAGACAACACAACTAGGAGGAAACTCCCAAGAGAGAAGTGCGTGAAGGGGGGGTCCTGCCTATACCATGTTCGCTGCCTGAATTTTGCTCACATGTGGCTGGCATGTGGCGGTGCTATCTATTACGTGTGATGATGAATCGTAGAGGCACCAACCACCGCTCTCACCTGTGAAGAGTCATTGGAGATGACTGAGCGCTCGCTGGCGCTGAGGCCTGATGGGGGGATGCCAGGCACGGGTCGCTGAGGGGCAAAGGCTGGTGTTGGGTGGACTAAAGGAGGACTGTGACCAAAGGCAGAGCCAACGATGCCTGGTTGACGGCCAATCAGTTGCTGGTGCACGTGCAAGGCCACTGGGGTTGGAGGATAGGCGAAGCTTAAAGCTGGACTGCAAACAATAGGAAAGAGTGGTTAAAATAATCGTAAAAAAAAAACATAAGTTCACTTAATTATTAGTTGCAAATGCAACGAGGCAATAACAGGGGAAGGATAGGGAGTAAATGGATTGTTCTGGATAGTTCTTCATCCCTGAGGACAATCTGACAGGAGACGGTGTGGAAATGCTGGAACTGTTGGCAAATCCCTGCCAATGAATGTTCAGCTTGTTAACACAGTGAATTATCATGTGGTCTGTGTAAGCCAGTATGTCATTCCTCCACTGGGCAAATGATACAGATGATAAATAATCTTAAGAGTATCTTTGAGCCATGTAAATAAAGCAAAATTATTATTCACCTAATCATAAAAAAAAAATAAATAAATATCCCGGAAGCCACTAAGTGTCCTCTGGGCTCCGTGTAACCACTGGTGAACCGCCAGATAAACACAGATCTGTGTGGCTCAACAGCAGCGGCCTCCATTCATCCTGCGCTCTGACAATTTGCTCTCTCTGCGACCCATATGTCTGCTGATCTTATTATGAGCCGAGTGGAAATCAATGGGCCGAGACACATTTGGGGGCCCATCCGCTTGTCATATCACTCATCAGTCTGTTGGCTCTGGCTATTTGGACCCTGTCACTTGGACAGTGGCCGACTGCGCAGCGTGATTGATCAGGCTCTTCTTACAGATTGCTGATCAATGGCTGCGGGTGGGGCAATGGATCTTTCCTTTTTCGCCCCTTTTATACTTTTTTTTTCCCTCTTATGCTTCTTTTTGCTCGCCTCTGGTCCCAGAGCGTGATGTATGAGATGTTTCTATGAGGTGTGCCCGATGACTGACACAACCCGCCGGGGAGGCCGGCTTACTGAGCTGGCTGGGAGATCGTCACCCACATGAGGGGTTTGACACGAAGGCACGGACATAAACATATGCACATCACGTATTTGTTGTGAACTGGATTAAATGATAACATTCTGCATGAAAAAAACTGAAATAAGGAAGTGAGCATATTTGGACAAAGCGCTAAAGCTAAAAAAAATAATACCTGAATGGAAAAATTCTGTCAATTAGTGTCACATTATAATAAGTAGAAACTTAAATGTTAAATTAAAATAAAGCTGACAACAAAATTCATGTAAAACAAAAAAACTGTTGAATTGTGAAAAGCACGTTCACTACCTGATGGCTCCAGCAGAGAGGTGACCGTACGAGCCGCTGGTGGAGGAGCTAGAGCGAGAGTTGTTGAGCAGGGAGTTGACGAGGGAGTTGGGTGAGTTGCGAATCATGGTCTGCAGGTCAAAGCTGTGCTCAGACAGCGGCGAGATGGGCAGAGGGCGCTTCCTGCTGGGCCGGGATGGAAGCCGTGGGCTTGGGAAGCGAGAGCCTGCGGACAGAGAATGAAACGTTGTGAGATGGGAGTTAAGTTGCTGATGTTAGATGTCCTGCAAGATTTAAAATCTTTTCTGCTCTTTCATTCTTTTTGGACAAGAGCATCAGTTCAAATCTGAAAGGAGCTGTTGCTGCATTATGCTGAATTTTCTGTTCGACTTCATCCACATTAACCCAAATCTAACCCTAACAGATGACATTTTTGTCAATCATCAGACAAAAGGCTCATCTGAATGAGTGTTCGGCTGTCACTTGATGCACTGCTTGCATTTCAGCCATGAGAAAACATGCCTTTTATGTTGGAGAAATGCTCTGACTGTGTATGGTAATATTTAATCAAGTCCAATTTGACTCGTTATTCAAATGCAATCAGTGTTGACTGGAAATACTAAAAATGGGGTTTGAAAAGGTAAAAGGCGGAAACAGCGCAAGCATTCTCTCTGCACATACAATGAGCCACGGGTAGAGATTAAAACATGACTTTTGTTGTCTTTTCACATGGAGATGTCACAAACAAGACAGAGAAAAAACAGTGGGAGATGGAAGGAGGGGAAAAAAGCGCTGAGGGGATGTCGTGCTTTGTGCCTGAACTGACACAATGACTTTGTGACTCAAGTCTTAGAAATAAAACATTTTGAGTTATTTTATAAAGGCAAACAAAACCAGCTTGCGCAGCCCCGATAACCCCCCTCCATATTTACGTCCCCCTCAATCCATCCGTCTCCCAAAACGTAAATGCTCCATCTCTCGTTTGACACATCCAGCGATTACAGAACGCTCCATTCACATGGTAATCACAGTGTGTGGATGTGTGTGTGTGTGGATAGCGCTGTGGCGGCAGAGGCCGTGTTCTGGCATACATAACCTGAGTTGCATCTGTAGCATGAAGCTGTATGGAGAGCAACACCCCCTTTACATTGTCATTGTATGGAGGATCTCGCTTCATATGTATAGTGAAAGGGGGGGGTGAATGCAAACAAACCCCGAGCACAAACAATGTAGTTTGTCACGAGATGCCTTAAAATGTCTGATATTTCCACCCATTCAGTTGCTTGAACCATACATTTAATCCGTAGAATACACACATACAAGTATACACAGATATATCTCGCAGCCATCTATGTCCTAAATTTGACACAACTGGCATCTTAAAGAAGCTACGTCCCGGTGAGCGGAGGAATAGTATCCACTTGTGGTGAATTAAGAGAGAATTGGAGGACGGCGGGGTGTGGAGGGGGTGTCCAGCTTTGGAGAGTGGGCCTGTGTGTCACCACTGCAAAGCCTCATGGGAGTGGTGTTTATTAATGCACAGCCCAAATGATAAATCGGCCAACCGGGGAGACAGAGAGAGGAGCGTCCTGGCTCATAGCAGGACTGTCCCTCTAATTTCCTTTTGATTTATGGACGCGATGGCTGGTTACTCGCCTCGTCATTAATTTTGAGGGCCGGGGAGGGTTCGGATGGACCAGACTGACGGCAGTGGAAATAAAAAGTTGGCTCCAAAACTGAGGTTTAAGCCCTTGGCAACAGACTCAATGCGAAGTGGAATAGGGTGGGGGGGGGTGTACCTGAGAGGGATGGAGTGTGAATAAAAGATCGCTTGCTCAGTTTAAAACTAGATACGGGAAGTTACCACAAAAAATATTGTTCATCCTGTGCAAAACAACCTTGTAGTTATTGTACAAATTTGTATCCAAATTAGAAAATTATCGACTAAAAGCGGAAGTTAATCTAAAATACTTAGTGTGAAAAAAGCATATAAATATTCAATACTGTGTTAAAATGTAGTCCTAAACATTAGTTATATTCTTAAATAGCCTTATTATGAGTAATTAAGAACTGCACATCTTTTGCTATTAAGAATAAATCTACACTGATTTTTTTTAAACAGTGTGGTACAGTGAACCAGTAAGGCAAAGCTTTCTTTAAAGAAAACTAGTTATTTCTAGAAAAAACAGTAGTAAAATTAGCTAATGAAGAGGATAAATAAGGACAATAGAGTAGACTTCAGTCATAGCCGTCTATGAGAGCTATGGTGCTAATTAGACAGGACTAACGAAGACAATAGCCCATTAAAACACAAATAGCCAGGACAGGCCCATTGTTCCTTTAGCACAACTCTCTGTGAAGCTAATTACACTGATTTGAAATCGACTAAAATAGCTTCAGTAACATGGTAGCACAGATTATCAGTGAAAACCTTTTGATAGACTCCCCTGAAATCCACCAAAGCTTTCAAGTGTTAATTTTTCCAGTACAGGAACGCACATTGTTGAAACATGATGAGTTATTACCAGCAATGATCACAGGCAGTTTTTAAGTGAGGAGCACCACATCTCCACTTAAATTTGGCCCTAATTGTTTTGTTTCAGTCTATTAATCTTAAAAAGTGACACAGAAGAAAGGATTTCTCCAGTGATGAATGGTGGGACATTCCAATTCCCACTTAATAGCAATTAATTTTCTGATACCCGCACAAGTTTGGCTAGTTTTAATTAGTTTGTTCTGTGGAATCGGGGGGAAGTTCACCCCGGATTTCCATGAAAGCAGCGTCTGCCTGACTAAATACATTCTCATCAAAGGGAAAGGGGTGAGGCTGTCCGACCTTTCTAAGATTCACTGTGCGTTTAATTTCCTATTTACACTTTAAAATAACTCATTAGCATAAGTCCTCTGCACACAGTCCTGAGCTCAACACATTAAGACAATGGCTCATTTAAATCATGTCAAAGTTAACTTGCAGAAACTTGTGCACTAGGGCTGAGATTTTGCTTCATCTAAATATAGTACAAGAAAGGTATGTTGTAAAAATGCACTTTAAGGATTGAACTTCCACTGGAGCCAAACACTCCTTAATGAACATGCATGCACTGAAATGACCCTGCAAGAATAGACAGGAAGTAGTATTTTCACCAACAGCGGTGCTTAAAATGCTAAATGTACTTTTATCTAAAACTTTATTAGACTGTCTGCTAAAGTGTTACTTTATCAAATAGTTAGCTTGTTGCGCACATACTGAGATACATTCACTAAATAGTGTAAAAACCTTTGAGTCGTGTTTAATCCTGGTTTTAACCTGGATTCATTTCCTTCTTTGATCTTCAAATGCCATGCTGAACAGGATGAATAAAAAACACATATCTCTATATTTGCCAATATTTAATTCTTCAGAGGGAAAAATCAAGGAATAGGTGTATTTTTTATTGGCTAAGAAAAAAAAAGCGTGCTCTCTATTCACAAAGCCAGGCCATGACAAGGAAATATTCTGGAAGAGCAACAATACAGACCTAGACGTGATTAATCACATTCATTCAGATGCTGTTTAAATCCTTAAAAAATCCAACTGCTCAGCATGGATGAGGTTTGGAGTGGATGTCATAATCTTAAATGTACACAAAGTGATACCACAATGTTGTGTTTGCGTGCAATCTGTGCAAACTCACTGTCCATGGCCTGCAGGTATTCCATGTGCAGAGCGCTGCTGGACCCGGCCGTGGATGCCACAGACGGGAGGAGATCAGTCGTGTACGGGCTTCGGTGGCCTGCAAGCAGGGCCATCTGATGGTAGTAGTCAGCTGTTGTCAGACTAGTGTGAGGTGCTAGAAGAGGAGAAAAAGGTGGTTCAGCAAAGAGGAAACAGTGTGACACAACCAAAGAGAGTGAAAATGTATCGGAGAGTTAGAAAAACATGACAGGAACAACACCTGTGCTACACTATAAAACTTGCAGTCATTTACTTTACATGATCATCAGCTCAGCAAAACAGTAATGAGCACATTAGCAACACCATCAAGTTGAGCAAAACAGCTGCACAGGGAGCATCACCTGAAGTGGGGAGCCTCACTGGGGATTACCGGATGCTTGCTCAGAGATTACAGCAAGTCTGCATTAGCGTTTGATTGATGCATTCATGCCGAGAACAGCATAACTGATCGTCTTATAATACAATTCTTAAACAGCCTTTTCTCTTCATCACATTGCTCTTTGATCATTTAAAAGAGGTGCATGAGTGCATGTATGTTGTGTGTGTGTGTGTGGTAAGAGTATGTGGGCTAATGCATCTTTTGCCAAAGACGGTGCACATATAAGGGCTGCACTCTGCAGATATGCAACCTGCTCCTTGACTCTGCTCCTTTTAACTGTACCGGAAAACAAAAGGCAAAAATCTAGCCAGAGAGATCTGCACACATAGAGGATAGAAAAAACCATTCTGCCTCTACTTTACTTTTATTCTTTGAATGCCTGTCTTAGTTAGACAGCGCTGTAAGTCCTTAAACCATGGCCTAAAAATAAACATCTGGCGATGGGCTTCCATATGCAAATATTATAAGGAAGAGGGAGGGAAAAGACTGTGGTTTTGGATGCAAATATGGAATCTGATCAGATTTCTGCAGCTTGTTTCCCCCCCAGTTGGAGAAATAAAGAGAAAATAAATAAAGAAACAATGTATGAAGAGATTTCCTCTTAAGTCTGGCCTGTATGCCTGCGAAATGCATCTATGATTGGTTGTATGAGAAGAAGAAAAAACTGTAAATTAATTCGATCTGGTTTTTATGTCTTCGGCAGAAAGGGGGAGTTTCTTAATTGTCACCAGTGTTCCGCCTTAGCTTTGCTTTCCATTCAGCTGTAATATGCCCCATTCAGTATCCATGGACGGAAAAGAGCTTTTTTGGAATTCTAAATCAGAAATGTTGGCATCCGAGTGGCGCGCTTGGGGCAAAAAGGGGGAGTGGGGGAAGGCTGTGAGTGTGGCACTGGATGTGGAGAAGGCAGAGACTTGCTTCAGGACTTATTGAGCCCCCGGGTGCCTCCTTTAGCACAACAATAGGATCAGGGGCAAGCCTACCTCTGAACCGGTTCTCGGGAAGTATTGAGAGGAAAGCAGCACAGAGAAAAATGTGTGAAAGCAAATGTGTGGCAGCAAGAGGGTGGCACTAAATCCCACCCACTTTAAATCTCCATTAGATTCTGTTAATTAATTCATCATTATTCAAATGTATTTTTTTCATGAAAAAAATCTTTGCATATTGAAGGAGGCTCCCTGTAAGCGCAGTGATATACTAACAACACAAAAGCTGATGGGTTAATTAATCACCGGATTGATTAAAGGAGTAATTAGGTGCCTCATTCACAATTCACAGCATTATGAATTGAAAGGGGATCATGTGGTAGGTTGGAGAAATGATTTAGATTTAAAGCAATCTGAGCCTGGTGCAGATTACATTCTGGTGGTGATGGAGAACTGGAGGGTGCAGTGCTTCAGCTTGAGTGTATACCTCCAGCAAAAAGCCCTGTCAGAGTGTGTGTGTGTGTGTGTGTGTGTGTGTGTGTGTGTGTGTGTGTGTGTGTGTGTGTGTGTGTGTGTGTGTGT
>JBAMHX010000020.1:7541433-7577990 GCA_037177515.1 Pseudomugil tenellus
CCCCCCCCCCCCCCCCCCCCCCCCCCCCCCCCCCCCCCCCCCCCCCCCCCCCCCCCTAAAGGCACAATACTAGATTTCATTTAGGTGAAGTCTTTAACAGATCTGGATGGGATGAAGTCAAGTATACAGGTGTAGAGGGAAACGACCCCAGTATCTGTCATTAAAGACGTACACTCCAACACCAGGCAGGGTGCTAAAGAAGGCTCTCTGTGACTGAAGTGCCAAAAGGTTGATGGCTGAGAGCATGAGGGAAAAGATAGGTTGCAGGACCATTTCAACACCTGTAATGTAAGTGTAGATGTTTGGAAAATAACACCTTTATACTTATAGCTTAGGAGATTTGTGAGAAGTAGTCAAAACAAGCCTTGATACTATTTTATGATATGTTGTAATAATAAACTCCTTTAAATAATTACATTAATCAGGTTCATTTAAAAGGGTGGAAAAAATTATTTGTCAAAACTTATATACTGATAAAATGACAAAATATTTCTTCTTGGAGAAAAAAATCACAGAATTTGTTGTGATTATATATGTACTGTTTATATTTATATGTACGTTTTCTACAAATATAATAAAAATGTGTCTTTTCTTGGTTTATTTTGCAAAGTGCCGTTTGGTATTTTTCAGAATTTTATAAAATTGCCTTTTTATTGGTTTCACTCTCTGTGACCAGTTTCTTATTGATCAATTCTATAAAAAAACAAATAAGTAAAATAAAAATTTAGAAGGCAGAAAGTAACAAATCCTCCTATTTCTCACCAATTTTATTTGTTTAAAATGTATTATTAATCTTTACTGCATAATTTCCCTCCAAAATGATAAATCAGCTTTTATTAAAAAATAACTAAATGGTTGGGTTTTTTTTTAAAAAAAGCAGTTTTTACAACTTCCTACATCCTGGGAAACCTTTCAGATACCAGAGCCTCTAAAGCTTCCTGGCCCCTGAAACCCTGAACTTGAATCTGGCCTCCCCTCGCTCTGCTCAGTGTAAGCGCATGTGACCCTGCCGTTCATTGATGCATTCTCCAGAGGCCTCCAACATGACTCACAGATCAAAAGGATTAGCCTCCCTACGATCTGAGCCCCCACCAACAAGGAACGTGCTGCACTCATAATACTCCCGTCCACCAGCTAGCTCCCTCTGATAACATCTTGGTGACCCCTGGGTTTTAATAGAGATGGATCTGGTTGCCTCGCACCTGAACTGGAGAGCTGAGGTTCCTCCTAAAAGCAATCAAATCCAACTGATCAATTTAAACAATTATTTTTAAGCGTCTACTGAGGTCTTGCCGCCTGTTTCTGCTCCATTGGGGTTGCGTGCAGATGTGTGTGTATGCCAAGTGTGCATGCTGCGTCATTGTGTGTTTCACTTTATTCACCATCTGCAGGGCTGAGGCCCCGTGTGGCTGACAGAACAGAGATGGAGGGGCTGCTGTGAAGTGAGCGGATGTAGTCCACGTATGGGTTAATGTACGGGTGAGGAGGGTGGAAGGGCGACTCCGCCCCCACAGGTGGGTTCCGCTGCGGTGAGATCCGAATGAGGGAGATGTCGGAGAAAGCCGGACTGCCTGCTAGTGCCGGAGACCTGCAGAGAAACACAGTAAAAATATTATATTGACTTGAATGTAAAGCAATAAAACATTTTTGTGAGAAAAAGTGAGGTATATATATTTATTAATAGAATATATTTACAGTATATGATGTTCTCTCAATAGCCCAAATAATCCTCAATGCCTTTTTAAGAAAATATTTCACATCCTGTATTTATGGCGAAATATCATCCACTCACATTACTCAATGTGCATTTCTTAAAAAGAGACTTTATTCTCATCACTGCTCAGTCAGCTGGGGTAGGACCTGAATGTCCCAATAAAGGAGCTAGAGGAAATGCCTAAAGACAAACAGGCCTGGTTGTATTTGCTCCACCTATTGCTATGGTGACGCTTACATAAACCAAATTGTATGCGAGATGGAAGAACATCCTAAATATTAGGTGAATAATAGCATTTCTGGTGTTTTTAAACATCAAAAACGGCCAAATTTGACCCGAGTGGTATGTGATGGTTAAGTATGAATAAAGTTTGAACTAAGTGTTTAAACCCTACCACAGACTCTCACTGTATGACTCCCATTAAGACCACTAAGAGACATTAAGTAACCACATGTTTGAGAGCAAAATCTTTTGATTTCGCAGTTCTCTTATGTCACCAAATTTGTATAAAACAAACATGAATAATTCAATTTCTCCACAAATTTAGCAATGAAATCATGCTCATTTCATTAGTCCCATTGAGATTGAAGCACAACGCATGGACTGACAGTGTGCAGGGCCAGACAAATAAGACCATGACACTATCTCTCTCCTTCCATCTGCAAGGCAGAGAGGAGACTGCTGCATTCCAACTGCTCCCCACGCAGACATTTCCTCAGATCAAAGGCAGCTTTCACCACTGCGTCTTAATCAGAGGGAGACGTTAGACCGAGCTCACCGCTGGCCAGAGCAAGACAAGCTAAGCTACACCACAATGCTCCTTGGCTTTGAGATGAAATCGAGTACAGAATTACACATGACAGATCCAAAATCCATCTGCAAGTCTCCCACAAAATGCACAATCTTTTTCTTTAAATAGGAAAAAAAGGCACTATCAGCCTTCTCTTTATCACAAACCTTTACTCGGAGTGGCCTCCTTGTGTAATAAAGTTGAGAACAATCAGGAAAACTTCTTAGGAGCTAAGTTTGAGACAAACTAATTTGTCTCCCTCCTTATAATTGGCTCAGAGGGCCTGAAAACTCCATAATGATGGCCTTCACCACAAAGGCCTTCCCCGGAGGATGTGGAGAAATCCACATATCAGCCAGACATTAACGGGCTAAAAGATTAGACTGAATTAGCCCCTCCGCTTCTCTGTGGCTCCCCAGTGGACCGGTCTACCATGACAAAAGACCCCAAGAGGAGGAGAGGACCGTTGAAAGAGGGAGGGAGAGGAAAAGTGTGGGTTTAAGAAGGGGGTTAGAAAAAAAGGAAGAGAGATGGAGAAGAGTGAGAGACCTGGCCCGCGGTTTGTCTCACACGGTGACCTTGAACGAGGCCAGGGGGGAGCGGAACAGCCCAATTACAGCCTCCACCCCGTCCCCCAATCCCCTACCAGCCCCTTCGTCCCTTCACTTCGCCCTAATGAAAGAGCTCAGGACCGGGTCAATAATGAGCACTGAGGAGAGGAAACAACGGACAGGACAAACACTCACACATACAAACTTTGTCCACAGGGGCAGATCAGTAATTAGTCTAAAGGGGCTGCAGGACAATTTAAAAGACCCTCACTGGGTTCAGGTGTCTGACAACACGCATCAAGATTCCCGAAACATGTGCAATCTATGATGGGAAAACTTACCTGCGCTCTCAGGATCACACCAAACCTTTCACCTGGTGGAATCTTTTTTTTTTTTTTTGTTTTCTTGTTTTGCTTTAACCTCCATTCAGTCCGTGTACTTCTGCACGTCAGCTGTCAAAAAGCTCATGATTCATTTCTTTTTTTCTTTTTACATCACCGCCTATCAGGTCAACGGTGAGGGCGCATTCTAAACAGGTGTGTATGTGTGTGACAAGAGCGTATTTACGATAAGCAAGTCGGATGCCCTCGCGCCACCATTCGCAAGCTTCATTTACACAGATCACAACACAGCTGCAGGCTGACGTTGGCTTTGTTGTCACATGGCTGAGCATTCACCTCACACACGTACTCACAAGCCATCAGGAGCTTGCACCTTAGAGGAAACACAAAAAACCTGCTGTGTCAGTGACTGCAGAGGTGAAACTGAAATGAAATATTTCCTGTAATTGCTGGCTACCATGATTAACCCCTCACCCCGACTTGACCTTATCTGTACACATCTTAGCAATTCCAAAGAGTCATACTGGCAGGCCCAGAGCACTGAGTGGAAAAAAAGGCCAGAAAACTAAACAAAACGTGTTGATTTGTTGGATGACGATCATGACAGAAAGTATTTAGCCAGCTGCAAGGTGAAAATGGAGAAAAAAGATAGAAGAGAGTAAATACACTTCTGCTTGGGAGTGAAAAGGAATATAAGGATATAAGCTATTGGTTGAGGATAGAAGAGATGCTAGAGAAGAGTTATAACAGGGAAAGAGTTGGAGAAGAAAGGGGGAACAAAGATGTCTCGGGGGGGGCAGAGCCAGGTGTGAGGGGATTTGAGGAGGACAGCGGAGAGATGGATAGTTTGGAGGAGTGTGGCGTGTCTCTGGAAGAAAATGGAGGACAGTAGCCGGCTCTTCTGTGTTCTGCAGGGCCACGATCATCCCAGCATCTGCCAGCGTGCATTAATCAACATGACAAAAGGCAGAAATCTGACAATGAACAGGGTGTGTGCAGGAATGCTTGCCCCGTGTGAACGTGGGAGTCGATGTGTGTCGGTGAAGCAACGTTTTAGATACACCTGATTTGAGATTTACATCAAAGCTGCACCGCAGGCTCTCATTCCACAGAGAGAAAACTTCACCCTTCTGCTTCCCTTCATGGGTTTACAATTCCTATTAACCCTCAAAGAAGACATCCTTTAAACAGGGTGCAGGGAAAGCTTGAGAGTTCCACATATGGAAGCCATTTCCTTTCACGTGGCCTTGCTTAAACCAGCCAGCACCTTTTTTCAGGCATCGCGTGTTTACACTGGGCGGTCTGTGGATTTTAAACTGTCGTCTTGTTTCACGGCGTGATTGTACACTTGCCAAATGTAAATATGCCCCTAAAAGATTTTGAGGTCTCATGTAGGGGTGTGTGTTTATATAAACAGACCTTGAAGCTTTGTTTGGAGCAAGGTTGTATCAACACTAATAACTTTTTCTTGCAATGAAAGCTGCAAAAACAGCAGAGTTGTGGCGGAGGTGGATGACTTCACTTATATGCAGAAGGTATCATTGTGGTGAAGAAGTTAGACCTGCTGGTACTGACACAGCCGTCTGCTAAAATAGAAACTGCCCGTTGAAAAATACTTTTAGCTCAAGCATGAAATGGTTTAGCATAAAAGATGGTGATATTTTTATGTGAGTCTAACACAGAGGAAAACAGAAAACTGATGTCCGATACGCTTACAATCATATTTTTCTACAAATTTTACATTTAAAAAAGACATATTCTTATGACTTACAGCTATCAAAATTCCCCAAAGAAAAACAACTCCTGCATAATCGTTGATCTCCAAATTGATCTACAAAGATGCTGGTATGTTGTTTGCAAGCTAAGTGCTAAAGCTATTTAGATAAGATTTTTCACAGGTTACATTCAATGTCTTAATGCAGTTTTGACAATATTGAAAGAATAATATAAGAAGCAAACAAATGAAAAACTAAATGCAATAAGAATGGGAAGCTCATGCCATGTAATTACTGGTAAAGTTGTTTTGAGTTAACGAGCCAACACTAAAAGCCAAGCAAACAAGAAAACCTGACTCCCGTCAGGCAAAAGGGAATCTTCTGCTCATTGTCACCATTACTGAGAATCCATGCAGGCAGGGGGAGGGCCTTATCTTGATGGGTACACCATGTGGCTAATCTCATTCAAGGACAGACATTTACCGTTTTATAAAAGAAGGAATAGAAGAAAATCCTCCAAAATCAGGTAATGTTTTGGTACAGGTCAAATACAGAGAGATGAGGAGCCTTACAATGCAAGCTAGTTAGTAAAAAGAAATTAAATACATGTGATCGCTTTGGTTCTGTTTTAACTTTTTGATTTAAATGGTACATCAAAATTTTAAATGATAGTAACTATATTTTTTCTAATAAAAAATAAATAAAAAGTAAACTTTTTATTAAAACACTGGTTGAAAAAATGCTTACTACAAATTTCTATTTTGGTAAAAAGATGCCCCCAATGATACTAAATGTAGAACCATATGAGAGCCATCCTTTTTCTAAGGGAACCCAATCTTGGTATTTGGCTTATCACCTCCTGTTGTGTTTCAACAAACATTAGTAAGTATTATTTATATGGCATTTTTCATCCATCCATCCATCCATCCATCCATCCATCCATCCATCCATCCATCCATCCATCCAGTTTATGTATAAGATTCCAGTGTTTCACTCTCCGATTCTGCATTTGATTAAAGGAAAGGAAATTTGATCAAAGGAATCTTCAACAATAAGACAGATTCTTCGGTACTTTGGTAAAGTTAGTCAATCACTATTTGCATGCTTTATCTCATAGAAATGTAGCTTCTCTTATAGTATATCAATGCTTTCATTAGTCTTTCGTTATCTGATTCAACACTTTCAACAGTATTTCACATATTTCTTCAGTTAACTCTATAACTGCTTGCAATAATTAGCTGAATGTAGCAAAGCAAATCAAAGATGATGTATTATCAATTTTCTTTTCTACATTTTTTTTATATCTTTGAGATTTTGAGACATTGTTTCAATAATGTAAAATAGCATTAAGAAGGTCAGATGTGTTTATTCTCTACAACTTATTAAAACATTTTCCAGGTCTGTTTTGTCTGCTAGGGAAATCAATTAATGTATCAATACTAGAAGGTGAAGTCATATTAATTTAATTGAATTTATTGGTAAATAAAAGCTAAATTTGGCTATAGTGAGTCGTTATTTCAATTAAATTTTATATGAAGCCAATAAAAATAAGCACCTGGTGATAAATCATAGACATATAGAGATATTTTGGCCCTTGTGACAGGATTGTAATATGTTGATTTTTTAATGCAAAATTGATTCTTTTAATGCAATCTATAATTTAATCTATAAGAATATTAAGATAATTTGCTTAGATGAAATTTTGTAACAGAAAATCTAATGAGATGTACAGAAGTTTAAGTATGTCTGTATAGAAGTATACACACATTATACCTGTGGCCACAAGGGGCTGAGTGACGTGGGAACTTGTTCTTTTCTTCTTCTTCTTTTGGAGGGAACTGGGATCAGTCAGATGTCAGGTCCTCTCCTGACCGAGGCTGACAACATCACACACCCACCATCCCCCTCCAACCTCACCTCAATCTCACCACCTCATAGAGACCCACATTCCACCCCCCGAATCCACTCCCAACCCCCTAACCCACCCAGCAACACAGAACAACGCTGCTGCCACTGCTCTGAAAGCCTAAACCAGAGAGGAGGAAGAGAGGGGCTCCTGACAGCGGAAACAGAAGCACTTTAAAGCTCCAAACCTTTTCACTGAGATCAAAGGGCCAAAGGAACAGAGCCAGCTGAGACCCAAGGAGAGGGGAAAGGGAACTGAGACAAGGAGAAAGAGAAGACAGGCAAGACAGAGACTGAGACACACACACACAGGAAGGTAGACATATTCCAGCTTGTTGATGATTCACTGGGAAAGTCGTAATTGAGTGAAATTACTGTGCCATAAACAGATCAATTTAAAGCAATTATGGCTTGACTATCATATGACAAAACTAATAAAAACATGAACGACAATGTTTTTACTCACTTTTTAGCTTTTATCAATACACACCATGTAAAAGATGAAGTTAATAGGTTCAGCGCAGTTCCAAGTGACTGCTGGATGAAACCTTTGGTGAACAGATTGAGATTTTTTTTTTTTTAAAAAGTACTAAAATTCTATTTATTGCATATCGGTGTCCTGTGTGAAATGATAGAGGAATGAATCATTGAAAGTGATGTGCTAACATCACCTGTGTATTGTCTGTGTATCTTACCAAAGGCTACCAAATGCTAGTGTTTTGTGCATTTACATCGAGACCACTGTGTGAAAAAGTCTCTCAGTGGAGGTGCCTTGTCTTATTCCAACTTACAGCAAACTGGCTTGAACATCACTTGGACACCAGTTCTGTCCGCCAAAGAACAAGCTGTCCTATGCACTTCTACCTGACAGAGTGGTTGCTGGAGTAAAAGCAAGCCGCCTATGCTAACAGTCAGTTCTTGTTGACTGGATATGCTGTAGAAGAGTACCTGTAGCTGCTACATGCAGGTGAATTAAATCCCCTGCTTAAGTGATCTTAAGATTTATGGGCTTGACACACGGGGAGCGACGTCGCTTATGCTCCATTCATTTCTTGTGGAACCTCCGCGATGAGGCGAAAAGCGCTGTCGTTTTCCAGCCAAGCAACAGGCGAAATTTGTGCATGTGAAATTTCACTCTCATTCACATACGAGTGCACACAGAGGATTGCAACGCGACAAAAAAAAGTTTCAACTTTTGTCCCATGGCACTACAACCAATCAGTGACGGGTTCATTTCAGACCAATGGGATGAGCGCAGACTGGGCAGTGCCAGTACTGTTTACTCTGTGACCAGTTTGAACAATGGTAAAAAAAAGATCATTTTAACTGTGTCCAAGTTTTTTTTTCGATACTTCACGGGTTGTAGGGTTGTTGTCTTATTTTGTTGAGTAAAGTTAGCGGCAAGATTTCAATTAGTTCCTGCAAAAACTACCGAGAGAGTTTGGAGAATCGTCATTTGTGACGCCCGGGTTACAGTCTCGTTTATAAACAGTCTATGGTCACAGTTCTGCTTTGAAAATGCCGAAATTCCCTCAAACATAATATCCAATCAAATTTCTCGGAGACCAGCAATCTGCAGCGTGTCGCCTTCGCTGTTGTTTGTCACCTTTTCATAACCCTGCAATGCACAATGACCAAGCTTAAACTGATAGCGAAAAAATATTTATTCTTTTTCTTGATATATTAATTAATAAGCTACCTTAATGGAAATATTTCAACAATAAGGTTCAGAGACCTCTGCAGAATAGCAGCATCTTCTGGCTGGGCAAAGCCATGAAGTTGGCATAGGATGCTGAGGTTGCCAGGCGTTCAGCGTAACTATGCTCCCCCTCAGAGCTGTTAGGTTTCTGTGTGACCCCTCCTGGCATCAAAGGCCTGGGTGGGTCCAGGGGGTGGGGAAGGCTTTTCTATTCATGGTCACATCAAGCAGGATTCCCTCTCGGTGGGATACCTCTGGAGGCGTGCCAGACATTCCTGTACACTGCATAGTCAGCTCAAACACACACTCACATGCTGTCCAGCACTCTCCTTCATTTTGCCCCCCCCCCATTCACACTGGCATTGTCTACATATGAGCACGCACATACACGCTCGTTCAGCCTGAACAATGTAAAGTGCATCCCAGTGGGCACGTATCCCTTCTATGCTGCTGGAGTGATAACATGTTTATCAGTAAGAGTCAGAGACTGTGACCGGCTTAAGTCATAATAAACTGGTCCAGGTGTCAAAGGCTCTATTTGCAACTGATGCATATGTGAGCTCAAAGCAGTCGCAAACCTTCTGGAGTTGGGTCACACATCACGAGTGCTTCTTGTTCTAAATCAAGGCTCCGTGTCTACAAAGTCAGGGGGATTATACTTTATCAGAAAAGACAGAATCACATCTTCTCACTTGCTCCGGTTTTAAATCGTCGCATTCAAAGTTTATGTTTGGCTTTGCCACGCAGCGGGGCTTTTTTTCCCCCTTACAGGCTGTTTTGAAAACCATTTTTCCACACTGCAATTAAATGTAATTTCAGCCATCGAGATAAGAATGTCTACCAAAACGAATCAAGCGAGTATGTAGCAAGAAAAAGAAAACATGAAAGCGAAATTGCACAAAATGAGCCAGTCTTTTTTCCTGTAATTTCAAGGGGGCTGGAGTCAGGGAACAAACATGGAACCAAGAAAAAAAAAAAGCTTGTTTTTCAGTTCCTTTTTCGTTTTCTCCCATGCTTAATTTAGCCTTTTACAAATACAGTAGTCACTTTGAATGGAAAATTTCACCTTCATCTTGGTTCACTGGAAATATGCACTTGATTGTTTTTTTTTTTCAAACCAGTAGCGTGCACACAGGTGGAATTAGCCAGCAGTCAGTGTTTTGAGTTCCTCTAGCATGCCTCAGGCTAGAGAGAAGATAGAAGGAGGCTCCTGGGTGTTAAAGCGTTAAACTTCTGAAAACAAGGAGGAAGCACGTCTATCTTTCTATTTCCTCGCGAGCATAGTCTCAATGGCCCCGATGCCTTAACACAAACATTCAGCTGGCGCCTGCAGCCAAACAGGGCTCAGGTTCCACACCCCATCGCCTTCACAACCCAACAAGTCAGGTAATGAGCACGCATGTCAGAGTGTGAAGGTGCAGCGTACAGGTGAGGGGAGGCAAGGCGAATGAGTGTGGCCGAGGGGGCTGCTGCAGCTGCGCCGCACGATGCCCCTCAATTCACCGCGTCACACTGGGCTGCCGAAATGGGCAGCCGCACGGATGGGTTTGAGCAAATCACAAACAATACACAGCGCCACAAGACAGCAGAGACACACTGCTGGAGATGGTTAATCCTTCAAACAGAGATCTGAGGTAGAACAACAGAAAAAATAAAGGGGGTCGAGAGGAAGAGGAGGGGCTGAGACTCGGGAAGAGCAGAACAGGAGCATCAGGTACAAGACAATATATATGTTGCTTTCTCAGCTCTAAAAGTCTCCTTTTTAGAGAGAAATCCATCACATTTCCCTAACACGTACTTTTTCTTGGGAAGGAGAGAAAAGCTGGACAGAAGAAAGGCAAGCACTGGTGGGAAAGTGAACAAACACAGCCTACTTTGGTTCTGCCCATTTCATCCATCTTGTTGGGCTAATAAAACGTCAAGTGGAGTTCCTTGATATTTAATCATGAAGGGGCTGAATGCGTGGTGGTGCCATTCTCAAGCTTGATGAAGCTTTGGGAGGCTTAAACACAGACCTGTGGAAATTTCGGACAGACCCAAAGGAGGATGTTTCACAAAGCTGCTACGAAAAATGTAACAAAACTGATATGTATGGGAGGGGATTCCTAATGAGGCGGCTTTGGCAAACATTAATCTTCTCTTACTTTGGCTCCGGGAACAATCTAGAGTCTTGTTCAGTTCACAAAAATAAACTTTCCCTCCTAATTTAGTAAAATCAGAAGTGATGGGCATGCAAGAAAAACTCCTGTTGCATTCTTAAAAGTGCATTCACCCTGCAGCTGCGCACATGACTCTGCATATTTGTGCAGCTCCCTTTGGACGCTCGCAATGGAAAACACTTCACAAGCTGACACCCTCTCAGAGAAAAGGAAGGTATCACGGGGGTCATAAATAGCAGGAGGGGGCTTCTTGTGGCCCTATGGTTCAAACAATATAATTAGATCAAAATATTCCCTATCACGTTATCAGATGTAATGGACGCCAAACCGGATGAGTTAGATAACGAACAGCTAAAAGAAGAGAATCGCCTTAAGTGATATTATTTAATTTTCACTGGTGAGGAGAGTGTAAAAAAGGGATTATTTTCATGCGATTTGGAAGATGAATAAAAAAATGGGAGTAAAACATGAGCAAGAGCAACAAGAGAGTAAATAAACTAATTTCCTCTCACATTAGTGGAAACGTCAGGCACACTGAAAGCATGGTGATTTTTCACATTGTTCTGTTCCTTTCAATCATTTACTTAGGTTCAAGAAGGAGAAATGGAAGCGAAGGAAGGAGGGAGGAAAGGAAGGGCGAGACGGAAAGGAGAGGATGGAAAATGCGGAGAGTTGGAGAGGATTTATGACCCTGTTCCCTTGGTCTCGTTACTCGCTATAACTGGCCCCCAGAGTGGGATCGCAGGGTCTGGAGCCCAGAGATCAGAGTAATGGAAATTCCACATTTCTACAGGGCTACAGCATGACGTCTTGAGGGCACAGGCTGAGTTGAAAAAAACTGAAAACTGACTGTTAAAATGGATTATTCTGCATTAGGTGAGGAGCAGTCTTTCTAAAAGTCATTCATTCCTCTTATTGAAGAAAAGTACATTTAAGTGGCAGCTTCTTCAAGCGGGAGGCTCTTTTTAAAGCTACAGCGCTGCGAGGCAGAGTGCTGTCAGAGCTGGCTTATAGCTTGACAGTGACTGCTGCTCTCTAATAGGTCCTCACCAATGAGAGGAGGGTCTTCTACAAAGCCAATTAAGAAGCTCATAAAACTGACAGTATGACACACTCATCAAATAATTTGCTGAATTATGGATTAAACATTATTTAAAGATAGTTGGTGTAACTGAGATTTGCAATGGAGATGATTTGTAAGCTAATCAATTAAATGATTATGTCAATCACAAATTGCTGTTTGGGATTATTTGCATATTTTTACAGCTAAAAGAAAATGGTCAGTGTGTTTTCCTTATTATAAACATTTCTTAGTGAAAAAACTTGAAACATTTCTACGCAGATTATTCAGCAGCAATTTCAAGACTTCAATTTGAATTATTTTAGTGTTTTAACTAAGAATTTCTTTCAAGCTGTAAACAATCAAATGTCAAAGATTTATCTTATTTAGATAAATATGAGGAAAATAAAAGAATAAAAACTGAACAAAAAGATAATTAAAAAAAATTCCACCCTTGTGTTTGTGTGTCTATTTGAGCATGACTGCATATACATACATACACACACACACACACACACACACACACACACACACATAGACAGAAGCGTTGGCACCTGCCTGTTATCTCTTCCCCTCAGACCTGGTTTTCCATTGTGCTCCTTGGGAGAGCTACAAATTGAGATCTCAAACATGAAGAGGGGCAAATGACTTGTGTAAAGAAAATCAAATCCACTAATGTGTTACATGTGCAAATTCGCAGGCCTTGCATTGGAGATTAATGTGCTCCTCTTTTATCAGAAATGTACCTTTTTCAAAGCTATTTTTAATGGACCCTTAAATTAAATTCCACCCTGGACTGAGAAAGAAGAAATTACAATGAGTAAGAATTGCTCTACATAAATAAAATGTTATGTAAGGGATCAGAGAGCAAATACTAGAATTTTATTCCTTACAGCGTACCCTTACCTCTTAACACATAATTTTGTCATTTAGTGGGGATAAAATCACCCATAAAAACTGATGTGGTGTTCAATAACCAGGCAGAAAAATACAAGCATGCACAGGGACGGGATCAGCCTAAATGTGGGTAATCCTAGCCGGTTAAGTGCAGTTCTGGAACAAGTCTTAACAGATCTCCACAGGTAATGACTCAACCTTAAACCTTTATAGGCCTTGTCAAATCTCTTCCATGCCAAACTACTGTTTTTTCTTCTTCTTTTTTTTCTTCACTTCCAACCTGGTGGATCCATCATTCTCAAAATACGCAGGTGCCTTAAAATATCACGGTTCTGTGCACAAGCTGGGGGAAAAATATGGAAAAAAACAAGACTACACCATCCATTTAGGTTTTGAAACTGGTGTATAACAAAGAAACAGATATACTGTAACTTCAATCTGCCCACATTTCTGCTTAGGCATTTATCTCCTTTCTCTCTAAATCCTGAAATTGCCTCAGAAAAAAAGAGGAGGGGGAGAAGTGGAGGGGGTAGAGATACTTTCCCCTACAGAGTGGTGCATAACTTTCTTTCTTCCCTTTTTTTCCTCCTGTGAAAATTGAAGAGGCTTTATGTCAAATACGGCTAAAGTCAGCCTCTCCATATCAAACAACGCTGCGCGAAAATTACTGTGGCAATGATAAGGCTGCCAGATAGGGAGGGAGAGAAAAGCAAGGAGGGGGGAGGAAAAACTGAAAAGAAGTGACTCTACTCAATTATACTGCAGAATTGGTATGACTGAATATTTTTCATTCAGGTGACTGATAGTATCAGTGAAACTGCAATGCAGATAAATAAAGGAGCCTTCTGTCAAGAATAAACACCATTAATCATGAAGCCAGCGATGGCGTGACCGCCTGTCCCCCTGACTTACTCCATAGAGGAAGTATTAAAGAAGGAGGGAGGGAAGGCAGTGACTGCACTATAAAGCGGTGACCTATGAAGTCACACCGAATGGGTTTTGGACAGTTAGCGAGTAAGATGAAAAAGCGGCCTTCGTCTTTCTGCCCCGGCTTTTTGGTGACAGCAGCGCTATAAGAACAGAGATTATCAGAGACGATTAGGGAGCAATCATTGATTCTTAGTGTAATTTATGACTTTACTTTGCATTCTCCATTTGTCTAGACATTATTTAAATGATAATATTCACTGTTTTTTTTTTTTTTTAAATTTGAAATTCAGAAAATATTCCAATTTAACAAATTTCAAAAGAACAAGTTGTGGTATGAGGTTTGAAACTAAAACATAAATGATAAAATGTGGCAAACAATAAATAACCAGTGATGAAAATACACATTACGACACATTTCCCCTCCAGCAGTAATAATAGGCACACCAGCTCCCTTTTTCTCCCTATTGTTTTCCAGTATGTGTGCATGCCCACACTTGTGTGTGTCTGTGTGTGTGTGAGCATGCTCGGCCTCATCCCATCTGGAAGGAGGTGTTGAGATAAGACCGTGGTCTTTATGCTAAGCAACACGCCGCTCCTCCATGCAGGAGATTGGGCGCGCTGACAACAGTTTATGTAAATAACAGAAAAAGTCAGCACACAACTTAAAAGAAAACACTGCTGGTGAGGACATCGAGGGGGAGAATCTCCAAAGCTGACCCAGAATAAAACTGGAATTAATGGGCAACAAGGTGATTCAGCTTGTTGGAGGCATGCTGCGCTCATTAAAGCAAACAAAGCATCTCAAGCAAAAGCTAAACTCTTCTCTGGTTCATTGTTTCTAAGCTGAGGTTGCACTGTGATGATGGAAATGGGCATTAGCTCCTAAAGCAGTCCCGAATACTTTCCATTCCAGCCTGGCCTGCAGCTGAACAAACAAACTCCTGAATAAAATACCAATATGGGCCAGGAACATGGATGCACACCCTTGAAAACCCAACCTGTTCTTCAAACTGACAGAAAATAAAGAAGAGGACTACAATCTCTAAGCTTCAGGTTAAAAACCTTTACAGAAGTTATGATTCTGACCTTCCTGAATGATAAAACAGCTGTAAAAATCTTCTACCTCACTTTCTGGGAAACATAAATTGAAATATTTATGTCAAAATCAAGTTTATTTTCAATTAATGTACAAAGATACATCGTCTTAAGTCATGAAGTTAAAGCTCAGAGCAGCTTCTGGTTAGAAACTTTACAGACTCTTAAACTGACTAAGCTTGCCTTAATTCTTTATTAAATCCACACATGGTAAGAGATCAAAAGGTTGCAAGTCAATTGCTCATCCCATAAGAATGTTTTGTTGTGTTAGTGGCCCCATTCACAGCACGAGGGCCCGAGACTACAGAGTAAACTCTGCAGCTGATAATTGACTTGTGACGAATACCTCTGTTTGTTCTGAGAGGTCTCCGGGTGACCGAGGGCCGGCGTTGAGCTGCATAAGAGGCCTGTTTTGTTTTCCGGTGTACCGTGGTGAGGCAATAAAGCTGGATTGAAAGGAGCGGTTTCTACTCTCTTCCCCCCAAAACTCCCATTAAGCCAGTCTCGAACAATAGCGTAGGCAGAGGGGACCAGAACTCCCGTGGAGAGCCTGCTCTTCATTGATCAATGTGTTTATATAAGCAGGAAGCATCTTCTTTGGGGTTCTTTCTCTCTTACCTTAGGTTGGAGGTTAGCTGTTTCCAGAACGGAGAGAAAACAGAGGGGAAGCATAGGCTTACGGGCGGGAAAGACTCTGGCTGGTCTTGGATCAGTGCACAAAATGACGCCTGCTTTGAACCGAAATGCTTGGAAAGTTGGAAGAAGATTGTTGTGAGGATTATCTGTAGCTCCTGAAACTGTTAAGTGTTGTTCTATCATCTGAATATGTAAGTTACTCAGCACTGCACAAGACTCCCACCCCCTCCCCTGACCCCGAGGCTTTAATATTGAATGGCACATCGGTACCTTCCCCACAAGAATTCATAAACTAAACGATTAGCCTCTGTCTGTAATTGCACTCTCCCTTGCCTAATAGGGGAGGTGAGGTAAAGCAGGGGGGAAAAAACAAAGGACAGTTAATTTGTGATTTCCTCTGCTCATTTGAAGGCAAATTAAGTGTCAAACAGCTAATACAGAGCATATTTCATTTTATGAGCTTTTAATTTAATTCCACCGCCTCATATTGCTAGAGCCCGTTAGCAGTGCTGCTAACGCCCGCTCGTCGCCTGAAAACGAGGGCCATAAATAAACATGTTTCAATTAGGCCCTTCACTGTAATAGGATATGATTCTGCTCATTTGCCACGTACGGATGGTGGATGTGTAGTCGTAGCGGAAAGGAAACAAGCTGCTGGGCGTTCGCTGTGTTTTTTTTTTTTTTCTCCGGCCACGGATGCCCGGTGGTGGCTGGCTTGTGTGCACAGCGGGGGAAGCTGGCTGGATTGATGGAACTGCCGCAGGGCCAACCCAACTGTAATTACAGGCCGTAATGAGAGGTTGCATGGGGAAGTACTGCAATAATAGTCCCTGTGTACTTAGGCATATCTTTGAGAGGGCTAATAACGATTAATTCTGCACACGGAGGAGAACTTGTCTTAAAACAATTCAATATTTCTCCATAAGCTGCCTCCTGTCCCCCATTTCCCTGAAGCGACAGCTATATGTTGACTGCCTCTATTTGCTCTGCTGGCTGCACGCAACATTACTGCGTAAAATGCATCGCTTAGGTCCTAGCAGAGACTCGCTTTGCAGTTGTAGTTTCAGGCTCGTAAAGTTCAGCCACAGTAAGAACTTGCAGGAAACCTGCCTGTGTAATTAACTCCAATTTGCCATCAGGTGGTTGCTGTAATACCAAATGTGATGAGGGGCTTCTGCTCACTGAGGAATTTACAGCTACTTTTTAATCAACCGGTATTCATTGATGCGTTCCTGCGCAGATGTGTCACAGACAGTTTGACACTGAGCTCACAGAGTTGGTTTAAATATGGCAGAGGCTGTTTTGTAATAATGACAAATAGTTTCCGTTAACATAGCACATCATATTAGGCAGCTCTATGCTCAACGGCTTGGATAAATAGGCTTAAGTAGTGTGGCACAGCACGGCCATGTCTCAGTGACACCAAACCAAGCGTGTAGATAACTCCTGTCCGGACAGAGTGACTGAAGACACCATCGCAACATAACTTCTACTTAATTTAATTCCCTGCCTCAGCATCATTGTCTCCCACAGCCCCCCTCAATCCCACCTAACCCAACCCCCACCATAACCTGTGCTCCACATTGTGCCAAAGCACTCCTGATGGATAACAAGCCAGGCTGTTTGCTTGAGTCTACGTTGGCTGCGCGTGTTTGTCCCATTATCTCCGCATAAGCTAAATGCTAAATTATATTTGCCATTTTGTTTGCAGTGACACGGGGCATCAATCACCTTCCTTTTCCTTTTTTATTTCCTCCTTTTCTTCCTCTGCTGCGGCACCCTGAGCAGCAGACGAGAGGGGCCGGAGGTGGAGGGGTGGTAATACTTGTGGTGGTGGTGGGGGGACATAAAAAATTCATTACGCTTAGTGGCACATCAGCAAGGGAGAGATATGACTCCTGGAGGAGGAGAAGGGGGAGTTGATAATGATGAAGAATATCAAACATAATGCGGCCCAAGTAGCTGCCCTATCCAATTTGTCCTCGTCGCGCGGTGATCGCTTCCTTCGTGTCTGCCGGTAGGAAACAAGCAGCGAAAGGACAATGAAGTGTCTCCTCGTGGCGCATGCAGTTTGGACGCAAAGAATACAAATGACAACGAGAGGGGAAGAGAAAGAAAGAGTGATAGAGGCTGAGTAAAAGTGGGAAGAAGGCGCTTTGAAGTTCTTCTGCTGACCCAGCCAGCGTTACCAGAAGCACTCCAGGGAAAAGCTCCTCCTAAGAGTTACACTGCTTAGACTAACGCTTCTAATGAGAAATGACAACATGTTTTTACTTTACTTTCTAGCTGATCGGATGAACATGTGTGTGATATGATGAGCCACGGCGGTTAGTTGCATCTGTGTCTGTCAGAGACGGGTAAATGTCAGCAGAGCATTGCTTCCTTCTCTTGACAAGGCTTGATCACTACTCTTATGAGAATTGCGCGCTCCCAGGCTCCCCTCGACCTGCTCTCATTTTCATGTCTCTGACACATGTTCATTTGCGTGTCTCTGACATGTGGATCATGTTGCGCGCATACAAGGCCGTGGCCTTTGATCCTGAAAGGCAAAAGAGAGGCGCCCGACACCCATGAGGAGGAAGCTCCACGCCCACGGGCGGAGAAGAAGCTTTTCAGGGGGTTTGATTTGTATCGCCTAATGCACTTGTGATCAGCAATATTCTGGTTGCAAGGCTGCGTTTGAGTGTGTGTGACCAGTTTGAGAGACTTACACATGAAGAGGTGGCACGGGGGAGGGCTCATAGATGTAACGTCCCTGGGTATGTCTGTCGTCTATTGGCACAGGAGGATGGAAGGTGGGGAAGAACTGTGGAGCGGCTGTGTAGAACAAAAAAAGAGAAGACATATTAGATACTTTTCTTTACACTATGTAGGACCTCTGCTTTTTTAAGTATTTTTTATGTGAATTCATTCCAGCCTTAGCTAATCTACATAACAGCCATGATTAAAGGCAGTAGTTGATGGTTATCTTTCAGCAGACCCACCCAAATGAGACTCGATTAAACACATTGAGCTAAAAGCTGCACTGCTCCGAAATGTTTGCTGAGGAAGTCTTTGTAGATCTTTCAAGGCTGATAGAAGTCAAAATAAACAGAGGACAAATAACCAAAAGAATGGCAGCCAAATGGCACATTTCACACTGTGCCAAGCATAATGTGGTTTAGTATAAAGAAAAACATTTAAGGAAAACCAATGGCACTTACCAAATCAGAACAAAAACATCCTTTTCCGTTTGAGTGTTTTGTCACAACTGCCAGAGACTATCCAAAGGCATCTTTGCCCCCCCCATCCATATAAAACATTACAACATTTGCATAATATGTGCTTCCAAGCTTCTCTCTATTTTTACCCCTGAAATTGAAACTGTTGCATTGACACCAGACTGAATTCACATTTACGTGCAGTCTTCGTCTAACCTTAGATGCACTCCACACTATAAAGTTGAAAAACTAAGTCTGGAAATGTGCGTTGAAGCAATGCATCCACATCTGGACCAGTTGCAACAAGCACACCAAAAGCAGGATGCTCTGCAGTGCTGCTTTAGTTATTAAACCGGAATGTACGTAAAGAAAAATCAGAATTACACAAAAATGAATCACATCTTTATTCACATCTCACCAAATTTTATTACAGTTTTCTTATTCTATGTTGCCAAGTTGTCTCACCACCCTTAGGCAAAGCATGTGTCAACATCTGCATAACTTCACACAGCAAGTCCAAGGCTGCTAGCTATGTGTTTTTACATTTATTTAAGCTTGTAAACATACGAGCCAAGAGGGCAGATGGCCAAACAGTGGGGTGTCGAACGGCTCTACAAGTGCATGACAAATAGCAGCTGCATCTCCGGGCAGCTTAGCAGGTGTTGATCCAGGTCTGCTTACCTCATCAGTCATTCATGCACTGAGATGATTATTGCCAGCTTTGACCAGAACAGCTATGATGATGTGGTTGGTGCGGTTTATTATTGTATGACTTTAAAATAATAATATTGGGAGAAAAAAAATGCCCCAAGCATCAACTAACAGGGCCTGAGCAAGCTGAGAACACAACACTTGCATAAACTGTTACCAGAGAAAAAAAAGAAGAGGGGGGGGGGGGGGGGGGTTCAAACCATGGATATTTGTAGAGTTTAGCCTTTTGGTTTGTGGAAGGAATTTTTTTTTCTTTGTGATTTTGAAGAATTTTAAGAACTGGGGTTTATGTTGCATTAACCCATATTCATCTCTTGTCTTTATGAGCTAGAAACATTGACAACAATAATTCTGTTAACTACTGCAATAAATAAATACAAAAAAAATAATTTTAAATTGGTTGATGTAGATTCACAAAATCAGAATTTTTTTAGCAATCCATCCACCTTTTGTCTGTACCATTTATTCAAATGAAAGGCGGCCAGTAGCTGGAGCCTTTAGCAGCAATCAACAGACGAGAGGCTCAAGTTAGCAGTGGTAGGAAATCATAAGAGGACATTACATTACTTTTAAATGTTTTTTTACATAAAAATATTTTTGTGGAAAGAAATGGATTAAGAAAGAAGAAAAGAAAAAATCATGGCTTAAGGTGCCTTATATTATTTAGCAGCAGAAGTCTGGATATTCTGTTTCCATCTTTTATATGGATCTACCACAATCTCCACATCTTGTGCGTTACATGATGCAATATGACAAAAATAGCATTTGACATTCTTGTCTGTTAAAAAACCATTTTAAATGTTATTCACTCATTTTGAAACACAAGCCTCCCATCAGCATACCCGGATGATGCAACTTGAGAATTTTTGGCAATATTTGAAAGTTCTCATCAGAGGAACAGACAAAAGAGTACAGCTGTTTTCACAAGCTGGAGTAATCCCCTGAGTATTTAATAGAGTTTTAACATGATAAATTGCTGGATTTACTGGTACATGCAATACACACGAAGACAGCCAACACTTGTGCTTTCTGCTTTGACTTGCACACCTGTAGTTAGCAGTTAATAGCTTTTTTCCTGACGAACTGCACCAGACAATAGCATGTCTGTTGATGAATTTTAGGAATAACTCAAGTTGAAAGAGTCAAGTTGTCTGCAACAACTTTCAGGCGTTCGGTAAAATCCTTCCAGATGAATGTCAGGGTCAGATGGATATTGCATCTGAGCTTTCTGTTAGTGGTCTAAATGTTGAGCAAGTAATATTGCTGTTTGGACTTTGAAGCAACGCTTTATCTGAGTGGTGAGTTAACATTTGTCCAAACAGAACCGTATTGTTCATGCAACTGGCACAAGATTAGTAAAAAGCAGACCAAACCATTACTGTTAACAGGTTTCACCTGTTAAGGTGAAAGAGATGCTGTTCAAACATAATATGAATGCATAGTTTCCACTGTCCAGCTCTTCTCTCCACACTTTGTCACTGTGTAATTATATCCCCAAACACGGAGTATCAAGCATATAATGGTTTTATCACGATGGCCGTCGCCCCTGCCGCCGCATATCATTAGTCTGAGCGCGATAACTCGAACATTTTTCATTCTGACGTTCTGACGTCATACCAGGTTGGTTCAAAGTTTCAACACCAGGTGGAGCTTTGTGATTGAACATGTGTGTCTTTATATTATTGTATTGTGTCTATTTGAAGATTGGGGAATGGAAGGATTGGGGGTGTTCATGCATATACCCCTAGCCATCACTTCCAACGCCATAGGTCTTGTTAAACAATTTGTTTATTTTCCACCCCCCTCTGGGGCAAATTGATGGCTGCTACTTTAGCTTTGACTCAAAAAGAATCAATTCCATATAACTTCCATATAACTTAGTATTTTTTTACACTACCATGAGCAGTTTGAGATGATTGTAGCTGCACGAGCAACCCACCCATTCATCCATTATCCACCGCTTATTCCCACTGTGTTTGTAGTGTCTGACTTGGATATTTTTTTCTTTGTGGTATACAGAAAGAATTAAGAATTGAGCATTGAGTATCGAGTTTGAAATATTAGTATCATGACACGATGTGTAACGTTTAGCACCATGATAACCTCATACAACTTAAGCTTATCGTTTATCTTTTTGAAATTTCCATCATTGCAGGGCTGAAGCCTGTAACAAGTGAAAATAAAACTTAGGCAAACTCCTACTAACCACGCCAGGGTTTTTATCCTGTGCTCACAATAACAAGAGATACGGTAAAAGCCTCCTCCATGCAGCTCTGGCAAGTATCTGACTGCGTCTGTTTGATAGTTTTCTCCTGATGACTCTGTTTCTTGGCTCAGCTCAGGTTGGCTGATTCCAGAGCTGTTGAGGGAGGGAGGGATGACGGGATGCTGGGATGTAGGGATGGGCCGGTGCAAGACAAGGGTGGAATCTGATCTGTTTACTCTCCACAGTTTCACTCCTGGGCATTCGGCCCTTGGCTGTCAGACTCGGAAATGAGCCTTCAGGTTTACAAGGGGTCTACGTGTAGCATACAGGCTCAATGTGACTAAAAAATTCATGCTTTCTAATCTAACCCATCCCTGCCTGCATAGCGAGAATGTTGCACTAACCTCTGTCATCTTTAAGGATTGAGGATGACTGCAGAGATTACAAACCATGGGATCATTTTAAAGGCTGCTCTTGTTAATCCCTGCAACATACAACTTCAGTCCCATATCCACCACTCCTCTTTGCATTACCCAGACCCCCTTTTTGTTTATGTCTCTGGAGCTACTCACTCAGCAGAGCTCTGAGCATAGACTGGACTATTTTTCCTTGCTCCTTCATCACCTTCTCCCTCCCGCCCGCCTCGTGCTGTTGCCAATGACTTAGCCGCACAGCCAGCCGTTCCACTGAGGTTTATTTAAATCCAACTCAAAAGTTTACTTTACCATAGCCCTATGTAAATAGAGCCTGCCACCTCTTTTACACAAGAGCGGCTCTCCATTAGCAAGGCAAACAGCTTTGTGTCACTAGAGGGAATGTATACAGTCACCAAGAATGGCAAGCAAAGGAAAGTAGAAGAGCCTCTATCCTGCAATCCATCTCCAGTGTTTCCTGTTGGGACTCCTTACTGTTTACTCCAGAACTAAATTGCCCCTGCTCTTCAGGACATTTCAGGGGTATTCTAGTCCTCTAATACAGAATACAGCTGGAGGCAAGCAGGAAGCTAAAAGACACACACATGTCATAGTTTTTACCTTCCCACTGCGGCCACACACCGCACCAACTGATGCATTCCTAAAGAAGGCATAATCACAACAGTTTGTCCAAGCTGCAAGTGGAAAACCGCAACTGGTTGAGTAAAAAATCTCCTCAGCCAATCAAGCCGTAAGAATTTGGGGGATTTAAAACACTAGACATCAATAGAACTTTTTGAAATCTTTTCTTTTCCAGCCGTACAAGAAGGGATGGGAGCTATTAAGACATGATAACAAATGGATCTTAATGAAAGGGCAATTAGAAGCAAACTTTGACCGGGCTCATTAATTTTAATTCAACACAAGCTCACCATACTCAGGACCAAAAGCCAGCTTCCCCTTCATTACAGAGAGGATAGTAATTGGCTTGTCCTTTATTGGACGCTTGAATTATTTCAAAAGAAGGGGGAGGATCAAGCCTAAAGCAAATCATTTGCAGTGTCGTTATTTGCTCATCTCTTTTCATAATACAACTTTTGCCACAAAGCATCTCCGTTGTGCTTTAGAATATATGTGATGTGATACTTGCGGAGAATTTAAGCTGTCAGTTGCGATTCTGATTTGGGTTTTGATAATACAAACAATTTCTCTTCCTCTCCTTTTGTTGTCAAGTCAGCACTGTGCGTTTATTGTCTTGATGGTTAAACCTGGGCTCCTCCTCTCCTCTGGCAAGGCTTCAGTGACTCTGCTCTAACAGTGTGTCACACGCAGCCAAGGACGAAACTCTCTTCTATAAACACTGCACTTCTCGCAGATGCTCCACTGCGAGAGCACAAAGAGTCACTGACAGATTGTCATAAGTGACTAAGGCGGAGTGAAAAAAGGGCTGTCGGGGCCTGCTCCAGAGGTTTGTGAATTACTAATGTGGAACATATGAAGCTTGTACCTGGATTGTGACTGCCAGATTTCATTATGCTACCTCTCTCCGCGCTCATGATCTCACTGCTCAAGCATGTCTGCGGTGAGGCCCGCAGTTCACGCCGCAATTCTGCAGGGTGTGTGAGGGATGCAAAACTGTCTTCAACACTGTCTATTTGCATGTTTGAAAGTGTTAGTGTGCAGGGGTTGTTCTCTGTTAGTTTAAAAGAGGTTAATGCAATTTTTGTGCATATTTCTATTTTTTTCTATTTGTTTTTCTTTTTTTGCTCTTTCTCCTGACATAATCCTAAAATCTATTCTGTGGATTGATTTTTACAGTTTTTTTTCCTTTCTACACAACTTAATTATTTTTTATAGCCTAAAACATTTAAAATCATAAATCAGACTACAGCAAAACAAAAATGTGAGATAAAGAGTTGATCGCTTGTGTGCAGAAAATGTCAGTCCAGGCTTTTTATCTCCATATATGTGTATCAATTCTTTAAAAAAATAATTATCTATTTTTTGTGTTTTTCTTTTTATCTTTGAGTAAATTTCTATCTCCATAAACACTTTTTGAAGATTCTAATCTTCATAAGATAGCAACACGATTGCATTAAAGCAACTATAAGCAGCGGGTGAAGTACATTTGAAGTTTGCATCTGAAATGTTGCAGCACTGTCAAAGTGCACCAGGGCTGCTTCCATTAATTAGCTAGCTGGAACTAATGAACGAGGCTACGCTTTCAACAGGTGACAGTTCCACACTGTGCATAGCTGGAAGAAACTGAAGTTTCAATCCAGAAACAAATCTTTGAAGGAAAAGCCACAAAGAAGGTCCATTTTTACTATTTCCTATTTTATTTGTATAGAAATTTCAGAACTTTCTGTGAGATTTACTTTGGAAACTACAAAATAACCAGTACCTCTGAGCAGGATGAGAATAAACCTTCTCCTTGAACTGTGCTTCTCAACAAATGTGAAGAACAATTTTACAAACAGAGACATGCAGCTTGATCTAATGGTTAGCTAGTAATTTGATAACTATAGAGAGCTTTTCTTATACAACTCAAGTATGACTGCGAAAATTTGGTGTCTTTAAACTCTATGATTACATGAATTGTGATCCCACTCTCTTCCTAAAATGTGACACGAAATGTCAGATCACAATCAACCTGGCAGAACATGAAGATGAGAGACTCTTGACCGACTATCAGCAGGAGCAGGGTGGAAGCTGCCTCTCTTGTGATGACAAATTCCCACTCTGATCAATCTCTTCTCACCCCACCTCTTCCAGTGTTTGCTTACGCTGAGACCTCAAGCTGTTTGGACATGTAAATAACACTTTCAAAGACTGTTTAGCTAAGCTCAATGGGAGTTGCTGTTGACTTTTGGAGCGCTTTGCTTAATTACAGGTCCCAGATTGTTTCAGGTCTAATGGCCTAATTACCGCTGTATAAATTAGCCTAATGTTCATGCTGTGTAGAGCTTTCGCTACTGTATGCAACGCTGCAGCAATGCAACACAGAAAGATAAAAAAAAAAAACAAGGCTTTATTCAGCAAAGATGCAATGCTGTGAAAGAGGGACAGGAAAGCCAGCAGAGGTTAAACAACAGAAGAATGTGGAGCATTGGCTTGCCACTCTCGCTGCCATTCATCATACACACCAAGCTGGCACATCCCACTCTGCCCTTCCTCTGTAAATCAATAGCTCTTCTCACCTCTTCCGCTCTGCTTTGCTTTTTCTCTCTGTCTTGCACAGTTGTTCTCAAACCCTTAAACACAAACATCCTCTCTGTGGGTAAAAGTCATTTACATGGTGCAAAAGAAGAGCTGAGCAGAAGGGTGAGGGGTAAAACGAGAAACGATAACAGGCTTTCTGCTCAAGTATACATTCCATCGCTGCTCGCTGTCACAAGTAATTTGTTTGTCTAGACTGAACAAGACAGTCGGTGCTCATAGTTTTACAGGTCTGCGCATATCCGTTCTGGGAGATGCTGCTTAAGCAGGTTACATTTTTGTGCCAGTATAAGAACGTGGCAAGTTTCTTTCTCTCCAGAGTACCCGTATTAAATATGCATTCATCTGTAGGGGGATACAGGCATGTAGTGCTTATTGGCATTCCAGCATCTGTAAGACATTTACCAAGTCAATCGTAACAAATTGCAGCCAAACACAAGGATTTCTTGTTGAATAGTGGAGTTAAGCACGAACATGGCTTTTTCCAGGGGGGGCCCCAGTACCATCCAACCCCCAGCTTTGCCCTATTTTCCTCTCTCCCTGTATATCCCCCATATGGATCAGGGAGCGGAGGCTATTTCAGAGGGTCTCTGAACAGCACCAATCTATCTCCTACATTTGCAGAATTTCCCCCAGATTGGGAGAAGCTGGGGAGCAGAACAAAGAGCTATGCGTTGGTCCTCTCCCCTCATTCCTGCACTCTCACCGCCCCAGCACACACCTCTAGCCTGCTCTTCCCCTCACCCCACCCAACTGGGGAAAGATGAAGCAGTTTAGTAGTTGAAATCCTGCGCTACACCTCTTTCCTCCTCCCCTCCGGTCTTTAGCACTCACATCTGTCTATCTCCTTTTCTCCAAACTATGATAACGTTCAGACAGCAGGGAGTTGACTTAAACCTTAAGTGTACTTACCAGGACTACACTACATGTCTTGTACTTCAACGACCCCAGCATCAATTATTCCAGTCAAAAAATAAAGCCACTACGGGATTACACACTTCATTCAAGAAGGGGTTGGGCGATAAAACAATCATGAAATTTGATTGTGATTATACATATGACATTTTTATTTACAACAGAGATGTCACTCAGTGCCCTCTTGTTCAGGTCTAGCTGCTCTAGTCCACTAGCTAGCAGTAAGGTTCCTTTGAGCTACTTGCTAGCTGCTAAAGAGTAAATCAATGTAGTTGAAGAAAACCGTGTCGGGGATAGTGGCAGAGACACTGATCAATTCAAGATGTGTAAGAAATTGAAAATAAAAATCATGTCTTGTCTGTTATATGGAAAAAAAAGAGATCAGGAACAGATTATTCCAATGTGCAAACTTTTACTTTACCTGCACACACAACTGCCACTGTTTGGGAAATTGGGAGACTGACCCCAACCATCCATTTTCATTTTTATTTTTTTAAGTAGAATCTATTTTAAGATAATTATTGTTCCTGCAGATATTTCTCAATCTCCATTGTGAGAAGTAATCTAAAAAATTGTACATTTTTATCTAAGGGATTTGTGACAAAGAGTGATAAAGTTTAAACATTCTCATACGCGATGCATTTAAGATGGTTCAGATATCTAACCAGCCCACCAGATGACCTGCAGACAAGCAGGAAAACATGAAAACTGATAGAGAGACAGAGTGTGTAGCATGACATTCATTACAACTTCATTCATAACAACTAACACTGTAATCTTAGTATTTGGGTGAAATTTGAAGACAATGTAAAGTTATAAAACCTGCTTGATTTATTTTAGCAAAGGTAATCATAACCCTAACACTGTTTTAGGGGACAGATGAGAAATTAATCTCGGGGAAGTTTCCTTGCATTTCTCATTAATTTAATTTACTTAGCCACCAGCCTTTTAATGGATTTTACAACATCCTTTCTATGTATTTGTGCCATGCACTTTTGCAGACATGACACAAAGTCTGCTCAGGCCTCAAGAGGTGCATGGCCATTAGTTGAGCTGATGGCGGAAACCGTGTGTCACAGTGATCAGACAAATGGCTGCTGGGTTCTCCAGGGCCAGACAGGGTTTAATGCCCTTTGAACCAATTAGGTCTTATAAGCGCAACAACATCTGGAACTTTCTGATTTTCCTTTTTTTCCAGCTCTGAGCTGCCTGTATTGGTGTCACCTTACCCTCTCTTTCACCCTCTTTCTCACTCTTGCATCGCGCTCCTAATTCTTTCAGCTAATCCTGCTCTCTGCCTATCTTTTTTTTTTTGCCCCTCTCATTATTCAAAGCGCATCCTCATGATCTTTCCCCTTTCCCTCCTCACAGCATCCCAAAACAAGGACAAAGTTGTAATCCATTTACTACACCCCTGTCAACAGATTCCACCAAATAATCCTAAAAGACTTACAACCAGGCCTAGGTACTATCAAGGGACGGGGGAGGAGAGAAGAGCCAGAATGCACAGGGGAAAGTAAGCAAACCACAGAAGAAGAGAGCAAAAAGCGAGAAGTACATATAAGGGGAGTGGAGGAGTGCAGATGGAGGGAACTTGCGTCACGGTGATTTGAGTCTTTGTCACGCAGGTGGCGCCCAGGGGGTTCCCTCAGCCTGGGCAGAGAGACAAACTGAGGTCCGTGTAAACCTTAAAGAGGATTAACCCTGCCGGGGCCCTTTAATGAGACCTGAAAGTGTCGGGCACCGGAGAGCCCCGCTGATTGAGCCGCGCTCCAGTCAGATCCCAACGGTCGTCCAGCCCAGCAGCCCTGCTGCAAACCCGTGGCCTACAGCTGCCCGTTCACACTGAGCCACATCAAAGCAGCCCGTTTGGGAGAACCCCGAGATGGGGGGTGGAGGGAAGCATGTGATGTGAGTGCGAGAGAGGTGGGAGGAGGGAACGGAGCGTGCCTGGATGGAGGAATCCCTTATCTCCTCCTGAGAGGATGCTGCTCTGTGGTGTGAGATTGTCTGGAGCTGCCACCTGTCCCAGGCATCTTTGAAGGCAACACTAAAGGCTGTGATGGGCCTGACCTCCTTGAGCTCCCTTTCTTTTATGTCTCTCTTCATTTTCTGCTTTGTTACACCCCTGACTCCCCCTTCTCTCAACTCTCTCTGGCTCTTCTTCTTCATCTTCGTCCTTACTCTCCATTTCTCTTATACCCGCAGCTGTGTCTTCCTTTCTCTTTTTCTCCAGTGAAATGTTACATTTCACCAGGCTGGATAAAACATCTTAATAGTGTGTTCATCAGCCTCCTCTCCATGTTGAACAATAAGTGCTTGTGACCCTCTAGAGACAAGAGTCAGATGCTGGATTTTGGCTGTAGGAGTTTGGGTGCTTGTCTTTGACACTTTATGAGAGGAATGCAAATACAGAAAGGGGTGAGATTTGAATACACGTGAAACGAAGATGAAAAGGCCTTGGTTCTACCACCACACAAGGGGTGATTATCCTACTGAGGAATACAGGGTAACTTAAGAAACAAGAAAAAGTTCAAATAACTGTGGGTTTGACAAGATATCTGAGGAAGAATCCCCGTTAGTACTTAGCATTCTTGTATTATGTCATAGCGCTTAATGCTCTGTGCTGCCAGAAGGGTTTGCAGCTGTTTATTCAACTTTTGGATACACAAGATACAACAAATCTTCATTTTAAGCCTTCGCGTCAACAAAGTGCTATTGTTCCTGCTTGTTTCTGCCACTTGACTGATTAACCAATCACACTTGTAAAGAAGTTCAACATAGTGACAGATGTTGCTGCAGTGATACTGAGAAATGCTGAGCATTCCTTCAGAGTGTCTTCAGCTCTTTGGAAATTCGTCTTAATTCTTCTTAGCCCTTTCACATTTAATCTAGTCATTGTTAATGAGAACTGCCATTATTCTACGATATTCAATTCACACTCATGAGGCTTTTGCTAAGAGCAGCGCATGACCTTAAGATGGTATGAAAGTGCATTCTCGAAGCACTTCAAACTCTTCTTAACCCTCTTAAATCATCAAGTACTACAAAGAGGCACAAGCATTTGAGAATATTGCCTATCTTACAGCATGAGATGCCTCTAATAAGCTGTATAAAAGGGGATCATCTGATTATCCCTGGTGCGCTGGACCAAGGGGCCACAGCAAAGCACAGGCCCATGTTGTTCTTTCTTGATGAAAGGAGGTGGATGGAAGGGATCCCTCTCCATTGCCTGCAGTGTGCCCCAGGCTTCTCTGAGCCTGCACACTGCTGGGGGACTACACCGAGCCACCATGCACAAAAAGCCAATATTGAAACAATCACAAAGACAAACACTTACCCTTGAAACAGGCACGTGTCCTCTCACCCCAGGCTCTCCTCTCTACTTCCCAATTCTTTGGGGGTAGGGTGTTTGAACCGATGTTCCAACTAGTTGTCACATTTAAACCAACAAGAGAACAGGAAGTTTGTTCTTCAAATACAAACTTTTTTTTTTTTATTATCCTTGCTGCTTGAGATTTTTTGAAAAATGGAAAAGTTCTCTGAAGTCCATTTGAACTGAGTGAGCGAGTGCTGTAATTAACTGTAGAGCGCAGGGTTATTGTTATATAGATCATGTTAGGTTCGGTGACAGCAAACTCACTCACTTCAGTGGTCAGCCGCATTTTGATATCAAGGCAGACAGAATGACGCCGGGGCAACGGCTGGCGTGCCACGGCTGACTGAACCTGAGAGCTGCTCAGCAATGCAGCTAAGAGTTTAACTTTTGAGAATTGACACGCACCACTTCCACCTCCACACCATAAAACTCTGGGACACAGTTCCTGTTGAATTCCTGTTGTGGCTCCTCGTTTCTCCAATAGTTGTAATAAAAATTACAACATATATATTGGATAATAATACTATAGATTTTTTTATGTGGAAAAATATGTTTGGAAACCACCAATTATTCAACTTTCGGTATCAGAGAAAGTCCTATTTATGTTAATACTATTAAAATAACGTTAAATAACTGCATTTGAATCAACAAAAATAAGTTTTGAGACAGTTTGATAGAACTAATAGTGGGGAAAAGAAAGGGAAACACTTCAGCTTGGTGAACAAGGCCCCTTCCCCCACAGCTCAGTGCTGACAGCCACTTTCCCACAACACATGGGCTGTATGATCCACGATAGCAGTCACCTTCGGTCCGGCTCACAGACCAGGATTGTTGTGATACGAGTGAAGAAATCCTTCAGCCCCTACTTTGGCTGGACTGACATCTGAGATCAGTCAAGGACAGCATGGCTTTGGTAAGGGGATTAAGGCCCTGGCAACAAGATATGCACCAGATCTGTTAAGGAGCTAAATTGAGCTGATATGCAGCCATCACAGTTTGAAGACACTTAATGTGCCTGGTTTGCCTCAATCAGAAGCCTAGTGTTGCAGTCACATAGTGCCACCACTTCGACTCTAAAATGCTTAAGCTTTCCCTTTCATCCTGTTGCCTTTCTTTCATTAAACATCCTCTAGTGCTTCAGTGCAGTTGCAACATTGTGATGAAAAGGAGAAGCTTAAAGTCCTGCCGTGGATGCATTTTGCTTGGCAAAGAGGGGCAACAAGGAAACTCTTTAAAGAACATCTCCTTGGAGGAGGCAGAGATGCTTCGCCAGCAAGTGGGCTCACTGTTGCTGCAGGACCACTGACCGACTAATCAGCACACAATGTAAACAGATGTCAGCAGTGTGCGTCCCATTCACACTTGCAAACAATTAAGATTAAAAAAAGACTTCTCCCTCATTAATCCTCATCTCAATCCTTTCTTCTTATTCCGCAGCAAAGCTCCATGTATTAACGTTGTGGTAAGAAGGATATGGACTCTTATCCAGTGTTTGCCCAAGAAAAGCGGCTAAGACTCAGGCATCGCCACGATTAGCTAGCGCTAACAATGGAAGTAATGTTTCCTTGGTGCCTCCTCTTTTCTGTGCTGAAGTGGGTGTAAAAACCAGAGTAAACACAGCGTTAGACCAAGGACGCAAGAGGAGTGGGAGATCGCACGTCTGGGTGAATAGCAGAGATTTACCCAGAGCACAGACCCCTGAGGATAAACCCCCTTTGCTCTCTTCTCGTTTCTCAACTCCTACACCTCCCAGAGCTTTGCCGGCACGCTAACGACCCAGTGGCCAGGTGTGGGGAGGCTGCAGGTGCCGTCGCATTTAGGCACATTAAGCACTGACACACACCAGTGCTAAGAGTAATCGGATTTACCTGGCTGTCTGCTGCATGGTGTGGCGCTCTGTGCAAGCACAGCACAAACCTTTACTACTCCACTCTCCATCACACACACATACAGGTACTCACACACATATGGGCACACCTGGGATGAATTTAAGAGGTGACAAAGCACAGGATTTGTGTATGTGTGTGCTCAATTGAGTATGGAACCAGAAACTGGAACGGGGGCCAGTGGCTTTTTACACCTTGTGGTGCAGGAGTGGTGACAGATGCTACAAGCCTCTGGTTCAAAGCCGAAGGAGGAAGGAGGGGGTGAGCAGAGGTTTAAGGGGACCCCTTGAGTTTTCCTGACCCTCATGGGGACTTAGCTGGTAGTGGGTTCAATCAGACACAACGGGACTGCCGCCTTTAGGGACACCCCATGTCCTCAATACCTGGGGCCAGGAGGAGGTGTTATACACAGCAATGCTCTCATCTCAGATCATAAGTCTTCCAGACCGCTGGAAAGATCTGAGAAGTAATAGAGAAACATCAATGAAAAGCACCAGAGGCCATTCAGACTTGAGGCATATTAAGTTATTTTTCATCCTAACTAGTGTTGTTTCTCATTAAAGCACTTTACTTAACAGACCTTTTGTGTAATTTTATGTACTTTAATTTGCTTTTTCAAACAAGAACTAATAATCTACTAGATTTCTCAAAAAGTTTCTATTTTTTAATTAGTGTTCTATTTTTATATCAGTCATAATTTTACAGGGCACAATGTGACAGAAACATCTCTTTCTTTATTTTAATCATTTAATAATAACTTAAAATTACAACATTTAAAAATCTTTTTGGGCAAACTTTATTTACGTATCCTTCTATATGATATCCCAAAGATGATCCCAGAGATGATAGTAATTCTTGATCTATACCTTTCTCTATTTTGTTTTTCTTGTGCATCACCCCCACAATTGTTTTTGTCTCTACAATTTACTATGAAAACTACTCATTCTAATTTCATTCAGTTCAAATTATGGAAACGGGTTAAACCTTCAGACTCGAATCACTAACTAAATTTAAATTTACCGTATGTAGACATCTATCAAAGTACAAGTTATTTGTCATTTAAAGAATTGTCTAGCGCTCTCTGTCCAAACACAGTACAAAGAAAGTATGTCTAATTTATCCTTTCAGAGATCTTTATATCACCATTCTGCATTTAGAAATGCTATTGCGAACATCAGTCAGCTATGACTACCAATAAAGAGTCAAGTAGTAGAAAATGTATTTATGAATGATTTAAAACAGGACTTAATAATGTCAGAAACAAATAAAAGATCCAGAATAATTAATGATGACTCTTAGTGCCCTAAACAATGACTGAAAATGTCTCTTTACAAAAACTGACTGCAAAATTTACTGGCAGAGAAACTGAGAAGGAAGTCCATTTGTTCACAGTAAATCTTCATCCTAATTATTTAAACTCTTATGAAAAAGACTGGATGCCAAAATGGCTGTTTTTTAAAACAATGTTGCTAGAGTTGGCTTAACTGGTTGTAACATCTACAGTTTCTGCTGCTGCTCCAGCCCTTTAGATCTCAGTACACAAAGAAGGTCTCTTAAAGCTCTACAGCCCTTTTGACTTTCCTGCTGCTTTTGAACTCTCCATTTCAGACTGTGACTTTTCCGCATGACCCCAAGCCTCACCATGGCCGCCACCCCTCCTCCTTTTCACTTTTTTCCCCCCAACCTACCCCACGGCTTCAGCGGTTTGGAACCACCACATCTCCTTCACACATACTCACACACATTCATAAAATGAGAAGTGGCAGTGTTGCTGAGTTAGGTCAGGATGTAATGGGCAGTAATGTACTGCCCTAAAGGCTCCTGTCCACAGCACCATGGCTTTGTTTTAAGCAACTTTTCCCTTAAAGAGGCACCTTGGTAACTGAGGCACCCAAACACGGGGGAGTAGCGGCTAATGAAGCAGTTGAGTAAATAGAGTTACAGTGTAAGGTTGAGGTCCACTGGTGCTTTCATTACTGCCACAGCATTAAAATTCTCCTGTCCAACTCTTTCTGGCCCAATTCAGTGGCAATAAAACCAAACTAAACAAGCTATCACATCAAATTTTTGTCTGGAGGCAAAGTCCTGGCTATAGTGGCTGCCAAATTAACCTCCTAATCAACCTCTGAAAACACCTTTCCCCTGTTACCCCAGTTCTCTCTTCCAACTAGCATATCACTTCACTTTTTTCTGACTGCTAATGTTTATCTCCCCTTTGTTTCAAATTATCTCTACTATTTCATCTGAGCCACAGTTCTTCCCTCACCTCTTTCTCTTGGGCTTCATCTTTGTTAGTCTCCTTTTCTTTCTCTCACACAATCTCTGAGTCCCACAGAGAGAGAAAGAGACAGAGTAGGGGGTGGTGAGGTTTGACTCAGTGCTGCTTTGGGGCTTTGAAGTGTGTGTTGATGAGAGAAAGAGGAGTACTGTGTTCAGACAAGCCCCTAATGAGGGAATTAAGAAGCTGCGCTGGCCGTTCCCCATACTAAATTCCCAGGCACGAAACAAGACAAGAGAGCGTGCATGTGTTCACAAGTGTGTGTCTGAGTGTGTGTAGAAAAGGGCTAATCTGTCAGACTTAATCAAGAATTTAGCAATCCTGCCTCTCACCTACAGTAAAGAGGGAGCGCTGGCCTCAGCATTTGGGGTGCTACAAACATGTCCTTGAGCTGTGCAGTTTCTTAACTTTCTAAGATCAAGTTACAAGTACTACAAGACTTACGATAATGAGATTCTAGGTAGCCATTACGGGGGTCCATAGCAAACAGCGTGCCTCGGTACGGCAAACCATGGTCAGCTAGGTGTGAGAGGGAACTATGCAGCTCCTTCTTCAGCAAGGACGGGCGTTCTTCTGTGGATGTGGAGGGCTCTTCGGTTACGCTCCTGTCAGGAGCACCGGGCGTCGGGGCCTGGGAGCTGATGGCATTGCGTCTTTCACGGTGGTATGGCGTGCCGGAACTCTCATCTTCTGCCAGCATAGAGAAAGAAAGAAAGAGACAAACTGATGTTAAAGCTGCATGTTTTTTAAAGTATATATTGTCATGACATGGTGAGGAAGTCTGTTAAGGGAGGAGACCAGCTATGCGCACCTGAAACCTACAAGGCATTATGGATGTAAATCTGCCTGACAGGGTCTGGGTCCACAGTGCCAGATGTGGGAGATCAGAGGCATATGGTGTTTGAGGAAGCAGGCCTCATGAATAAAAAAAAAAAATCCAAACTTCTTTATTTCACAGCTGAGGCAACGTATATTTTTAAATTTAGCTTTGTGTGTTCTTTTCAGAAAGGGATTCCCATGGAGAAAGCTTTCAGCTAGCATTCCAAGCTGACCATTAACAAGCTCGCTCTCCTTCATTCTCTTTTTACCTCCAGTCTCTTTCTAAGGGGAAAATTATGAGGAGCAGGGTCTTTGGAGAAAGCTTCTTGGCATGCTGTGTAAAGGGGATAACGGTGGAGCCGAGTTCAAGGGCTGAGCTCCCCCAGAAAGATGTGGCCTTTGGCCTTTGGCATGGCCTCTGAACTGACATGTATAGGGGTCAGCTAGCTTCCTGACCTGGTATTAGTCTTATCTGTAGTTTGATGGTATTAAGACTGAGTCAGAAAGTGGCTTGGCATGTCTGTTATTTTCTTTATACAACATGAAAGTTTAACTGGATGTCATTTTCTGCAACTTGTTTTAATTATTCAAAAGATGTTAATCCTGCCAAATGAGGCCTGAACATGATCATCATCATTTTTGAACTGAATGTTTTTGTTTTTATTTTTCCATACTGTTGTTGGGAAAAAATTTGAATTTTTTTTTATTTGTTTGCATTGAAAAGAAAAACATCAGACTATATAGATGTATAAACAGATGTGTAAGGAAGAGTTTGCACTGAGGTCAAGCAGAGGGTGCTGTAATGTTGACTCGACCTAATGTATATTCTGATAATCTCTAAGTAAAATAAGCTAATGACACATCTGCAAAAGTTGTTGTAGAAATGAACAAAACACACATGCAAGCTTTTATGAGGCGCATCCAGAGTCAAAATCAATGAGCGAAACAGTAACATTAACACATTAGTTGGGAAACAGACTAGGTGTCTTTCTCTATATCAAATTTGCGCACTCACCAGCAACCTTGCTACTCACATGGCACTTCAATGGCAGCAAATTTAAGTAAACCAGAAAGCAATTTATAGCAAGCAAGTCAACATCTGCCTGATGTTCAGAACAGTCTCCCACAGTAGGTTAGTTGTCAGATGCTTGCAAATTTGCCATTGTCTACAAAAACCAACATTTTTGAGAGGTTTCAAGAACTGGATTCTTCATGGATTTGACAGTTAGTTCTGTGTCCTAGGAAGCTATGAAAAAACCACCCAGATGAAAACATCAGCAGCTTGGTGGATAAATCTAACATCTCCCTGAACGCAGGTATAGATGCTGCTACACACTATGCACATTCCATATGTGTTTGTCTTTCATTCACATTATATGTGTATCAAGATAAGGACCTAAAACTGACTGCACACTAAAGCCCGTTAGACACTCCATCAGAAGCGAGAAAGTTTTTCTTGATTTCGAGACCATGAGAACAAAATACCAATATTTTTTTAGTTGAGTGTGATTGCTGATATCTTGCAGTTTCTTCTCAACAAGTCAATGAAGCTTTCTTATTGTGTGGTTCCAAGAATTACTAGCCACATTTACAAGCAAGTTTTAATTCTGCTTTAATTCTGAATAAAAGTTCATTCCGCTTTAAAGAGATTCAAAATAATACACAGCTAATCCTACAGTAAAACGACAATTTAGAATTAAACGTGATTCTGAAGTGTCTGGTTTATTCTCCTTTTAAATCCAAATTAATTAATTCCTCTATAATGTAAACCTTCATTACCCTCTGAGTTAATTTCGGTTGTCACCTTTTCCCACTCCATATTATGCACATGTGCAGTTTTCTGCCTCCCGTCTTCGGTACTCTATTTTTCTTCTCCTCCTCAGCTGCTCAAAAAAGTTAAATGGTATACTCATATCAAGGTAGAACTTCAAAAATATAATAAAAATTGAAGTGAAGATCCATCCATCCATTTTCTACCGCTTATTCCGGAACGGGGTCGCGGGGGGGCTGGAGCCAATCCCAGCTACACAGGGCGAGAG
>JBAMHX010000020.1:7594242-7614136 GCA_037177515.1 Pseudomugil tenellus
CCCCCCCTCCCCCCCTTCCCCCCTCTCCTTTTCCCCCCCCCCCCCCCCCCCCCCCCTCCCCCCCCCCCCCCCCTCCCCCCCCCCCTCCTTCCCCCCCCCCCCCCCCCCCCCCCCCCTCTCCCCTCTCCCCCCCCCCAACGAATAAAAAGTGTGAGCATGAGGTGGGAGGAGGAGATGGGGCAGGACACAGTGGAGAAACAGTTGATTACGAGACCCATCAAGTGATCAATGATTTCATTAATAAGACGGATCATGCGGCTGTCATAGCTGTGACACGGGCTGAGGGATGATCCGCTCCCAACGCTCCATTTCCCCCCCCACCCAAACCTCGCCAAACCTCCCTCCTTTCCTTCCTCCCCTCTGCATCTCTGTCCTTCCAATATTGCAGACGACAAGAGAATGCTGAGTAAAAAGAAAAAAGAGGGATGTAGCTGGGTGTTGGTGGGGATGGAGGGATTGAGGGGTGGGGGAGTTAGTCATGAGAGAGGTGGCGGGCAGGAAGGAGGGAGGGAGGGTGGAAGAAAAGTGAAAATCCATTTTGAAACCCATTTTCAATTAGGGATCCACAAGCTGTTATCACAGGTGTCCCAGAATGGGGGCCCGTAAGTGAAAATGTCTCCTATCCGTTTCTGAAATGAAACCTTATCTGGGAGGCACAAAGATGGCGGGGACAGCGTATCTGTAAATTACTTTCCATCCTCGGTGTTAACGGGAACTTTATTTCTGTCAGATGACATTCCCCTCTATTTACTGTTGATCATTTAAATGGCTGCCTAAAAAGAAGGTGGCCCCTCACTCTTCCCCTATCTCCCCCACCTCCACACGATGTGTCTCTCTTCCTTCTATCCCCACGAGTAGCTTTTTTTCAGTGTATTCAAGTTATCTTTTCTCCTTTAAACCCTTTATCCACAGCCCCAACGTGTGCAGGGATTTCTCTAGCGAGGCCAAACGTGTTGCTCTTTAGCTTGTTTACCTCCGAGACTCTTCTTCTTGGCTTTTAATCATAAAAGGTCCCTACTTATGTCCTTTATTACATGTTGCACAACCTGAAGTTTGTCTAAACCAAACCGAGTTTATTTGCTCCACTTTTCACTTGTTCTCCAGAAACTTTACTCCTCCAAGTTCCTCCATGTTTTTTTTTTCTTCTTTTATCTTTTTCTTTTTTTTTTATCAGCAAATTATCCCATGACGGCAGGATTTATTCAGTCAAAGAGCATGGACATCTTTCTTTTTTTTATCACAGAACTCAACAAAAGAATCAGGGGACTTTGTGGTCCACCTGCCTAGAGAATGATGAGGATTGTAGAAGAGAGGAGACACCCCTCCCCTGAAAAAAAAACCCTCCTAAAGAGCACCAATCACAGCATTGTTGTGGCTCAGTCGGCTCTTTTGAGCTGTCACTGCAATGGGGTGGAGGTGTATGCGTGTGAGGGGGGGCAGCAAAGAGATGAATGGCACACAGGATGAAGCCACCATTTAGCCAACCATGCGGGAACTCTACCAGGACTCTATAATTACTCAACTTAGATAAAACTAACATAAGGATCAGCAAGGTGACATCTAGCAGTTCTATGAACCTGATCAGATCAATACCTGCTTGCAAACGCATCCTAAATCTAAAAGACGAGGGAAAAACATCCACCTTTCCACCTGCCCTTCTTAATTATTGCCCACTTTTCACAACTTATTAAAGCGCAAGTTCCATGGCGCACTGTGGGGGTTTCTGCTTTGCTGAAATCAGGCCTTCTTGGCTTGACCGGGGGGGGGGGGCTTCATAAGAAGAGCCGGTCGCTGGGGTTCCACAGCTGCTCACAATTACCTTTTGTTTGGATGGAAGCAGCGGGGCAGGGGCTTGGAGGGTTAAAGTTGAGGAGAGTGTAGGGTTACACCTGATAAGAGTTTATGAGTTGTGGGGGCGAATTGGGAATGCGCTGTAATTATAACCACACAAAGAATGTGTAAGCAATCTTATGATTCCACGACAGAGATTAAGATCTAAAAGGGACCTTTTTCTTTGCAGAAGTGCATCATCCTTCCCCTCCTCAAGCGCATTATGAGACTACTGTAGATTGCAGGGAGAGCGATATTGTCCCTCTAATATGGCAAAGTTCTTAAAACAAACCGTGTGCTTTTCAGAGTTATAATTACCAGGACATTACGAAGAAAAATCCACAATCATTGAGCCAAATTACATCCATGCTTTTTCCACAACTAACTTTTCTTCCCGTGCTGCCTCTTTAATGAATAAAGCAGCTCTGACCATCTGGGAATGACTAAGAGTGAGAGTGTTCCCAAGATGCTTCGGGATGTATTACCTTCGCTACTTCCTGTGATAACTCCCATATGGAGACCGAGTCGCAGCAAATTATTTACTCTTTCCTTGACTGTTTGCTTCTCGTTCACACTTGGTATGACGGCGTTTCACATCAGAAGAGTCAGAAAACACTTTATCAAGCCACCAGCTCCAGCTTTTAGAGCCAAGTCTCCCAATCTAAAACCTTCCAAATCCTCTCACAGCTAATGAGCACAGCTGCAGCTTAGGCTGTGGTGATCTCAACTCTGGTTTTGTTATGACTCTGGTTTGATGCTCCAAGGCTTTCTAGAATGAAAAATTTGTCATCTAATATTACTTATTCCAGTCATGGAATTGAGAATGAAAGGCTGTATGACAACAAGCTTACTGAACTGCGAGCTGTGCGCCACTTTTAATGGCATGTGTTGAAGACGTCGCTCTGTAAACATGCCAAGCTGCTACCAGGGAGTCAGACCCATGGTGAACCATGAGAACAGAAGACAAGGAAACAGTTCTGTGTGAGAATCTGGATGAGTCTAAATCTTCTAATCGTGTCTTTGTGAGTTGGTCATCATTACATAATGACAACACGAGCACATAAAAAAAATTCCTTGAGCTTCTATTAGACCAGTGGTCCCAGTGCTTTGGATATGTTGTGATGAGCGGTGACATGTTGGAGCCAAATCTGGATCTTAAGCTTGCAACGGTCGGGATATCTGCAAACTTTTTGAGACTTCCAATAAATAAAGAGTATGGATAAACTGATTGTGTAATGCAAAAGTTGTGTTGCATCAATTTCTTTATCAAAATTGGAAAAATACGATGGAAAAATGCTTAAATGAATCTTTTCTACTTGAAAAGATTCTTTATTTTCTCTTGCATATGGCCAAAGAAACAGGTTTTATTTACCTCTCTGTCTTTTTTTATTTCTGCTTATTTGCATCTGTTAATGACAGTAATATGTATCATATTCATGTAAAATCCCTCCAAACCAGTTAATTAAAATGCACTTTACCATGGTCAAAATAAGATAAGTTTATTACAGAAAGAATCTCTGACAAGAGCATGTCGTGACAGCACTGACTCACTCTCCTAAACACGTAGGCTAACATAGACCAAACATGAACCACTGCGAATCATCATGCAGCTACAGGCAACACATACCGTTTGAGGTGGTGCTGGAGGCCACCGCCTTCTCGCTGATGTCACTGCGAGCTGTCGAACCCTTCGTAGCCACAATGGTCTCCACCCTCTTCTTCTTCTCAGCTGCTGAACTGGCCTGGGACTGAGTTTCCATAGCGTTTGTTCATTCCTCAAGACCTCATGGAGACGGGACAACTTGAGGGAGAAGAAGCAGATGCATGCAATGAGGCAAAGAGCACAAGATGAAATACATATCACTTTCTTTAATGTGGAGCAGGAGCACACACATTTTTGGCTCATCATAGATTCTCCTTAGTTGTAGATCACAATGTTTATGGATTCTATACGATCCAAGAATGTGATTATATATTTATTTACTACAAATATGCATGTTTCGTATTTATCAGTCAGATATTTTCATTAAAAAAATTTAAAGGAAGCAACTAGTTTGTCTTTTTCATGTGTCCTTTTGAGTATATCTACAACTGTATACAACTTTTTCTCTAATATGAGGACGGACAGACAGAGACAAACATGATCAGGGATGTTAGCAAAGTTAAATTCCCAGAAAGGACCAAATAACAAAGCTGTAATTTATAGATTTTACTTTGAAATAAATCTTGAGTCCTCATTCTGAAATCAAACAAATGAAAAGTTTTTTACTGTATACTACATTTAATTATGTTCACTAATGTTTTTGCTTGATATAATCTCAGTTAAAACGTCATTAACAAAGGGCTTTAAAAGAAAAAAAAAAAAAGATTTCCGCCCTATGACCCTTGTGGGGAAAAAGTTCAGATCCAATCTCTTTTTTTTCACGATGCCCAGAGCAGAGCGCAGGTCAATCCACCAGCTCAACCTGATTTATTTTAACTCAAACCTGCTGGGCTCTGATCTGCTTGTCAGGGGTGCAAATCTCCTGAACTAACTGTGGTTGAATATTAAAAAAAAGCAAAACTTAGCTTATCTTATTTTCCAACTTAAACTTCTGACTTCTTGTCAAAAAAACAACAGCTCAATAATAGGAGCAAGGCAGGACATCCTGACAAGGTTTTATATCTCAGAATAGGCATAAACTCAGCTTGTGGATATACTGATAATCCCAGTCAAGCAGTGTTTCCAGAGAGAAAGGAGAAACCTTAAGGGGATACCACAGAGAGAGAAAGAAACATTCACAGTGTTGGAAAAAAAACAAGGGTTGTTTGAAGGCCCTTTTGGGAATATCATGGTGTCGGGCAATTTTTTCTTTTAAAGAATAAAGGTGGTTCAAGTTAATGCTGTCTGTGGGTTTAGAAGAGGTTCAGCCAACAGTCTAGCAGACATGCTGCTCAGTTCAGCACCTCCGAGGCCGTCTACAAGCTCAACTCTATCTAGGTCATAGAGGTCCTCTGATTACGGATGGTGATACACCACAACCGCTAATTTACACAAAGTACAGGACGGCTTCATTTGGTCCAATACAAAGTCTTTACTTAGACGCCATAATTCATGGATAACGAGTGGAAATATTTAGTCTGACAAACATTTTCTTTACAATAAAGACCAGCTAATTACCCAGCTGTGCTATTTAATTGCCTTCCACTCTATAAACATGCACGGATACAAAGGCAGTAAAGTCAGCTAGAATGTAAAAAGAGTAGTGCTGCTGAGACTGTATGACTGAGGGGGGCTGAGTTTTAACCAACTCCCCAAGGAAGGAAGGCAAGGGGGAAGTGTTGAGGGGTAAACTTCAGACAAACACTGTGTGCTTTGTTTGTTTTTTTCCCAACCCCCTGAAAAAACCACAGTCTGTCATCTATTCTGACCCGACAACAACATCTGTAAGCAATTGCCGGCCTACAAAAAAAGGAGGGAAGAGAAAGAAGGGGGGTTTTAAAAAAAACACAATGCAATTACACCCCTACCACTCAAAACAGAATTAAACAAGAGCTTGTCCTTTAATCACTCTCACATGAATACATGTGTAGCCGTCATACCCAACCAAAGACATTTTTGTTTCGCTCGCAGAGATATCATCTGAAATGACTCCTGCATGTGTTTGATAGAGGGACCGCTTTCATTTCTGGTTGTTTCTGCCATTAAGGTGAGTTAATCGTTAGAATATGCATGAACGCCTCCGCGTCAGTTTGTAAGTGCCTGTGATGGTGACTGATCCGCTGAGCCATTCATTCACTCCTTCATCAACAAAACCAGAAGCAGAAGAAAAAAAAAAAGTCATTCCTCCCAGTTTGAAACTGTCACTACCTCATTGAAACAGCTGGATATGAGCAAAAGCAGTGAAGAAGGAAGTAGAAGCTGTACTGAGCAATGCAATATGTCTTCATGTGGCCCCTTCAGGTGAGTCAGGCCAGAGAGAAACTAAAAATTAGCCTGAAGTGCTTCAAATATGAGGGTCAGGAATGGGGTTTGAATTTGGGTTGGTGTGGGGGGGGGGATGAAGAGAAAGCGGGGCATTCCACTGGTCAGGCAAACATTCACAAGTCCAAGCCACTGAAGCGTGTCTGACGGGTCTTTTGTGTTCCACAAGGCAGGCCACAGTTCCAAAGCAGCAATTAAAAGCAGGACCTTTTCACCCATAATCCCTCTGACCTGGACGCCCACACCCAATCCTGCAGATGTTCCCGAATGTCGCGTTGTTCATTTTGTCTCTGAAGCACTCTGTAAAAACATGAAAACTCTTCCAATCTGCGTTGCCACGAGTTGACTCTGCTTCCTTACAGAGCAACTTTGAACCAGGTGCCATTTTCATTTGGTCCTTTCATCCCCCCCCCCCCCCTAAGTTTAAACACTCCACATGAGCCATTTCCATTTCTATGAGGCAACACAGAAAAACTGTATGTGTCACTGAGGCCTAGCTCAGGCCGTTTTACAGGAAAGCAATGAATCCTGTTGCCAGAATAACAGATAATTTCATATTAATGCGTCGATGAAATGTCTGTCCTTCACACAATTAAAAAAAAGGCAGAAAGCATCTTTATTTGTCTTCAGCTGTAATCCGTCCACACTGAAAAGGCAGGCGATTAAACAGGTTTAAAACAGCACGAGTCAGACTGCACCCTCAGAAAAAAAAAATCTTATTTTATAAGCACATTAAGCAAATCAATTTAACATAAATTATACGCCTGGTGACAAAGGCACTGAGTTGAAAGTCATCTACAAATTGTACACATCAAAGTGAAACAAAACTAAACTTTTGCCTTTGATAAAGTGAAAAAAAACATGTTTTTCTTTCTTCATGCAGACTTAAACAAGTACTAATGGTATCAAAAAAAATCACTGCTTTTTGTTATTCAAAGACTTCGTCTTTACAAGTTTAATTTCATGGCAGACACACGCTTAGAAACTGACAGACATTTATATATAAACTCTTGAAGTGTCTTCTTAGATTTGGTAACCCCCACCCCCACAGACGGGGTACAGTATTTGTGTTCATTTCATTAGGGCGACTGTTCAGTGTCGAGGGCCCCCCGAGGGGGAGACTGGCAGCACCGCAGCATTCATCATCATTACATCAGCGACCACCGAGATCTGCTATCTTAGGCTTATCAAGGCTGCACAAACGCACCGCAGCACAGCGAGTTAAGAGAGGGAGGGGAGAGATGGGAGATGTAGACGATTGAGGAAAGATTGTGAGCAAAATCGGGATAAGCGAGAAAATGAATGGAGAAAGGGAGGAGCGCGAGTGTGTTTCTGTGTCTGTGTTTATGCATGCATGCATCTGCGTGCACTCACTGTACCATTGCATGCCTGCACATGTTTCACTCTCTGTCCAATATATGGGTTTTTTTTTTTTTTTTGCACATTTAGCAGCTATGCCAACAGTATTAAGGGCTTTTTCACAGCTGGAATAACTAAAACACTGAGGAGTAAAAGGAGGAGGAGGAGAAGAAGGAGGAGGAGGAACAGTTTAAGCCCCCTCTAGCTAGATTAGCAGAATGTAGCAGTAAAACTGAACGTGCTTGCTGTGCATGTGTTTGCAGAAGGGTAAAGTCAGACTGGGGGAGATGAGGCTCCTTAAGGAGACAGTGGAAGTGCTTGAGCTTATGAACAATCCTACTCAAGAGATATTTGCAAAATCAACAGCTTTTTGAGGAAACCACATGCACTCTGGTTTGTGTGTGGCCTTTAAGACAACACTCATGGCTCGCCCTAGAAGGCAGTGAGGTCTGGTGGTTTCTAGTTCCAACACACCAGCAAAACATCACACAGTGCCCAGATGGCACTGGTCTGACCTACAGCTGAAAGGGACAAGTAAAGGCTATTTAGCAGGAATTAGTCACACTCTAGCACACACACACACACACACACACACAGACATCAAAAGCAAGATATGTACATGAAGACTGATTCAATACAAGATTTTTACATAAGATTGCATGACTAGGCTGTTCAGATTGCCAGTTATCTACATGTTTCTATGTCCTTCTTTAAGTTTTTGTTAAGATAAATGCGGACTTTCCCTGATGAACCATGAATCACCTTTAACTTTAATTCCACTTTAAACTTTAACTACAATTACATAACTAAAGCTTTACAAATATTTATTGTGCTTATTGTAATTCTCGCTTATACATCATCTCATCAGACTTCGTTACTGCTACACAACATGTACACTACACAAAATACAAAAATGGAAAAGCCTGCTCAGTTGAGGAGTTCTTTTTGTCATTTTTTTTTTTCAAGGACAAACAACAGAGCGACGCAGCCCATGAGTAGCTTTCGGCGCAGCTAATAAGATTATCCTCGCATGCGTCTTGGTCCCTCAGACCTCTCCACTTCAGATGCTTTGGAGGGCTGGTGAGGGACCTTGTGTGTTGCAGGGCAGAATGAGCGGAGTGCATTTTACATTCCCGTGTAACAAACCCACACGATGTAATCATAATGCTTACACGATGCCTCTTTTGCATTCCCAACCCAGTAGATAAGGGGCAAATAAAGCAAGCGTCACAATAGAAGTCTTGCTCCTTTTCCCCAAAGCCCCCCCGCTTATTAGCTTGTTTATTTATATATTTTGACTTTGCATTTGTTCATGAGCCACTTGTTCCATTGCGAGCGGAGCTGTGACAACTGAGACAATGGATAACGCAGGCAGCTTGGTGGATGCGGTGGCCCAGTTATGCCGTATTGGTTTCCCCTGCTCCCTCTCCTCTTTCCATGCTTTAACATACAGCCTTTGTTTGATCAGACGCTTCTTCTTATTCTTGAGAAGTAAAAGATGCTTATTCAGCCATTTACTGAAGGCCGGAGCAGCAACATAAAACATAGGTCCTTAAAAAGAAAAAAAAAATCCCTCCTTGCAAAAGTTTTCTCTGCTTTTTTAACTTTGAAAAGTTTCCTTAATAGACTTGAGTGACTTCAAATTCACTCCTGGAATAATTACTGCCTACTGCAGCAGACAGTCTGAGCTGAGTTTTCCATTCAAGTAGCCCTTGCACATGGCACACGCTATAAAGCACAGGAGAATGGGATCTGCATCCTGTCAGAGGGCCTCTCAACTTCAGGCAAAACAGTTGTGTGCTTGTGGAGGCGTTCTCCGCGCAAAGCTTTCGATGCCGCAACCAGAGCATGACAACATCCTTCGCCATGCTCGCACAGTAAAAAAGCACATGTTATATCCTGGGCTGCGTCGCTTGAAAGTACCCCTCCTGTGTAACGCATGTTTGTGTGTATGCGTGCGTGTGTGTGTGAAAATGCGCTGTATGTAGGAGTAGATGCATCAGCTGCTCTATATGCCTTTCTGCATGCAAGTGCAATCACCGTGTGAAGAAGATAAATAAGAGAGGACCCGAGGGAGGGGATGAGTGAAGGAAGAGTCTTCCCTGATGTGATGAAAACCTCACGCGCACAAACACACGTGCACATCTATCTCTCTGCTTCTTCCTCACACGTGAACTCAGAGGATGGATGGTCGTGTGTAAATGTAGTGGCGGCATGTACGGCTTTGACAGAAGGTCTCCTGCCTCGCCAGGAGACAGAGGAACACACTCTTCTTATCCTCTGCAACTAAGAGTGAAGTAAATAACAAAGAGCAGAACTGTTTGAGGTAAGTGAGCTGCTGAACGCAACACACAAGTACAGCTACAGGTTACAGAGTTATGGGGAAACTGTCCCGCTTACTTTATTTTCTCAGCTCAGTCAGGCTTCTTGAGTATTTCCCGCACGCTTTTGCAACTTGCAATACTTCTCTCTGTCTCCCTTTCCTTTCCTTCATCCCACTGTGTCGCTGGAATAAGTGTTAAAGCGGAATGAGTCAGTGCCGCTTTGTGATTAATGACGGGCTGTGGCGTCTCCGGGGCCGAACACTAAAAACAGCCAGGGGGCAGCGCGATAATGCACAATAATAAAGCCAGCAGACAATCAGCCAGGCAAAGCAAGGCCTATTAGCTAGCCCCATCAGGATGGCTAAGTGAGAAATTAGCCCTTCCCAAGCTCCGCCACAATTCATCAAGTGCTGCCCCCGAATTCCCCCCTCAAGAAGTTATAATGTTTACTTAAAGACTGGCCTCGATGCCCCAGCGGCAAGCTTTATTGGTTCTTATTAATTCCCGGCCCGGCCTTTGCAGCCATGCCATTTAAAGCGAATTAAAGGGGTGAAAATTGGATGAGATAAAGTTGTCTTGCTGTTTGGCTCTTGCATGATAAAACCGGACCTAAACGGAGGGAGACATGAGGAAATAAGGAGGGAGGGCAAACAAATCGGGATGTAAAGGAATGCTGAATGAAGCTGTCCTGAAATGTGCCACAGCCAGTCAAAGGAATGCAGGGGGAGAAAGAATACAGGATGGGGGGGGAGAAAAAATGAAGAGCTTTGCTTTAATGCTAGACTTCCTGTGTGAATGGGAACAGATCCAAAAGGGTCGTGCTGGGTCACACATTCCACAGAAATGGATGATTTTGTTGCATCCACCCCATTCCTCTCATCTGCCCTCAGAAGGCATGAAAAAAAAATTACGGTCAGTCTGTCAGCACCTTAATGAAACATGTCAGTGACGGACAGGAGGGGAGAGGGAGGACATTCACACAGTGCGGTTGCTACGCTAGTCTTAAACCAACAAGACACAAATTACTGATTATTCAGAAGTAATTGTGTTTTCCTGTCAGGGAAAAATGCTTTGTTTCCAGCTGCTCAGAGGTTTGCAAATGTTTTCTGTTTCATATCAGATTAAACTCTGTATTTTGGACTTTTTATCAGAAAAGACAGTTTTAAACATCATCATGGACTCTGCGGGGAAAAAAAAGTCAACAGACTCTGTACATAATCAGTATGTATGAGTCTAACTACAACATTTTTTTACCATTTCTAAACTTTTTTTTAATCTCTAAGTTGCTCAGAAACAGCTTCAAATCACAGTGAATAGGTGAGCTGAACCTTACGCTGGTCTGTGTAAGTAAAGCGTATAAGCAAAAAGTCTCACCGTGTGAAGTGTGAGGCTGTGTTGCAGGATTGGCAGCAGGTGAGTGTGTTCTATAGAGTAGTATGGAGTATAGTGCAGCGAAGGAGTGAGATCAAAGACAGCAGGAGCTCAGAGGGAGTCCCAGAGACTTCCAGCTCCCTGACGGCTCTCCCCACGGCGGCGTAGGGAGACAACGCTCTCCCTTCACTTTCATATCAGCCACTCAGCCCCCCCATCCCTCTGCACGGGCTCGTAAGCTTCACGCACACACACATGCGAGCAGTCTCAGAGGACTCAGAAGTGCTGCCAAACCTGCATCCCACCTACAGCAACACTCCTACACATGGATGCACACACACACACACACACTGTTGCTCATCAGAAACCACTGCTTCAAAAGCGCCGAGCGCTTCAGTTTTTGAAAGGTTGGAATTTCGGAAAAGACTCTCGCAACTCGAGACAATACCACACCACACAACGCGGGAATGAGACACCAGGTGAACCTGAAAGTGTTCTGGAAAAAACTTTCCCATAAACTCCAAAGAGTCACAAAATGGCTCCTGAAAATTCAGGGCTCGAGGAGCTGTCATTAGAAAGGCAGCCCTCCCCCCCAGGAAGGCAAACATCTGGGTGTTTTTACTTGTTTCAGCTGTTAGCAACCCCACCTCAAATAAATCTGGGAGCTGTAACACCACTGCTAAGCAAACACGCTCGACGCTTGTTGGCTCACTCACTCACCTCGGCGTGTCATCTCAACCAGAGCCGGGCCGGCAAATAAACTCATAAGGAGGAGGAGGAGGCCTTAATTGGACCGTTTGACGGGTGCCTGGGGTTAATTGAGAAGCATGGAGAGCAGCTGGCTCCACGGTGGAAGTTGAGACAGGGATAATAAGTTCACCCTTTGCAGGAGAGACAGTTAGTGATGAATCAGATCAGAGGAACAGTGTACTGTAATCATCCTCACATCTCCCCTCCTCCACCTTGCTCTCCTGACAAGCAGAGACAACCTGGCTTGAAGCTACGCAATCTGGCACCTATCACACACAGGACTGGCAGTCGCAGGGAGGAGATCACCCAGCAATGCTTCGCATACACACACTCTTTAACTGTGCGCTCACTCGGATAATCACTCACACACACAATAATTCTTACCTCTAGGACACGGATTCTAGTTTATCAGTTCACCGGTCGATGTATGTAAATCTCTCCAACAATGTGTGTACTAATGGCTTATTACCCTGCGTTAGCTGGTTTGCATTGATCTCGATGCCAGAGGGAGACGGGAAACTGGAACAGTTCAGTGCTCATATGTAGCAAGAGGGACTCTAATCACATTGCAGCTTGTTTCAATAAAAGAAAAACATTAACGTAAACCGTCAAAAACACACCAAAACCGTCACCCCCCGCTCTTTTAGAGCAAGAAAAAGGAGGGGGGTGAAAAAACTTTTCTGGACTAGGAGGTAATCAGAGCCATATGGGGTGAGTTTGTGTAACTTTGTGTCTCTTTAGGACTGCATCACTCTCCACTGATACGTCCTCTTAAATGAGGAAACTTTTTTTAAAGAGGACAAAACTGTTTAGATGGTTTATATACAGTGGGGGGAAAAATCTGGTCGTAGTAAAAGGTTCAGATGTAACTCTAAACTGAGTTTGTTCTGCTGGGAGGGTGGCTGAGGGAGCATTTGAGTGCTGAAGGAAGCCCAGGTAGAGTCATAGGCAGTAATGGGAGGAGACAGGGACTTAGGGCGCCACACAAAAGCCAGGCTTTATAAATAATTCCAAAAGCTAACGGGATCCCTTGTATGTGAGAATCTGTGAAATACATTCACACATGAAGAAACACACACCCACAGACTGCCACCAGGGGGAATAGGTTATTCACACCGCTCCACTGGGGCGGCTGTCCGTCTGACCTGCCTGCATCGGTCAATTTGCGGGGAGTATCTCTTTTGCTTAGGTGATGCAAACGAGAAATCGAGTGCAGAAAGGTCTGTTATTTGCAAGACACTTCCACATTTACACACTCACTCATAATGCAAGGCAGAGAAGCACACCGAAGACCTGTCTTGTAAATCTCTTTGTGAAAGCAGCTTTGGGGGGTAGACAGGGGCTTACACACTGAGCCCTGAGGTAGAGCTACAGACTCCACTCCCTCTAACCCCCTCTATGGTCTTACTCCCTCTCCCACACACATACTCTGTGCCCTCGCGCTCTCTCTCCTTCTCACTTTCCCTCTACCCCACATTTCCCTCTCTTTTCTTGCCCCCTCTCGCACCTTTTCAGTTGCTCCCTCTTTTCCCTCCCCTCTGTCCAACCCGGGCTCCAGAGCACTGGTCCTTAGCCCCTCAGGCTCCCGCGGCGTTGCAGTGACTAATGTCCTGCCTTTGCTCAGACAATGAGTTTGAGGCTGAGCCGGGAAAGTGTTGAGGAGGGAAAAAGACTCTAGCACCTTTGACAAATGGAACCCGTCCCACTCTCATGCCCACTAAGGGAGGCTTTACAATGTTGCGCTCCACGCTCCACGTCCTCCGAGGGACGGCTGCAACCTGCAAAGCCGCATCTGGGGGAATATAATGAATTCTTTGGGAAGTCTAACCTGGCTTTCTTCATGAATAAGATATATTTCCAAAGCATGTCGACCCCTCTTAATAAAAACACCAGCCTGGCAGGAATAGCCAAAGCCGTTTTAGGCCCCGTATACAAGTTAATATTTCTGTTTCTCTATAAATTTTCTCAGGCCCACTTCTTTCCAGGACTGTCACTGCAAGGCCGGCTCTACATTTTCCCTGGAAAGTAGAAGAGCCATGATGACAAACTGTCATCAAAAGCTGTCCGAGTCTCTCTTTCAAGGAACTGAAACTCTCGGATGCTCCCTCTTCTTACTCACGCACCCTACCCCCTTTGCAACTCTGAAAGGCACTGGGCTTTGTCTGAGGAGCAAAGGAGAGAGGAATCCCCCCTACCCTCAAAAAAAAAAAAAAAAAAAAACAAGCCCCACCTCCCCTCCCTGAACCCTGTTCCTCACTCCCTGCAGAGTATTGTTAAAACACAGCCCCCTCTCTTTCCATGGCCCGGGCTCTTAAAACAGCGTGCTTTGCATGAGAAAAAACGATTAGTCTTCAAATGCTGCGCTGTCAAAGAAGGGCTCTCTCAGGTTGGGGCAGAAATTTGCTCAGATTGTAGAGTTGCCCTTTTGTTTTTTCAAGACGATGCATTATTAGAGGCAGGGCCTGTTAGCATTCATTACTGAAAAGAACACACGAAAGGGGTTTATATGGGATAGCAGCCCCCACATCTACCCAACCCCGGTCTCCCTATCCAGCTTGCTCCAGGACCACAGCAGACGGAAATTAAAGGGTAGAGCAAGGGGAAGAGGAGCCATCTAAACCATGTTTGGAGAGCACAGAGAATGTCTGGGCCTGTGCTTCTTTCAGGTATTAACCTTGGGATTTACATTTGGCATCCAGACAATAGGCACCTCCTTGACCTCCACTCCAGGATGCAGCTAGGACCCCATTGGAAGAAAACTACAATCAGCATGGGAGTGCAAACACATGGGGTTCACATTGGGACAACATAACTTAATTACCAATACAGAGACAGAAGCTTTATTTAGAAAATGCTTTTTTTTTTTTTTTTGCACATTTGAGATCATTTTAATGGAAAATTAAGGGGAGAAAAATGTAGCCTGGCTTTAAACAAGAAGCAGGGGTAAGTGACAGATCATTGTTCACAGCAAGCGGCCAGTTCATGTGTCTCCCAATAACCGCATTGGACAAGAAAGCTCAGACCCCCTCACGGATGCCACAACCGGCTCCCATCAAAGTTGACACAATACCACATCTGCAATAACAACCGCGGACCGGGGGAAGTGTCTGCTGAGGGCGCTCAACTTCACACGCGAGCAGATGGGCCTCAAACCGAAGCACTTCGCCTCTTGCTGCTATGCTTCACACGGCAGACTTAGACATTTTTACGACAGCCAAAACAAACAGAAAAGGAGGATGAGCGGAGGCCACATGCAGGCGCGACCTGTCCTGTTTTCTCCTTCAAGTGTGTGAGAAAAGAAAATGCAGCCAGTCGCTGCACTCTCACACACATGCCTGCATATTAGATATTAAATTTAGCATGACCCACAACAGGCCTTATGTTAAGCTGTCAAATATATATCCACCCTTCTGTTTTTTATTAGCATCCCATGTGCCTCACACTGGAACACTGGGCTAATTGTCAGGTCCAGTTGAAGTTTCCAAAAGGAAAAAGAGAAGAGGAATAAACTGCACTTCCTTTTCATTCTATCTTTTTTTTTTAAATATTTTTTAAACCTCCATCAAGGTCCATTAAATAGAAATAAAAACATGAATGTTAAGAGTGCAGAACGCGCATGCATGCCTGCATTTTTACTGTTATGAGAGCTGAGTGTTTGACTCCTGCTTGCAAAGCCCCGAGTGTATTAAAATTCCTCCATGTGAGTAATATACATATCTAAAATTGCCGTTTGCTATCTTGAGTCTCATAGCCTCTTCATCCGCACTTCCCCTCTTATCCAAAGACATCACCCGGCTTGAAAGGTGCCTTTAGCAAAGCTCCTTGAAACAGGGAGCGAGGGGTCCCGCTCGGGGACGGTGATGGTTGAGGTGGAGGGGAGCCGAGGGAGCGGGAACACATAGCATATTAAATCTGCTGGCGGAGCTGGCTCGTCCGCACTGAGAGCCAGAGAGTCAGATCTGAGGCATGCCCTGAAGGGATGACTGGGCCTGGGGATTAGGTGGCCAAGGAGAAGACCCCCTTCTTGTCTCTGCCCGTACACAAATTCATCAAGACACTTTTGACGCTCCTCAGGTTTGCCATCTCAGCCCAAGCTGGCTCGTCCGCACTGAGAGCCAGAGAGTCAGATCTGAGGCATGCCCTGAAGGGATGACTGGGCCTGGGGATTAGGTGGCCAAGGAGAAGACCCCCTTCTTGTCTCTGCCCGTACACAAATTCATCAAGACACTTTTGACGCTCCTCAGGTTTGCCATCTCAGCCCAAGTTTTGACATACACACACTCATGAACACCCCTCTTTCCAACCCCCCCTCTTTCCTTCCTCAATCACTACCTCTGTCTGACTTGTCCTCTTTCTTTCCCCGCTGTGTCTGTTTCATTTGATGTCAACATATCAAAGTACCAAATCATCAAAGTGGAAGATTTCTTTTGGAGCAATCGAGTCGACTCCACTAGTCAGTATATGCAAGGGAAGCAACAGCTAATCGTAACACCCAGGGACTCACACCAAACCTCCGCAAGTCAGGTGGGTTCTGTTTCATTTTTCTTCTTTTACTCTAAACATTTAACAGATGATAATCATCGCTTTTTCATGTCTAACTGGTTCCATTAACTTCTCAGAAAGCTGGAAATCTTTCAACAAACTGCAGAACATGAGAATTTACACAGACAAAATCCTCTTCCCGCCTCGTTATCTCAGGGATAATCAACTTCCCTTACGTTAAACAAAACATTTGCCACCTCTCCAAGTGCCTCGGGTTGAAGCATTAGCACAACAACACAGCTCATTAGTGCCTCTTGAATACAAACCTGATAACAGGTATTCTTCCTACAGGCAAGTGCAAAGGGCCTGAAGAGAGAAGCTGCCTTTAGCTGTGAGTGCAAAGCCACTAAAAAAATAAATAAATAGAGGAGAGGGCTATACCTCAAAAGCTAATAGGATGTCATCTCCCTGCATTAACATGACAGCTCCTATTCTGCCAGGTCACAAGGTCACAGGTGGCCTGGGCCTGTGTCACTATATATGCATAATGCTGCGAAAGGGAATGCGTGAAGTTGAGATAAAACAGCGTGCAGCCGCTATCAGACGGACTGATTCCTGCAGTGGGAAACGTTATCCGCCCGCCTCCTCCTCGTGCGTGGAGTTGAAGAGGTACAGAGCGGCAATGATGCATCTTTACTGGCTACAGCAAGCGAACGTTGTGCATCTCATTCCAGCAGATAATCATCTTAAACAACGCTGCATTCGTCCTCACTGCTTTACAATGAGACAAAGTTCTTTTTTGGTAAATGTGTACTGGTCTAAAGTTAAAATAAGGCAGCAGCTACAAGGATGCAGAGGGCACACACACACACACATACAATAATCTTACTCACAATTGGGTTGTCATAATTTTGTAGCAGAATTTTTATTTAAAGTATTTTTGCAAAATCCTCTAACATCTATTTTTTAAACTCACAATAGAAATTTAAAGTAATTCATTATGCAATGAGTGATTTTATGGGATATTATTGTTTTTTAAAAATATGAAATGTTTTTAAGTATTATGAGTGAAATTCTGATTTAAAATATTTTATCACCAAATTTGTTTGAGATATTTTTTATCCTAATTATGCTTGAGGAAAATAAAATAAGATCTGATCATTACTTTGGCCTCCAACAGCCATGTAAAAGATTAATAGATGTTCATTTTAGTAAAACAATTTTAAAATGCACAATAATCATGTCACAGGGCACAAAATACAAACATAAAGAGGGGAAAAGGCACAGCTCTTTTCCATGGATGGCTAAATAAATGACCCTTGTGTTGTCATTTAAAATATTTTATTAGGCCAAGGCCCAACCACTGTGCATATTTTCCCCTATGTAAGCTGAATTTACTGGCTTTGACAGTGATTAATGCATGAATATGACACTCTGGTATTTTAAATGAAACATGGAAATTATCAAATGGCACTGAATTTGACAGCCTCGTTTTATTAGGAAAATGTAACCAAAACTCTAAAAACATTCAAAGCCAAACACACAACCAAAGGCATCCCGGTCCACATAAATACGAAGGAGTTTTTGATTTATTTAGTTTTTAATCTATCAGAACTTAACATCTTATTTGCTGTGTTCCATCTCAAGGCAGCCAAACCTCTGTTAATAGCTTGCTATGTGTCAAAAAAAAAAAAGGATTTGAGCCGCACCGCATGGCTGAGCACCTCGGACCCTTGTCGTTTGTATGAAATCCGAGAGCAGACAAGCAGATAAAATGTGGAACAGCTGGCGAGGACAGGAGGGAAAGTTTCAAACAAATATCTGCACATGTGGAAGCTCGGGGGTTCAAACATGTTCATGTCCCGGACCTCTAAAATGAAGAGGCAAACTTCTGCTCCATGTTTTTTTTTGTTTTGTTTTTATGAACTTGCTTAACAAGCTCAAAACCTTGTAAGAAGCTATTTTTAATTTATAGCTTTTGTTTTTTCTCTTATAAAAAAAGACCTGCTTATGAATGAAAGAAGTGTTAATCAGCTTTAGTAAACTAAAATATAAAAGATTTTTACTTTTTTCTTTGAATTCAATTGGGGACCCCATAACAGCCCCCTCATGGACCCCTGCAGGGTCACCGACCCCCTCTGTGGTAGACCTAAATTTCTCTGAGCACACATGCCTTTTGCACGCTGTGATGTGCCCTTAACACATTTTTTCTTCTTCTTTTTTTAAGACTGATTTTTTTTTTTATTCTAACCTCATCAGGGGCATAATTTTATGTTTCTGTATAATTTGAATTTCGTCAGTCAGCTCTATTTTTATACTCAGAAATAATCCTATTGCACATAGAAATTAATAAATACTGTAATAACAAAAAAATTTGTGTTGCTGTCATTTTAATTTTTCACATACGATATTGGTGCAAAATGTGTATCTTTAAGTATTTTAAAAAAGTAAAAAATATCCTTCTAATATTGTATGTCTTCTCAAAAAGAATAAAATCGTTTAAGCCTAAACTTGTACTTATATTTGCTTTAATATTTACTGGCATGAAATAGTTGCAAGATAAATTTCTGAGTGAGGCCCAACTAAACCAAAGCACAGGTTACATTTAAACGCTATAATAATTGTTATAATGTAATAATATTACTAATAACTCACATCTTTCCAAAAACTGTTTCTGCAAGTTTGCTGCACTCAAACATAATAAATGGAATCAATAGCAGGCGTTGAAATATGATCACACATGCACATAAATATGCATGTGTCGTCCCCCCCCCCCTCCACACCCCCACGCGCGTTTCTTTAGGTAAAGCTTCAATAAAGTTTCTACTTTGCATAAAGTTTCCATTCTAAACCCTCACCACGAGTTATAGGCCTTTTTTTCTTATTTTCTACAACTCTGTCATTTAAAACATGTTTACAAGTTTGACTTATTCTAGCAACAAAGTTTGAGCAACTTTTTAAGCTAGCTCCTTTTGAAACGCACATCTTGCTATTGGATACTTAAGTCGCTAAATCGCACGCGGGCCAAGTGTAACATGCTCCATGGTGCGTTCTCCACTTATCAAAACCGAGAACCGGACTTTTATCTTAGTTTTTATAGCTAAGAGTTCCTGCAGTCGGCTTAAACTTGTATGAAATTCCACCGTTTTGAAATATGAGCCCTCCTCTGCTTCATAAAGTCTGACTGGCTCACTAAACTTCAAAAGTAGACACATGAGTGCAACAATACTCAGCCGCTTTTATGTGTGAGGCTTTTTTTAAAAAAAAAAAAAATTACTTACTTCTGCCTAGGTGTTTTTCCTTCTAATTCTTTACTTTTTCTCTCTTCTTAAGAAAAATGTGTCTTCGCCTGTTCTTCTCCTCTTCCGAAGTTGCAGATGTGCCTCTGGAGTTGCCTGGGACGACTTTTTTTTCCTTCTTCTATTTTTTACGCTCCTTCTCCAACTCCAAAACGGCGCTGCCAGAGTTTTTCCTCTTGTCTCTCTTTCTCCTCCTTCTCACAGTTTTCTGTGTTCACCAGCCGCCGGACTAACACCATCAGCCTGCAGATAAAATCTGCCGATAGCAGCTCAGATGTACGTAAAAACAACAGAAACGTCAGAGAAGCGCGTGCAGAGTTGTTATTTAGTGCGTTTTTTCGGAGAGGAGAGAGGACGAAGTGTGGGACTCCAGCTGCTCCTTCCCCCGCCTGACTCCTCCCTTCGGATTGCTCCCTCCTTTACTCACTGCCTCCCTCCTTTTCTTCTTTCTTTCTTTCTTTCTTTCTTTCTTTCTTTCTTTCTTTCTTTCTTTCTTTCTTTCTTTCTTTCTTTCT
>JBAMHX010000020.1:7619481-7636519 GCA_037177515.1 Pseudomugil tenellus
TATATATATATGAACTGTGGTTAAATGAAGATTAAAAAGAAACAAAACTGTTCCAGACAATTTAGATCACGTTGCTGATGAGCAGGGGGTCAAAACACCTGCCAACAGGTAAAGAAGTCGGATTGAGATTTACAGAAAACACCTGCAGTGATTGCCTCAAAGGCTCTTTCAACAATATATTACTGCTCGGGGGCCATCACAGTTGTTTTTTACAAACATTTCTGCTCCACAAATCAAGAGCAATGTCAGGATTCTCATTTGTTTTCATTTATTTATATATACATGCACACATATGTCAGTGTATGTATGACTCTGCTGACAATAAAACAATTTCTCTTCTTTTTCTTTTTACACCCAGTCCTGGCACTTGGCCTCAATTATTGCTAATTTTAGCACTATTGAGAAAGGTGCAATTATATTTCAAACAAACCTATTTGCCTAATTTTACCTCCATCCAAACTTGTGTGTGTGTGTTGGCATCAGATTTTAACTGTTTGTATTTATGAAAATAAAATTAAGTGAAGACTCTTAGTCCTCTCTGGTGACTTGTGTATGTTAAAACACATTAAACAAATGGAAAATAAGAAGTTTTTTGCAGAATCTTTTGAAAATGTCAAACTTTTTGGGACAGCACATGAAAATTTGAGGTTGTTGAACTTTTGCTTTTAACAGAGAATAAAGATTTAAGTCATGCAGCCTTTGCTGTCAGCATTCTGTTAAGATGTCAGCTTCATATCACTTGTATGTGTTTCTTGCAATGGATTCTGACTGATTAAAAATACTTTTTCTTTGATCAACAACAAAAAAACAAAAAAGTCCCAGACCAGTTCAGGCCCGGACTGGGGGGTCATCATTAGCCCTATTAGGGCCAAAACCACTCCTTGAGCAGCATTGTCGACTTCATTCTCATCTATTGAAGCACAGAGCGCTATTGTGGTTCAACACACACATCCTGAGAGCAGACTGAGCTCCCACAGGACTCAGTTAAAAAAAGCATCAATATTTCATCAAACTACTCTCTTTTTCTGGTCCAGATCAAAGCCTAGACTCCCACAGTCCTACAGGTAGAGATGGCTCTTTTGTTTTTGCTCCTCAGGTAGAGCTGCAGTCAGACTCTGCTCTCTTTTGGAAACCTTGCAACGCTCAGCCCATCCATCTCCGGGCTTACTCCCTCGCTTTTAGGAGGTGGTAAGAGGAAGGGTTGAGACAGTGAGGGCGAAAACATGTTCCAGAGATGTCCAGAGATTGAACTTTTTGGCCTTGCAGGGCTGTATTATTTCCTGTTTTTTCTTTTCTTTTCTTCACAAGCGCAACCGCTATGAGACTAAAAGTGAAACAAAGGTTTTATTCTTTATCGTAAAAAAGTGTTTCACAAGAATTCTTTTCATGATCACTTTTTGAATATTTTTCCTTTAATCAGGTTGTGTAACGGCAGTTTTTTACAGGAATATTCATCATAATCCAACCGCTATTACCTTCATTTATCCAATCATAATCTCATTTGAGTTTAAAATAAATAAAATGTGTGCAGCTTGCCTGTTATCGTCATTCATTGTTGGGCACATCACCAGGTACCCCATTGGTGCTATTACTCTTGTTGTGGGCATAATATTATCCATGCAATATAAATAAGAAGAAAAATGCAACTTTGAGAGTAGAAAAAGGTTGAGTGTTCACTTACGACAGGAAGATGTTTAAGATTACAATGAAAACATCCTACGTGAAACTCAGTGGATCTATAGTTAGGAGTGAAAGCTGCACATTTAGTTAATTAATCACAAATAAAACTCACATTTTTGTTTCTCTTGTTCCTGTAATTAATATAATTTCATGCAAAAACAAATTTAAATAGTGCAAGGTGAGTTCAGTAACATAAACTCAGTGACTGATTAACAGTGCAAACACACAGAATAATCATTCAACTGTATAAAACAGGAAACGTGTGACTCACCACAAAAGACAAACTGTCTTTATGTTTATCATTGTTGTTGTGAAAGTATGTCTTCCTCCTCTTTTAACATGGGTTTCGTGTTGTCGCTTAGAAAAAAAAACAGGATCTCTCCTCCTCCTCCTTCTTCTTCTTCCTCTCCTCTCATCATCCCCGTCAATCTACGGCTGTCACTGGGAGCCGGACAGTGACTAACGACACTCCCAGTCAGTCAAACACTTATCACCACACAGGTAACACACAGGCCTGGAAATGACTGACATGAAATGGAAACGTCCCTCATTCTGCGGGCCTGGAAGCTGAAGTGAAATATTAGCTTTGGGAGAGATGGCAGATGATAAGAGGCGCCCTGTTTGGGCTGGAATTGTGGAGGTCTAACTTCTATTACATTTCTTTTTATGCTGAGGGCTTGTGTGAAGGTCCTAAGCAAAAAAATCTTTTTTTTGTCTTTTTTTAACTATTTTATTAAAAAAATTCTTTGGATGTCGACCCAAACTTTCAAGATGAGCTGTTTATGATTTACTATGAGAGCAGCATTTGCTGCAAGTGCTGCTCAGAGTCAGCAGGTCACTTTTGATGGCTGAGCCATCGTCCCCGAGGTCTTTTCTTGTCCACAAGAACCAGGCTGTAGGCCAGTTGCAAACCAGAATGCATCCTGCCTGGTGTCAGCAGGTCACATATGCTGAGCGGGTTTCTCCTATTACTCATAGACTCCAACATCTCCTCCCTCTATCCGTCTTCTTTCTCCCACATATCTCCTTCATTTATGTACACACACGCACAGACACACAAACAATTCCCCATGTGCAGAAAGATAGATGGCTTGTTCCCAAACCACAGGTGCTGCTCTACTTGTGAGTCTTTTGCATTCTTCACAACGAAATCCAGATCTGCTCAGGTTTTATTTCTTCTTGTTTTCCCCCGCGGTGATTACCACCATACCTCAGTACTCTCTAATGAGAGACATGTGAAATTAGCAGAATGCAATCGATCTTTTCAACGCGGCTGTTTCGCAAAAAAAACAAGAGAAAAGTCAGGAACTTTCTCATCCATCAGTCCTCTGCCAGACTCCAACACAAAGAGCCACTAGATGGAGTTCGTTTCTTTTCTTGCTTTAATAGCTGTCAGAGAAATGAACTGCAGGCAAGTCCTTTGTGAAAACATCTCCACCTTGTGGATAAAATGATGAGGAGCTCCAAATAATATGTAAGGAACAACATATTTTATGCTTTTATTTGTGCCAAAAAGGCAGAAACAAAGTATTCCTCCCCAAAGTCTTTTTTTATATGCCACAAGAACTTTGTTGTAATTTAACATGATATTTAGAATGTTTATGTTCAGGAGGACAATAAAAGCAAATATAGGTTATACGCCTTGTTTAAACTCCTTTTTTCCTTTAGAAGTGCTTTTATTTTGAAGGAATTTTGGATTTTGCTCCCTCTTCCTCCCCCCCCCCCCCCCTCCAACGCCTCCTTTGTTTTTTTTTCTTGGCAGTATCTGGATAACTTCTTGCATCAGAACATTTTTTGATAGATTCTTCATTAGGGGAGATGGGGATCACTTTGTTACTTACAAACAATCCCTACAATTATAGGCAACAAACTAGAAAAGCCCCCAGACAACGCTCCACTACTCATAGCTCCCCCGGATGACCTCCAAATTTTAATCACGTGTTTCTGGTCCCAGAACAGAGATGTTCTGAAAATTGCATGAGAATCTGTCCATAAATTTTTGAGTTATGGTGCAAATAAAAAAAAGAGACAAAAAAACCAACACGGGTAAAAACATGACCTCCTCAGCAGAGGTAAATAAAACAAAAAGAAATCTTCTAGCTTGGCAGAGGTCTTAGTTGCTTCTAGCTCTGGATGACATATATGCTGCAGATTTTTCAGCTGTGCATCCATAAAGGGAACCTCCTGGTTCAATACATCCCAAAGCTGCTGTGACTGTTGAGGCCATAGGAGTACACATAAGTCATTATAATGTTAAAAAAAAAGCAGCTGGAGGCAATTTAAACTTTGTGACATGATTATCCTGCTTGAAGTAGCCATTAGAAGACGGATAGTATGATCATAAAGGTACAGAAATGGTCAGCAACAAAACAAACATGATGTTTAAGTCATTCTCTGTTGGTACGAAAGAGGCCAAAGCGTGCCTGGAAGATACCCCCCTACCATTACACCTCCAGCAGCACGAGCATTTGATACACAATAGTTCCATGGTTTCACAGTGTTTGCCCCAAATTCTGAACCAACCAGTAAAATATTACATCTGAAATGGTTACCGAGACCAGGAAATGTTTTTCTAATCTTCTATTGTCCCATTTTAGAGTCTTAACTGATAGAAGTGACACTGGGTGTGATCTTCATCTGCTAATCCATCACCATTACGTCATAATGAGTTGCATATTCAGAAATGGTATTCTAAATGTCATAAAACTTATTTATGTTGCCCTTTTTCTTAATTTTTTTCTTATTTTATTCAACCTTGCTGACCTCTGACACTAACTAAATATCTCTATCCATACAACTGCTGCTCTCTAGATGCTTCCTCATTTTTATAACCATATGGTTTGAACCCAAGAATTTGTGTGAAAATGTCGGTAGATCATCAGTTTCTGAAATACCCAGACTAGCATATCTGGCACCAGCATACAAATCATATTCAAAGCTCTCAGGACTGCTTGTCCAAATGTATGAAGTGGTGACAGTTATCATTAAGTTGTAACTATTTGTGGTAACAAGCAAATGAGCAGGTGTACCTAATAAAGTGGCCCGTGAGTGTTTGTCTGTAAAAAAAATTACATTTCTTGCTTCAAATAAAAGCATGAGGTCAATCCAGGCAGATTAAAAAAAGACGCCTGGAAAGATGCAAATATTTTATGGTTTATTCATTAAGATGTATGACAAAAGGAGCTGTTATTTCTCCTTTTACTTAGTTTGATTGGATGTTCAAAGAGGAATAAGAATGAGGCCTTCAAGGGTTAGGGTTGAATAGATCCCATTTCTGATACAGTAAGCAATTTTCACAATTTTTTCTGAGATGTGAGAAAAGAGTTGTGTCATGATGTCCATTTTCACTTTCATTTTATATTATATTTATGGAAAATAAGTTTTGGAGAAATAAAAAAAAATGACCACAGATCAGAGCACCAAACAAAAGTAATAATGATATAAACATATATAAACACATATATGTGTTTGTGCAATCAGAGATGACACATTTTCATGCGTTTCTGTTTCTAAAGAAACACAAGACGAACTTCCCTTTTATGCACAAGATTAACAGTGCGACTGACCGCTTGTTGCAAGACGTTTGGTAATATATTTATATTATACTGTTGCAATGAGAGAAAGTCCAGTGTAGCATTATAAGGTACATCCAACTAGATTGAGGCTGTCCATTCTTTTGGCTGGTCTATCCCTCCTCTCGCCCCCACCTCTTTAAAGCATGTGCCAAGCGCAGATGTACCAAGAACATGTTGTTGTCTTGACTGATTGGTTTCCTGTCGTGTGAGGAAAAAGCAGTGAAATGAAAATACAAAGTGAGTCTGTGGTCTCACCTGACTTCAGCAGGTAGGTAGCAGACTGAGGGCCAACCTCAGGGACCACATCAGGTTATGTTTTTTATGAAGAACATGTACTTTTCTGCTGTGTTAAACTGACAACTGTCTCTTTCTCGGTTTCCTATGCAGGAGAAAAAAAATGTTTAGATGGAATTTAACTCCAAAACAAATGCATTCATGTGTAAATATGTGTTGTTTTACTACACGGGGAGAACTAACTACACAGAGCTCAAAACAAAGCTTTTAATATTTACATTGTGTTAGATCAGATCAAGTTAAACTGCAGTTTTAAACTAGTCAAACACATTAGCAAGGATTTACACGCAGTCATGGAGTCATGCTACCACTTCCTTATAGTTGTTAGAAAACTTTAAAACATTGTATCTACTTAAAGATGGATTAAATACCATGCTTTTTTAATGCATCCATAAAGTATGCATCTGAAACTGAAATAGTAAAGTGCTGAGCAAGTAAAACCTTTTGACATGTCTGCGTGCCGTCTGTGAGCTACAACCGTTAGGAAGCCCACATGAGATACATCTTTCATGTCGGTTTGAATGGGCATCCTTCGATGTTCATTGTGAAACTGCCAGGTCATAGCCAAACTCCGACTTAACAATTAAAGAGTGTTAGTGTAGAGGATGGCACAGACCGACACCATGAGGATGTGCAATCAGACCGAAAACACTGTGGATGTGAACTGGCCACATTCAAGCAGGTTTCCCACCACACTAAGTACGTTACACCAGCGAAAGCAGACAAATACTTTCCCAAATATGAAATGTTGATCTCATCACTTTGCATTCATTGATACTATGTGTGTGAATTTTTTTCTTGCACTACCTTCGTTTGCATTTGTTTTGCGGTTGACAGAACACAGATGCCATTGACTTCAGACTTGCTGTTATCATCTTTAATGGTTGTTTTTTTTTTATCTGAAATGGGAAACTACAGTTTTTTTATTCTTTCTTTTTTTAAAAAAAACACAATGCAACAGCAGCATACAAAAATAATACAACAAGGCAAATGTAAAAAATATCACAAACACTTTCAGAAGTCTGTATTTACAATGCTGTACAATTTATACAATCAGTCCAGGAAACGAATGTATTTGCGGTTGGAAAGTGAATGAAAATTACACAGATATATCTTTCAGGGCTGTTATTGTTATTGTACTGCTAGTAAAACGAAAAAGTAATGCATTCGTAACAAAATGTAAAACATAGCTGGGCTCAGATCTTAGTTGTAGGTTTCGGAAAGTGGGGTCCTATATGGAAAGGGCAGGGGTGGTATCAGTATCTGACATGACAGAGGGACGTTTGGGAACAGCCTGTATTTTACTGAGCCCTCCATTGCCCTGACCACCAATACACATTTTAAAAATCCTCACCAGGTCTTGTTTAAATCGAACTCCAATGAAAACATACAGGAATGGGTTCAGGCATGCGTGAGTGAATGCCAGGCTCTTGGCAACCTGTCCGGCTATATCAAAACCAATAACAATTTGGCAATTTGTGATAGTGGTATTGGCTGCCTGTGTGGCCTCCATGATCAGCAGGGAATTGTAAGGCAGTTGAGAAAGCACAAACACGAACACGACGGCAAAGATGACTCGTAAGGCTTTGTGCTTTTCAAAACTCTTGGCATGCATAAGTGTGTGAATGATGACTGAGTAGCAAAAGAACATAACTAGCAGAGGAAGGCAGAAGCCCATGCATATCTGCAGGGACAGCACAAGGATTTTAGTCCGGTTGAATGCATTGTTCCAGTAGAAAAGAGCACAAACAGGCCGGTCATTCCCTGAACCTGTCTTCACCTGAGCAAAGATAAACTCGGGGAGAGCCAGCAGAATTGAGACCAACCACACTCCAAGGCAAGCAAGTTTACTGTAGAACAGCCTCTTTTTCTTCAGGTTCTGAGCTTTGATGACTTGTACAATAGCAATGTAGCGGTCCACGCTAATGCAGGTGAGGAAGAGCATGCTGCTGAAAAAGTTGATCTTATAGACAGCTGACACTATTTTGCAAAGACTAATGCCAAAGTCCCAGCCCTTGATGGCATCAACCGCCCAAAAGGGCAGCATGCACAGGAAGAGGAGGTCAGCCACAGCCAGGTTCAGTAGGTATACATCGGTCATGGTTTTGAGACGGTTGCGAACGGTGGTGTAAATCCAAACCACCAGCAAGTTACCCACAGCACCCAGGAGGAAGATGATCCAAAAGAGAGGCGGCTCATACTGACCACGGAAGTGCCTGACAGAGCTTTTGTCACACAAGCCTGTATCATCAGTCGTCTCATAGTCGTAAGTCCCCTGCAAGCAAAACACAAAAAATCTGAATATTTGAGAAGCAATTCAGTTAATCAAAGCAGCTTCAGTGCTGTTCTGGAACAAAAACAGAGTGATGCACAAGTTGCGAAATTTAATGGACAACACTACAAACATTAAATAGTGTTGTATTGAGTCAGAGGTTCCTGCAACTCTGCTTCAGCAAAGATTGCACAGCAGCTGAAGCGATTCCTTTATATGCATGTTTGTGATGACTTTTATTTGCTTTTTTTGTGATGAATATTGTTCATTTCATTTCTCCTCAAAGATTATAAATCATCATTAAAATCAGAGCACAATTTCGCATAAAAAGGAAAGGTTGTGTGAAACAACAACTTTTTTTTCCTCACTATTTTCATTTCCGGTTATGCTCTGACACGCTTTGTTTTTTTCCCCTCTTCTCTCTTCATTACCCAATGCATCAACTGCAGAAGGTTTCACAACACAACAGGTTTCTGGTGGGAATTTATTGTCACGACTTCAAACACTGTCTGTGACGTACACGCTAACCAGAGTCTTCTGTCAGGTGCAGGTGTTGAGTCTGTGAAGGAGAAACCGCACTACTGCACGATTTCCTGCAGCTATCCAAGCCTGAGGGGGTGAACCATCCTGAGGGGCTCCAGAGAGGGGCCCGCTACAGAGCTCAGTACCCCAGAAACATAGATGTAGAGCAGAGATAAACAGTGGGGCTTCAGCTTTCACAAACAATGGAAAATTTGATGCCGTGATGGCTGTGGCTTTGTGGCATTTTGGTTGATGTCTACCTTGTTTACGTACAATCATTTGAAATATCAGAAAGCAAGCAAATATAGTGCTCCATATCTGATAAGAAGCTTGGATTTTATGCACAAATGTATAAATAATTACAATAATAATACATTTTATTCATAGATGCCTTTCAGAACATTCAAGGTTATTGTGCAAAAACAAGTGAAAGGAATACAGAGAAATAAGTAATAACTTAATAAAATATAATAAAATATTGTCAAATTTGTGATAAAGTGCAGCAGTAGGGCTCCATATACTTGTACTAAAGGTGTGTGTTATAAGTAATAGAACTAAAATAAATAAAACACAAATACCACCTATTTTTTCTTTATGAGCAAATAAGATAAAGTATTTTCTTTATTGCATGCTATAATTTTTAATCATACCTACAGTACATCAATAAGAATAAATTAATCAGTATTTTCATGCAATTGGCTGGTTTTTACAGGTGTCATCACCATAGTTAGAATTGATGATAGTAATAATAAAAATAATAATAACTGTATTACTTACAGTCTCTGTAGAATAGAAATCAGGTTCTAAGGTGGTTAGGTTATCCATGCTATCTAAAAGAAGGAGAGGATGGTAAGTTACTCAAAGCCACTGAAATCTTAAAATCATAGAAAATTGCAACAAGTATTTAAACAAAAGTCAGTCTTTGGAAATCAAACATACATCTTAGCTGGAAACTACTTTTAAAAAATGACTTACCTCTGTGGGAGAGTACAAAACTTTTCAGTCACAGCACTACTACCCTGTCTGGGAGCACAGCTGTTAACTTCACTTGTTATATGGTTTCCTCTTAACCACAGAATCACGTGTTGACATTTATCACTTCATAGACCCTGTGACGCTACCATCTATTTTTCAAGTATATTTCACTAAGTGTTACAAAAAAAGCTTGCAAACTCTTACTACCTGTTATAAAGAGTGATTTTGAGAGCTGTCTTACAAGTAAGAGCCACAGATATGTTTAGATAATAACAACTATACTATATCTGTAAGGCTTACAGGTTTTATCGAGTTCTCACTTTACGCATACAGGTGGAACATTTAAGACCACAGATGAATGATGTTTGAAACTGAAAACTATCATGAGTGAGTAAAGCCTGAAAATAACAGCACTGAAAGAGTGAAATGGTGTAACCTCTAACTGGCGCTATTGTTGTATTAAGTTCTGTCAGCTTGTGGTAGTACATTCAACCGTCAAAACGATTTTCTCTGACTCAATGTTGAGGGTGATGAATAGTTTTCTGATTTAACATAAAACCAAAAAGCAATAAAGAACCTATCTTACAGAACAAAACACGTCCTCTTGCCTAAAAAATACATGTTAACTTGGATTAAATATCCCCTATAACGCTATACGGTAACACTTTACAATAAGTGCCACAAAATTTGCTTAGCTACTGAGGAATGAATGAGGAACAAATCAGGTACTGATGATTCATGATTGATTTCTTAAGCTTTGTTTTCTCATCCCATCGGATTGATTAGTTATTGATTAGTGAATAACTGCATAATGATTGGGTAATCAAAAAAATATGGAAACCCGATCAGGGACTAATGATTCAATAATGATTACCTAAGCATTAAATTCCCGCCACATGGGATTGATTAGCTATTGTTTACAGAATGATTAGTTAATCATAAAAAGACCAAAAAACCTGATCAGGAAATAATGATTCATTATTGATTACGTAAGCATTTTATTCCCATCACATCAGATTGAGTAATAGATTAGTGTGTGATTATGTCAGTCATAGTGAGATGGTCATGACTATGTCATTTGTGATAAAATATAATAAAACATCCTTCCGGTGGAGGGATTATATCTCTCGGCTGGGCTGGGAGCGCCTCGGGATCCCCCCGGATGAGTTGGCTGATGTGGCCGTGGAGAGGGAAGTCTGGGCTTCACTGCTTAGGCTGCTGCCCCCGCGACCCGACCCCGGATAAGCAGAAGAGGACGGTACGGTACGGTATAATAAAACACCACCAAAGACAACTGATTCAACAACCATTTAATGTTTAATTTGTTCATACTTGATGAGTTTACTTACCTTTTTTTCTGGTCACTGGCGCAGATGTAAAAAGTAAATAGCTAAACCAAATCTGTAACAACTCCCTTTTCAAATATTCGTTTCTCTTCTCTCAGCAAACAACTCAAGTAGAATGAGAATTAAAAATGAGTAGTTAATCATTACTTTACCAAGAACTAATCATACTATGATTCTATGATTCTATGACTGAAATAATCACACACTAATCTATTACTCAATCCCATGTGGCGGGAATTTAATGCTTAGGTAATCATTATTGAATCATTAGTCCCTGATCGGGTTTCCATATTTTTATGATTACCCAATCATTTTGTAGTTATTTACTAATCAATAACTAATCAATCCGATGTGATGAGAAAACAAAGCTTAAGAAATCAATAATGAATCATTAGTTCCCGATTCGTTCCTCATTCATTCCTCAGTAGCTAAGCAAATTTTGTGGCCCTTATTGTAAAGTGTTACGGTCTATACGTTTGCCGTTTTGCTGTGTACTTGACAAAAAAGAAAACTTTTCAATCAATTGGAAGAGATGGTTAGCTTAGCTTAGCATCAAGAACAGGGTTACATTTAGACAAAGCCTAGCTAGCAGTCTCCTGTTTCATGTGTTCGTTTAAAGCTAAGTTGACATGCTGAAACATTAACAGCCAAAATCTCTTATAACTAACTTCACTTCGTGTTTTTTACTTTATTTAACTGAGATAAAAATAGGTTTCACACCTAATACTGAACTATTAAAAGAAGCAAGCAGTGTCATGCCACAATCTGTTAAGAGTGACTCATTTTAGAGTTATTCCTAGTAACACTGGTCCAAAGCAGTGTTGTGCCAGTTCATACTTAAAGAAAACTAGCTCAAACTTCAGTTCACACAGATAAAAATGAACTAGTTAATGTTCAAAGTTTTTTTTTTTTTTTTTTTTAAAAAGGCTAAGTTCATATGTCTAAAAAAGAACTAGTTCACGTTCATTTTTTACATTTTCTAAGTACACAATAAAACCTCTCCTTAATCATCCAGCAAGTCACTGCCACTCTAAAACTAACCAAATAAACCAATAAAGAATCAAGAGACAATTATTACATCCAGGAGAAAAATAATGTTGAAATAGATAATAGATTTTACCCCTTAAATAATTTGTGATCATAATATATAGTATAGATATTACAAAGTGTAGTCAAAGTATAATGTATGCAACACCTGCACCCACATAGACTACAACAGTTCGACTGCACTTATCTACTGTTTGATTTACTGCTTGTCTTCTTCTTATTCTCAGATGTAAGCCGGAGAAAAGAAACGTGTCTGCTAAATGACTGTAATGCAATGTTTAATGAAACCTTTATTTACCAAGCATGAACCCAAATATGCAGGACTTCAAATGCTTTATAAGCCCTTTTCAGACATAGCAGCCAGGTAATATCTGGACATTTACCAGAATTTACATGATGGAAAAATGGACCTATTAAACCGAAAAATGTTTTCGGAGCCACTCTGTAAACATGTTTATTTCAGCTGTGAAATCTGACATTTTAACATGGGAGTCTATGGGGACTGCTTTCTATTGTAGCCAGTCACCTAGTGGTGAACTGCAAATATTTCGACTTCCGCATTGGCGTCACCATCGGCAGCCAGAGATTGCCGCCTGGCCCAACTAAACTACAGCAGTTGGACTGCACTTATCTATGATGTCCTCTACTGTTTGATTTAGTGCTTGTGTTGTTCTTATTCTTAGATGTAAGTCGCTTTGGAGAAAAGCGTCTGCTAAATGACTGTAATGTAATGTAGACGTTTAATGAAACCTTTATTTAGCCAGCATGAACCAAAATATGCAGGACTGGCTTTATAAGCCCTTTATAAGCACTTTCAGACATTTACTACCTGCACTTTACCCAGAGAGGCCTATTCAGGCATGGAACATTACCGGAGATTACACGGTAAATAGCGTTTAGACATAGGCGGTAAATGTGCTGTAAGACTGTCATCCTGGAAAAAGGATATCATGCGTTATTGTGCAACAGTGACAACAACAAAACATGTTAGATCAGAATATAATTTACCTGTTGATGACGATTCGTTTACTGTTGCTATGTCTAGTTCCACATTTATCTATTATGCTCACTGACATCATGGTATTTCCGCTTCATAGTTCAGAGCTTGCTAATCACTTCCTGTTTAGTTTTATTTATCTGGTTCTCCTCCAGCTTGGCTTTGATGGTCATAAACAACAGAATCCCGTGCTGTTCCCTCCACACATTGTCACAATACAATAATATAAAGATGCACATGTTCAGTCGCAAAGCTCCACCTGGTGTTGAAACTTTGAACCAGTCCGGAATGACATGAGGACAGGATGCATCCTGAGGTAATGACCTTTTATTTGTACTTGATTTGAGGTCAATAAGACAAATAGTCCAGAGATATAGTCAAACATCTAATTTTTGTAAATAAAGCCCCACCTGGTGGGAAACCCATAAATCCAATAATTGTGAATTTCAATACGGATCGTCCTCTTGAGGACCTAAACAGGTACACCGTGTATGAAATTCCAATTGTGAAAACTGTTCGAGTTATCGCGCTCACACGAAGAATATGGGCGGATGCGGGTGCAGACACAGGGGTCATGATGAAACCATTATATGTTTGCTTTGCTAAAATCAAATATGTCTTTTTTAAATGATTCTAGCTGTTTCTTGTGTCAAAACACATAGATATGATATACCCTTTAAATTTCTGTCCGGGCAAAAAGATGATCATATGAAAAGTCCTGTAAAAAAAAACACTTCTATAGAAACGCAAGAAAGTGGGAAGTGGGAAATTTAATTGCAATGATAAGCGTAGATGGGTTATTTATAGCAGAAAAATGGACACGTTTGACCACACTGGCACAAAAACAAGGTAAAGCAGAAATTCCCTGTCATGCAAAAGTTTCGTTTGAAAATAAACTAAAAACAAAAGTACCTAAGCTCATGTTGAGGCCTAAAGAGAACGTAAAAACATGACAATATGGCTTTAATGAGGAAATATATTCTGGTTTTAATGGCAGCAAAAATATATTTAGAAATTATTTACAGTCAAAAGTATTTGAGAGGCAACAATTCCAACGATTAAATGAAGGAAAATTCTGCATCTGTAAACATCTGGAGACTCAGTCTCTTGAAGCTATCAATCAAATCTGTAACCTTGGAGTGCTGATAGACTAAGATCTAACTTTCAGCAGCCACATCAAAGCTGTGACGAAGAAGCTTTTTAGCATCTCAGAAACATCAACAGAAGTAAAAGTTTATTCTACCAGAAAGACCAGTAAAAACTCATCCATCTTCAGTAGACTGGATTACTGGAATTATCTTTTAACAGAACTTCCAAAAAGGAGCATAAAACATCTGCAGCTCATCCAGATGTTGCTGCTAAAGCTTTAACCGGGACTAGAAGATCTGAACACATCACACCAGTTTTAGAGATTTTAAAACTAACTGATTGTTTATAAATCTCAGGATGGTTTAAGTCCACAGCATATGTTCAGAATATAAACCAATCAGAGCTCTTAGATCCAAAGACTCAGGTCAACTAGTCCAGACCAGAGTCCAGACTAAACATGGAGAAAAAGCATTTAGCTGTTATGCTGCAAACAAGTGGAACAAACTGCCAGTAGAGGTAAAACTTTCATATGTAGAAACTTTTAAGTCCAGGTTAAAACATCTAACTCATGTGCTATACATGAAATCTGCACGGTAACTTTAAACTGATTTTCCTTTTAGTGATTTTATTTCATTTATGATTTCAATGTAGCTATTAGTTGCTGTATTTTCTTAGCAACACCTGTAATGTTTTTAATGTTTTTATAATGTGCCACACAAATACACCTAAAGATGATTTTTCTGCGTGTACTTCCCTGAGACGTCCCTGTGCTGTTTTGGCCTTTGCTGGGGGACCTCTGCAAGCCTGAGCTTAATTTCACAGTTTCACTTCCCCCAACTCAGATAGCTTTTCACTTGCTGTCTCTTTACATCATACAAGCGTAGGCATTCGGCTCTTATAGTTCTATCTGTTAGTTGCGTTTCTCAGTTTTGATCACAGACAGGCGCACGGAAATGGCTGTGTCATGATCAGATCAGTGTTTGTCTTGTGGGAACAGAAATTTGAACTCTGAGAAGTTTCTCACTCCTTATTATTCACAAACTGCAAAAAGGCTGCTGCTCTAGCCAAATATTCAGTTTATGTACCACAGTACAAATCCAAGAAAAGATAATTATATGCGTGTAAAATTTTTAGTAGAAGGCTGAAACAGATCACTCTGATCTAAATGTCTCATGGAAACTTCTGTATTTTGATTGGATCAGACACGTTTAGATGAATATGTATGCCATTTTATTTTTTTTATTTTTATTGAAAATAGTTGATCAACCAGTAACAGGGTAGGAGGTTGATACATTTACACATCATGTTTATGTAGAGAAGATTGCTTGCTGACGTACATAAACAGAATGGGAAAGACAGGGGACTTCTGTGGCTGTGAACATGGCATAATGTTGGTGTCAGAGGGACTTTTCTAAGTTTTTCAGAAACAACTGATCTTATAAGAGTTTGACACGCAGACATTTCTAGGCATTACATAAAACGATAAGGAAAAGAAAAACAGTTGTCTGGGTCAAAAAGGTCTTGTTGATGTCAGAGGTGAATGGGAAGACTGGTTGGAGATGATAAGAAGGCCACTGTCAGTTAAATAACCAGGTTTGCAGATTATTATTGCCGTATATGGTCTACAGCAGCAGAAGACCCCATATGTTGTAACTCTTGTCGACTAAGAACATGAAACTGAAGCTACAATTAGCACAGACTCGCCATTGATGAGTCTCAATTCAGAATTTGGTTATTAATAACATAAAAGTGGTTCCATCCTTCCTTGTGTCAGTATTCAGGCTGCTGTTGGTGTAATGGTGTGGAGGATATCAGTCGGCCTACATGAGTATTGTCCCTACGTCCCATGCTACTCGTCATCTCACGGCTACCTCCAATAGGACAATGAATTAGGTCACAAATGTTCTGTATGCCATCAATTCTGCGGTATTAAACCTCTAAACATGTTTCTAATGTGGGAAAAAATTTTACCAATTTGAGATTAATGATAATAACACAAGTTTTACTGAACATGTTGCTCACTGCATTATCATTGATTTGATAAATGGTTTTGATAAGAAGGCAGCTGTTTCTTATACAGAAGACCTATAAGTCTTTGAGAGGTTGTCCAGGTAAAGGGGAGGTTGTTATTATCACACATTCACTAACTGGTGCGAACATTGTCTTTGGACCAGTAGATAAGACGGAAGATGAGAAAATATGTCATCTCTCTTCAGAGTTCTCTGCCTGAGGGACATTAGCAACAGAAGGGCAGACTCACATGCTTATCAGAGAGTTTAAATCTACATCCAGTGTTCATTCCTTGATCTTTATCAGTGGTCAAAACACCTCTTTAACTTCTAGATGCCATTCATCCATTACCTAGACACAGTTTTAACATGCAGCGTGTTGCAGGGACTCAAAGCTCCTTCCAAGTGACACTCAACAAGAATTTGGACCATGGACAGTGGAAGTAAACCATTCCACACTGGGAAATATTGTAATAGTGAAACACAGTTTAGGATCATTTAAGACTTACAACCAATTTTAAGATATAAGAGATTAGTCATAAGTATGAGGTAATGAAGGCAGAATGATTTAATCGGTTTCAACCTAACAGAAGGCGAATACTTAACACAGTCTGTGCCAGCTGTGAACAGATGTGATTTCTTCATTCCTAATACAATATGTGTGTATCTATAGTATGCTAAAGACGCCTGCTATGCTTAAAAAGTCATTTTCAGGTTGAGGTTTTTAAGAGCAGGCTCAATATACATCTTTTTAGCTAAGCTTTCTCTGCACCGGGAGCTGTGGTTGGCTATGGCTGCTGGGCTCTGACTCGTTGGTCCTGGAGTCTGGTCTTGACCTCTTTTCTGGGCGGCGGGCTGGTGTCCGGTGACTGCAGGTGACCTTCTGCTCCTTGTGCAGACAACTCCTCTCAAGACGCCGTCTCAGCTGGTCTATCTGTACCTAGGGTAATGTAGCCTATAATTTATTTATTTATTTATTTATTTATTATTTAACAGTTGTTTTTACTTTTCATTAACGTGGTTGTTGTATATGTGCTTGAACGTGAACATTGGACATTTATGAACATGCAGATTTGTTTTTAATGTCTAATGTTTTAAATTCTACAGTAAAGCACTTTGAATGACAGTAATTGTTTGAAAAGCACTTTATAAATCAAGTTTGATTGATTGATTGATTGATTGATTGATTGATTGATTGATTGATTGATTGATTGATTGATTGATTGATTGAT
>JBAMHX010000020.1:7636619-7654776 GCA_037177515.1 Pseudomugil tenellus
GATTGATTGATTGATTGATTGATTGATTGATTGATTGATTGATTGATTGATTGATTGATTGATTGATTGATTGATTGGGTGATTGATTGATTGATTTTGATGCAAAAACCAAGAAAACTGGGAGATTTAGCCATAATTCTCACATGCTGAGAGTCTTTTTAAATATAATAATCATGATCTGTCATCTTTATTTCAGTGTTACAGTGGCAGACACTGAGTAACATCTTATCCCTTTGCATGTCAGTGACAAACGGTCATAGTTATGAAAGTCATGTGGAAAAGAAGGCTGTAATGAAACCAACTGTGATCAGAGCAAGTCAAAGGGCACCTTTCTCCACGGCATTTGAGTGGAAGGTTTCACTGAAATCTTTTTCAGTGTCCACTTCTGGAAAATCTAGTAGATCAGGTGGAAACATTCACAACAGTTCTAAAATGTCTGCATAAAGTTCATGTATTCATGATCCCCTCAGGGTGAACGTTACTTGGTTGACCCCTGCTCTGACCTTTTTGCGTGGAGGTAAAAATGTCCAGCTTCCTCCCAATAGTTCAAAAACAATGAGGACAAACAAGTCTTCTTAGTGAGTGTGAGTGGATGTTTATATCTCTGTGGGCCCTGCAATTCACTGATGACCTGTGCGGTGTGTACCGTTCCTCTCATCTAATAGGCTCCCGTCCTATGTTGAAGTAGCCAAACTAATGGATGGATCCAGTCTACACCTAGTGATGGGTGATTTACAAACCAGATAAGTTACACCTGACAAATGAATGCTGCTCTAACATAACATGGTTTTAAGTTGTTCCTGAACTTAGAGACTTTTATCCAAAACAAAAGTCACAAACAAACATATGCTTGAAGACTCTGTTGCAGTACTGAACAAAAGAAGCTTCTGTCTTGCTCGCGAAACTGAGAATACCCCTTTGATGCCTCGTCAGTGAGCTGAAAGCTGCTTTGAATTGAGTACACGACACACACATATTAACTACTGGCCCATATTGTGGGAAACGTATCGTTACTGTTACAGTTTTAGGCCATGCAAGAGACTCTGCCTGATACTCAGAGACGGTAGTCACCACTTCCTGTACCTGCTCGCTGTGATTTATTTCATGCACTGAGAGCTCTCTGCTAAGTTTTGGCATCCTATGACTTTATGATCACTTTCCCTCTTAAGATGTAGACACACATGTAGGTGTTAACACAAAGCTGAGATTTTTCATTTCACATATAAGAAATAGCAGGTAGATCAAAGGTTAGTTTTTTAATATATGGAAGCTTTATGTTGAATAAATGATATTTTGTGTGTGTTCCATATTTGTGGAGTTTTGTAAACTAATTTTTGTGCCCTTTTTATGCATCTGTAGAAAGACAAAACTGTCATGCATGCAACTCCTGCACATGATGCAAAGCTAGCGCAAGTTTAAGTCAGGGCATTGTGGCTTTATGAGTTTCACTGAAAACAAGAGCGTTGACGGTTGAGTGAGTGGTGACCACTTTTTCTTCTTGACTCTCACACTATCAATTCAGATTATACCTCTTTTTTTACACTTCTGTCTCAAAGAATGTGAAGTGAGAAAATGTGCTGAATTAAAAGCAAGTAAACAAACAGAAACAGCCACATAGGAAAAAGGAAAAAAAAACATTAATCCCAATGCAGATCATGTAGAATAAAGGAAACGTGCAGCTTCACCGGATATCAAAGGCATTATCTGTACATGTGATGCTAACTAGTTTCTGGTTTCTAGTTTAAAACAACAAATTATTTCTGAGTAAATCTAACATAATGCTTGATATGAAATGTGCTTTGACTAGACAGTTTAGAAAAAAATACACCAATCACATCCACTTAATCATGATATAAACTTAATCATTTGCTTGATTTATGTATTATAGCAGTTTGTCGCCCCCTAGTTGAAGCCATTGGTTACAGAAAAAGTGACATTTCTTTGCTTTAATGTTTATTTTTGTCTGCTTCTACTGTTTCCACCCTGAGCAGATAATCTAGTAGATTTCTGGGTCTGCACATATGCAATCACAATTCTTGACATTTCCTTTCACCAGTTTGTTTGATAATTACAACCTCTTATCCAAAGCATCTACATTGATATAAATAACCACACATATATTTGGTAACAGCTTTTTATTACCCCATATTTTTGCACAATCCAGACAAATGCACATCTAGCGTAATAGAGGGCAGATGTGACACACTCTACAAGAGCATTGCTTCATGAACATCATGTAAATACGATTTTCTTCCTTGTACTCCATCACCCACAGCAATACGAAAAATACACAAAGACTCTCAACAAAAATATTCTATGTCCTTTGTGAAGACGAAAGGAGAAATTCTAGATTTAGCTGATGCGGGAGCAGTAAAAATCTGTTATAAATTAGCAATAATTTCTATGATCAAATTTTTTTCAAACAATTACACCACCGGAAATGTTTTCCTCTGGAATACAGTTGAATGTAAATTAGCAATGTAGAGCTTAATCTCAAACGGTTAAAATCTTTTCCTGAAGTTTGATTGGTGTCCTCATTAATGATTGGATATGGATTAGGGGATACTAAAATTAAGACTGACAAGAAACAATATCAGTCATGATTTACTTGTTGCTAGATTGTTAATATTAACCTATATAATAAATAAGACTGCAAAGCTCCAGACAGACAGAACACATCTGTCCAGTTCAGCAAACGGACAAGGCCTCTTCATACTGGGACATGTTAATATTTGCATAGAGCATTGAGCAAAGTCTGCTAGCTACTGTATGGGAGCTCAAAATCAAGACAGAAAAAAAACAAACCACACAGCTGTTACTAATTCCCGTGTGTATTAAGTTGTGTGTGCAGCCATCCTTTGAGCCCCTGCTCATCACTAAAGCCAATAATAAGAAGTGAAGATGCCAACTGAAAGGAAAGCATGAATGAACAACTCCTGGAAGTCCTTTCTCTGTGTGCCTTGTCTTGCAGCAGTGGAAGGAATGGTTTCTTTCCACCTGTCATAAATTTTGGTCCTTTCTTATAGGTGCACATCTGTTGAACTCATTCGTTGGGTTCATATCTGAAACAGAAAGCAAAACAAAAATGAGATTTTTTTTCTGCACTAGTGCAAATTTATCATTTCATAGTTCCTGATGGAAACTCACCGTTGCAATCGTTTCCTAATTTCTTTGATCTGCTCATTTTTCTTGGTAAGAATTTCCTTCATGTTGCGGTAGGCTGCAGTTTGCTGGAACTTTTTCTCCAACTCCTTAACACAGAAAACACAAACATTGAGAAGAATGTACTTCTGAAAAAATGCTGAATTTTAAGCTTGTATTTGTTCGTGACTATGACATGTTACACTGAAAACAAAACAGAAGCCCGAGAAACAGAAAAACAGCAGAAGCACATGTAAAGTATTCTGCATTATGACTGTAGAAGTTTGCTTTAATGTCCTTAAAAGTCACTATCTATGTATCTGAAATGCTCTACTTTGGTCTTCCTGCAACGTCTGCCAATAACAATAAGAAGCAAGTCAATATTTATTTGAGAGCTGGCAAATAAACCACCAGGCCAATATTATACATAAATATTGCACGCTGATGCGATAAAAGAATGGAAAAATGTCTGGACCATAAGTGACGCATTTTAGGCCCTCAGGGGGAAAACTGAAGCCCACTTGGGACTCTGCAAAAACAAAAAAACAAACAAAAAAAAAGTAAGCCGACAAAGATAAATGGAAAACCTAAGTTAGAAAATAATATGACTTCTATGAAAACAGTCAGATGCTTGATCTTATGATATGAATCATGGAAAAGCATTGCTTCCTCTATCACACTGGCAAAATGAGGAAGGTTGACGTGTGCTACAAAGGTTAGCAAAACAACAACTCATTTTTCCGAACTAACAGTAACACTAATAATTACTGTGTATTATGGGTATTTTACTTGGGGATAACTCATCCATGTATTCATCTTTAGTAGGCTGGATTACTGTACTGGAATTTTATAAAGATTTTAAAGAAAGAGCATTTAACATCTGCAGCTCATCCGGATGCTGCTGCTAGAGCTTTAACACATTTTAACATCTCCACACTGGGATGTTCAGAGAACATAAACTTAACAGGACTCTTCTATTCACGGACTCAGGTCAGTGAGTCCAGAGCAGAGCCCAGACTAAACATGGAGAAGCAGCATCGAGCTGTTACACTGTAAACAAGTGCAACAAAAATGTTGAGTAAATGTCATTTAAATCAAGCTTAAAAGACTCTGCATGAAATCTGCACAGTTTCCTTCAGCTTCTCTAGACTGTTGCTTAATTGGTTTGATTTAATTTACTTATTTTACATTATTTTATTATGATTTTGTATTATTATTTTAATAAGATTGTGTTTTCCCTTTATGCTCTTGTGTATTTTAATGTTTCTGCATTTCACCACAATGCTCCTAATGTTTATGTGTAGCACTCTGCATCACCTTGCACATAAAATGTGCAAGCACTGTTCCATCACAGCAAGAAGGTTGTTGGTTTGAGCCTCGACAGGTTGGGGATTCGAACACTGGGCTGTTAGAAAATATCGATATCGCAATATTTTTTAAAGAGACAATATATCGATATGCAAAAGAACCGTATAGATCTTTTTATGAGCATGTTTTTACCCATGAGGCAGATTTTAATTTTTATATTCATATTCATAAAATAAAATGGGGGGGGGGGTCTATTTTAGAAAAATACTATACTAATATAAGACGTTATCCAGCTTCCCCTGCCCACAAATTGCATAAAGCAGTACAAAAAAATGAATGAATGAATGAATGAATAATATGTGCTATAAAAATAAACCTGACTTGCCCTTTATAACTTCCTCTGTAGCTCTAACGTACGAATAAGTTTGAGTGAAAAGACCTTTGTGGTTATGTTCTGAATGCCAAAAGTGGAAAATACAATCAGATCTGTTTAAATGTGCTGTATCTTCTTTTATTATAACATAACTGAACAGATCTACGTTCAAACAACTTCAACAGTGACTGTCCTACTTATGTAGACTGATCTTCTCAGATACTCAGTTATCAGAAACAGTGGCATACCTTTTCTGCCAATGCCAGCTGCTCCTGCACTCGCAAAAGGTCGTGTTTGGCGGAAATCAGGTTCTCCTGCAAGTCTTTCTGGGATACAGCAGTGGCATTAAGAGATTTTTCATAGTCCTCCTTCAAAGCAGCAACTGTGTCTTCTAGACTGCTGATCTCCTGAGAATGAGCAGCCATCTAAAAAAAGAAACAAAATTATTGTTCACATGGCCTGAAGAGAAATAACTTTCACAGCATCTCAACAATACAGAACTATGATCTATGTTTGTGAAAGCAAGACACAAAAGCAACACTTAATGAGGTGGATACATACCATGCATACCAGGCCCAAATTGCCATAGAAAACAAGACAAAACAAATGACAATATGTGTTTAGGTGACAATGAAAGGTTAAGAATAGTCAACTCATTTACGCCAGTGAAAACAGGGTGTAAGATGTGGCACAAAAACACAGTGAAGTGCAAACTAAACTTATAACGGTACCTGCTGTTCACCTTGCACCTTTTGTAGGTCCTTCAGAGCTCTCTCGGCCTTGCTTTTCTCATCTAGAGCACTCATAGCCTGGTGAGATTAATAAAAAAAAACACCACAGCTGTTACTAACTTTGACAAAAGAGCTGGATTGTTTTGAAAGGCTGCTTTTTGTTTTACCTGGGATTCTAAAGTTCGCAGCCTGGACTTCAGTTTGTCATTTTCCTCCTGCAGTCTTGCTATCTCCTAAAAAGCATAAACAATATAGTGTCTGGGTATTTGAATGTGACGACATCAACACTTTGAGATCAGTCTGTGCAATAAATCCATGCATTACAACTTTACCTTGTTAAGAAGCTCAGATACTCCGCCTTCGTTCAGTGGTGCCAGCTTGGGTTTGCTTGTTTCCTGGTTTGTCTGGGAATAAAATGAAGAAACTACAGCTGTAACTCTGGACAAGGATTCCTACAGTTTTCCTCTAAAACATGTTTGAAATAAGTGAAATTATTTCTGTGACTGACATGACAAAATGATAGTTTGTAGATCTGCAAAGTGTTTACAGCATGTGCGGAATTAATAGACAAATGAGTATTTTCAGCACATCATCCTCTTTATGCATGTTTTCCTACTCCTACAAGGTTGAAAGCCTCCAACCTAGTAAGCATATCAGGTGATGTGTTTTCTGATGACATCAACACCCTATATCACTGTGCATAATTATTGGGCGACTTCCATTCCTTTGCTAAAATGTGTCACAAGAGAGATTAGACGGACTCTAAAAAGTCAGAAATAGTGAGATGTCTTGCAGAGGGACGCAGCAATCTTGAAATTGCCAAGTTTTTGAGACGAGATCATCAAATAATCAAGCGTTTCATTTAAAAGTCAACAGGGCACAAGAAGCGTGTTGAAAAAACAAGGTGCAAAATAACGTGTCCGTGTACTGAGGAACATCAACCATGAAGCTGCCAAGATGTCATTTGCCATCAATTTTGTCATATTTCAGAGCTGCAACATCACTGGAGTGCCAAGAAGCACAAGGTGTGCAGAACTCGGGGACGTGGCCGAGGTAAGGAAGGCTGAAAAACCACCAGCACTGAACAAGACACACAAGATAAAACGTCAAGAATGGGCCAAGAAATATCCTAAAACTGCTTTTTTAAGGTTTATTTGGACTGATGAAATGGGAGTCTTGATGGGCCTGTGGCTGGACCAGTAAAGGACAGAGACATCCACTCAGACGCTAGCAGGGTGGAGGTGGTTACTGGTATGGACTGGTATTTATTAAACATGAGCTGTGGGACCTTTTCGGGTTGAGGATGGAGACAAGCTCAACTCCCAGTCGTACTGGTCCTACTGCCAGTTTCTGGAAGACCCAATCTTCACGCAGTGCTACAGGAAGACGTCACCATCATTCAAGAAAAACGTGATTTTCATGCAGGACGATGCTCCATTACACATATCCACGTACTCCACTGTGTAAAAAATAATGACATGACCTCCTTGTTCGCCTGATATTAACCCCATAGAGAACCTGTGGTCCCTCATCAAATGTGAGATACACAGGTAGGGAAACCAGTACACCTCTCTGAACAGTGTCTGGGAGGCTGTGGTTGCTTCATCGTGAACAGACCAACACACTGAGAGAATCTATGGATGGTGGTTTTTGAGAAAGATTGTTATTTTGGTCACTGATTTGTTTTTATTTTGTGTTTAAATGTCAGAAATGTATATTTGTACATTTTGAGTTGTTATATTGGTTTCCCTGGTGAAAATAGAGAAGGGAAGTAGGGATATATTTGTTTTTTATTAAGTTGCCTAATAATTATGCACAGTAATCACATGCACACACAGATATCCTCCTAAGATACTAAAACTAGACAAGCCCCACTCGGACTTCCATAAATATTCAGCTTTGATATTTATCATTCTTTTGTGTACATTGAGAACATATTTGTTGATTAATAATAAAATGATTCCTCAAAAATACAAACTTACTAATAATTCTGCACACACTGTATTTTGAAGAGTGAACATTGCTGTTTATTTTTTGAGAAAAATGTAAGCAGTCAAACCCAGAAAATGACAATATTGCATTTCAAAGTTGATTTGTTTTTCTTAAAATGAGTGTCATAAACCACATCAACCTCAGTGGTGGGTGATTTCTGAACCGCACTACTACTAGTTTAGGTAGCCTGACATTTAAACCCTCTCAAATTGCATAGGAATGAAACACTCCTCGCAGATTACTGCCTGCCATGTGGGTGCAAAACTGCTGGAATCGTTTGATTTAATGGGGTCAGTGCAGATGGTAAGGTTTGAAGATTCTACATGTGAGGGAACAGAGCATCACACTCACCTTATTGGTGGTTTTAAAGTCAGTCTTCTCAAATTCAGCCACCTGCTCTAACAGCTCCCTAAGCATGGGAGAAAGGAAATGAAGAATTAAAACAGCAATTTTAAAAAATAACATAACACAATAAAAGGAAGTGAAAAAGGGTCGTCCTCTCTTATCTGTAAAATGTTTCGCTTTGTATTTTGCAAGCAGAAGTAAAATGCTGTAAAAGTCATATCTGTTGATCAGTTTGCATTTGTTGCATAACATCAATGTTGACATTATGTTTTCGAACATTACAATCAGTTATCTGGCAGTCACCAATGTTTGGTAAGGAAAGTGAACACCCTTAATCCAGATGGCAGTTTGGCTCTTTTGTTATAAGAAACATGCTTGTGGTGAGCAGAACTGCTCTCTCAAAAGCTTATATGTGGTTTTTAAAAAGCAGCAGAAGACACATAGACTGCGACATGGGGCGTTTTCCTAGCTTTAAACACCTATTCAGTCACGTATAGTTGAGGCTTGCAAATGAAACAAAAAGGTGTGTATGTGTTTGGAGGGGGCGGGGGGGTTATAGGCTGTTTACTACCCATCATATGGGTGGTTTTTGTTTATGGAAAAAAAAACACACACACATAAAAGTAGCTTTTCCAAAACACACAGTGTTCTAACCAGGTAAAAAGGTCATAAAGGTCACATGTTATATCAAGTTCACAGAAGGCATAAAAAACATTCAGGCTTACTGTGATACACCAGATCACTCACTGTCTTGTCAGTGCCAAAAGAACAGACCGATGTTGTAGTTTAGGTCTCAAAATTACTTTTAATTTGCACATCAGATATAGTATTTTGAAATACCACATATATTACTTGTAAAGCAGATACCTCTAGACTACATAACTACAAATTAGAAATGAATAGATTTAAACGAGAAAGCAACAGCATGTATTTGCCAAAATTTCAAGACTGCAACTTTCCAACATACAAACAGGAATCCCATGTAAAAATCATCCTTCTCCAATTTTCCTTCGATATGTGATAAAGCCGTAGAAGTTTGTGCTCACAAGTCTTTGTTGTGTTATTGGGGCTTCACATTGATGAGGTGGTTAGCACTGCAACCTTGCTCACAGCAAGGACACGGGTAAGAGACCCAGATAAGGAGGGGATCAAACAGGGACCTTTCTGCATGGAGTTTGTTTGTTTTCCACCATGTATGTGTGGGTTCTCTCTTGGTACTCTGGCTTCTTCCCATTGTCAAAAGAAATTAATGTTAGTTGATGGGTTTTGTGCCTGTGTGACTCATTTGGATTGATCAATCTAAAATGGTTGTCTGTCTCTGTTGGACAGACTGTCAACCTGTCTAGGGTGTACCCAGCCTTTCACTTGATAGTTGCTGGGATAACCTCTGGCCTTTCTGTGACCCTGAATTGGGGTAAATAGTCTTAAAACAAGATGGAGTTTTTAAAGAGTTTTGAGAAAGAAAAGCTTACAAAATATCAGAATAAAATTCAATTGTATTGTAACTTGGTAGATTAACACTGCCTGGATACCTTGTGTAGATGGAGCTAAAACACTAGCAGTGACCTTTTTACCTGGCAAATTGCAGCTGTGTGACATCTGAAGAGGAAGTGCGCAATGGTACAGCACAAAGAAGAGTTTTTTTTCTTCTCAAGAACATCTTTAGGTTTGAAGAACTTTTCATTTATCCTAAAAGTGTTACAGGCTGAAATCTATAAAACATTTTGATATTCTTTCTATCTCTGTCTCTGTGAATTATTAGAGCAAAACTCCTTTTTTCCACATATGATTCATGATTCTTATCATCATTAAAAGTAGAAATAGATAGAGTGGTATAATTAGTACATAAAAGAAAAAAAGTACTTTTCTGGGCACAAATATGACGGTTAACCTGAACTATGTGTCTTCCTTTGCAGTTTACCTGTTTTCTAACTCTGAGATATCACTCTGTAGTCGAAGATAAAACTTCTCAGCCTGGGAGAAGAGCTGCCTGAGAAGCAGCACGTTGGTGTGGGCCGTGTTGATGAGCTCCATTTCCACCTCCCCTCGAACAACTACTTGCAGCCCATCCAACATCTCCCGCACTTCATCCACTGTAAAGGTTTCCTCCACTAGCCTGTAGAGGAAAACACACAAGGACATTTGTTAAACTGAAAAACATTTTATTGCTCTGTCAATTACAAATTCTGTCTTTTGAGAGCTGGTGTAATGCAAAATGCAGTGTATATAGCTACAATTAAACATTATCTTAAGTCACCTGCTGTCTTTGAGTTCTTCAAAGCATGAATCAATGGTCTTGAGTCTCAGGATCCTTTTTGAACGGGCAAATCGCATGTAATTGATTACTTCATTCTGATGGTGCTCATTAAACCCAAAATCAGCCTTCAATGAGACAAGAAAACAATTAGCAGCACAAATTTGTACCACAAATAGCAGACAGACATGTTGAGCAACCACAATTAGCTTGTCAGCTAACTTGAAGAGGATTTTCTCTTGTCAATATGTCACAGGGCCTTTTCACATGAGCTGGTACGTTGCGGTAGGAATGGGGGTGTTAGCTTATGTTAGCTCTGTATTTGTATTCAAAATCAGTTTAAGCATTATGTTTAGAAAACAGTGGAAGAGGTTTAACATTGTTAACGTCAAGCAAACAGGTGGTCCACATAGCAGCTACTTACCATGATGGCTGTGTAGCCAACGTTAACGTAACAAAGTTAGCTAGCTTGTAGATTGAGATGAGTAAAATGGGGGGAATGAGGTTACTGTCCGTACTTTAGGCAACGCAAGGAAAAGACTAGAAGCTGTGGGCGATACGCTGGAGTCGCGAGAACTAGTAAACGTCTTTGTATATGTATTAAAGTCAATGAAGATGCTAAATAGAGGTTATACTATAGTTATAAGATTATCTAGCAGATTTGCTAGCTTAGCTTTGGAGCTAGTGTTTGCCTCAGGAATTCCTTGGTAACGGGATATAGCGTCATTACCTTGGTTACGAGAGGTGCGTTCAATGACACCTCGTACATGGTTAAACAAACTATGACTTACTATGATCGCATTATACATAACGTACACGATTTTGTGTAATAAAAATAACAGCATTGTTTTATATACATGTATAACGAATTATTATATTATATTCATATATGTTTTAGGTTAGTATAGATAGTCTTTTCTTCTTGTTTTTTTAATAACAAATGTTTTTCAAGCAAAGCATATCTCAGCATAAGCGTTATTGGCTTTTAAAGGCATCTTCATAAAATTAAGTTTGAAAAAAAAAAACAATTGAAATCTGTTATATTTAAAACATATATGTTGCAAGTAAAATATAGCACTGTGTGCTATTAGAATATATATAATATTTATTTATAATAGTTTTGGCAGTGCTCCAAGCCCTATGCATTGAAGATTTTGTACCTAGACCTTTTATGTACACCAACATTTCTAGATTCTCATTGCCTTTAATTTTACTCACTGTAAATAATAAAATCTCACAAATCCTCAGTACTTAATGCTCACATGATATTTTTATATCTCATCACAAAGTTGCTGCATTGTTAAACTATTTTCCCACAAAGATTTTTATTGATAAACCACTGCTTATTTGTACTTCTGAGAGCTTTTCTGGGATGTTCTTTTTATACTAAAACATGCTACTGACTTATTTTAATTACCCTAATTAGTTATTACAAGATCTTACAGACGTTTCCTACCATTTTTTATTATATTTAATTTTTTCTTTCTTTTAGTACAAAACAACTTTTCCAGTTTATTTTTGTGACTGTTTTCTTTCTACTACTTTAGTTACTATTTTAGTTTTTAACTATCTAAGATCTTTAGAAACAAAGCGAGAAGTGGTCAATATCAGTCTGACCTCAATGTGCAGCATGCAGCACTAGATGGCAGTACATGGTTTAAAATTTTTAGAGAAGCAGAAAAGATCTTTATAAACCTAAAGCTTATTACAGGATTAACAACTCCATATCATCATCATCTCTGTCAGCAACAAGAAGATTCTCTAATTACTATTCAACTGCATGCACTACATCCCTTGGTTTGGAGTAGATACCCTCCCTTCCCCTCCTTAAAAAAAGACATTTGTAAATGGCCATAAATACTGTAGCAAAATATTAGTAAATATTTCCTATACTTATTTTTTACAGACTGACAACACATTTCACCAAAAATAAATATTCTTAACATATAAGATAGTTCCCTCTCTGCTGAAATCAAGTCTAGCTGTTTATGCTGGATTAACTCATTTGAAATCATGTGAGCCAAATGAAAACTTCAGTCTGTGAGACAGCCCTCTCATCCTCTGTCACTGAAACCTAAAGAACTTCACTCTCCATCTTGTTAAGGGAGGGTCTAATGGGGGGAAAAAGAAGGAAACTGTTCTTTTCCTCATGTCTCTCTAGCTTTAATTTAATTAAACTAACGGGCAGCGCATGGTTGGTCACCCAATCAGATGCCTTATAACGTGATCTTCTGTGCTACTTCACTCAAATTCGGTGTACAACATCAGTCAGTAACAGAGGCCAAGATGTTCCCCCTTTACCTTCAGTCACGGTGAGTCACACATATTTTGAAACCAGTATTTTATATCGGCAGACTAAAGCCATGTTGAAAAGGTTCAAGTCATGTATTTGTCATGTTAGCTACTGTTATGATCCTATGTGGGTGTCATGCTTCTGTCTGTTGTGTCTTTTGATGGTCTCAATGAGTTTTAGGGTATAGAAGATCTTTGTGTTTGCTTGGTGTACTGACAAATAGAACTGTAATTATGAACGAATATGAGTAATAAAATGAATTATTCAGACAGCAAAAAGATGGTATATCAAAAATGAAGGGAACAATAAGTCAAAAGCAGTAGAAACAATAAAACATAGTGAGCACTAAACTATTTAAATGTAAAACATGATAAGAAGTGAGGACTTATGTTTATATTGTAACATATCATTTAATCTCAAACCAACACATCCACTTTTAAACCTCATGCAACAACATGCAAGTGTTAAATGAACAATATATTCACACCGTAACAATCTAGCCTATATTACTTTTTTAATTGAAGGATATTTGTGAATTGTGTCTGTTTTCATGGGTAGGTGTGTGTATCCAGTATTTTATTTATTTATTTACTTCACACTAATGTTTTGTGTTTCAGGAATGGAGCACTTTCTGTGGTCAGTACTGCTGCATTAATAGGAAAATGTCCCTAGATGGCAGAACTGCCATATATAATACAAAGTTATTGTAGGTTTCGTAGTAGAGGGTTATTTCCAACAGAGGTCTGAAACGCTCTGAAATTAGCTAATAAAAATAAAAATGACTATTAAGCATGTACATACAGAGAAGAAAAAGTGTTATCATAGCAGTGTATGTCATATAATTCAGCAAAGGTAACACGATTACGCTACTGTATTTTGTTAATCGCGTGTTGTTTTGGGTTTTTTTTCCTTTGGAAAATTGTTTTTTATTATTATTTTTTTCCAAATGGTATTAATGTACATTTATTTCTCTCTTTAACAGCTTAAATGGAAACTTCAGCCACAAGTTGTCAAGCACAACCCGCAGTAGACAGCTACAACAAACTGTTCCTAGATCAGCTATAGCCATATGCGTGCATTCAAATTTTGAGGAATGTAAAGAAATACAGATCTCAGGTCAGGTTTCTCAATAATTCCGCTTCCAGAGAAACCAATCAGCTGACAGCCGCATGACAGGCAGGCCTCGCGCGTGCGCAGTGGAACTCTTTTGGTATCAGTAATATGGCAGCGTCCTGAGTCTTGTTGGGGGGAATACAGCGCAATTGAGTATCTTCGGCATCGGAGTGAGAAAACTTAGAAGCACTGGCCCCACTAAAGGAGGGTGGGGGGCCGAGGGACGGCTACGATTAACACCCATTAGCGATTTGACAGGTAAATGCAACCGTTTGCACGTGCCATTTTTATCTTTTGCGTGTTTGCTTGATTGAACTCCGCTGCTAAAGCCACCGGCTAGCTCTCCCATAAGACCTAATTGATTTGCTATTTAGCCGCTAACTTGTTGGCTAGCTCAAAATTGGCCTGTCACAGCCCCTTTTTCCTTTTGGTAAACAAACGCAGATAACAAAAGTATTTGGATTATCATTGTTGTTTTAGTCTGCTGGGTCACTGGTGTCGACACCACAAAAAAGAGGTGTTGTGTTTGTTTCTAGCAAGACATTTGAAGGCCTGCTGCAATGGAGCAGAGTTGGGCTAGCTTCTTGAAAGCCAGGTAACGTTAATGCCGTTTGACACAGATTTACTTGACAGACCGGGGACCAGCTCACATCCTCAAATGGGCTATTAGTCATTTAAACGTGTTACTTAGCGTTTTTTTTATGTTGATACTATAAGAAATCATGCTAATCTTATTCTTCAAGCATGAAACCCTTATTATACAATAGAATATTAAGTAAAAATAAGTTTATGGCGTTATAGTTCCTGTACTGGTAAAGAGATTGCTTTATTTAATTGGCAAATACTGTGGGGTATTGCAACATACCTTTGGGTCATAAATAAGCTTTTATAGAAAAACATGTCCATGCAGTTAATACTCTGAGATGTTTTGCTTATTGAAATGCATATCTAGGCCCAAATGTTTTTATGTGTTTGTTTTGTGGTCAGTGCTAACCATTAGCTCATTTTACTCAGTGGTGCAGGCTTAATCAAAGAAGAGAATTTAAACCTGTCCTATAAAATGGATTGAGCCATATACTGATGTAATAGCACATGATCATTTGACCCTTGAACTCACACTGATGCTGAGGTAGTTTTCCATCTTTCCTGTTCTTAAAAAAAACAAAGCAGTGATTTCTTTCACTTATTTTTTTCATGCATTTATTGTAATAAAAGCTGTTGCATATACAGTTTGTAGCTTGCAAATGGTTTATTTTTCCAAGTTGTAATGCTTTGAACCTGTTGCAGTGTTAGTCTTTGGGAACACAGCTGGTACAACAAGTCTGTCTTTAAATGAGGGATTTTTTTCATTAAAGGTTTCTTAATATCAAGACTGGAAAAACAAAAAAAACTGCTACAATGTAGCTGAAAAGCAGGTTTAGCAGTTGGCTTCATGAATGATGTATGCTCTGCTTTGGCCTGTATTGTGCCTCCACAATGTTTAATTGTTAGCCTTTGTTTTCTTTTTTTTGTTTTTGTTAAATCCCATCAAAAATAGCCTCTGTGAATGATTTGGCTGTTCATTTGCATTAGACCAGAAGACCTGGGAGAGGCAATCACATGACCCAATCCTGCCATCTGTTTTTACACTCATCACAGCAAACTCATTGCTGTGTAATAAAAAAAAAGTGAACTCCCCTCTTGCATTGCAAAGGGTTGTTACCAGTGTCTTATTGTGCATGACCTTAGTTACTCCTTTGGATCAGATCATTAGTGATGCAGTTTCATTAATCTAGGGTTGGAAAATAACACTTTTTTCCTTAAAGTTCTTTATGAAGTAATGCACTAAGGTCTGAAAATGACCTTCATTTGTGTTCTGACTGCAGTAGACTCCAAGTATTTGTCCATTTGGGAAAGGAAAACATGAAAAATCTGACCTTATTTTGCTGCTCGTGGCATCATTTTCACACTGAAATGTTGAGGAAGGAAAACCGAAGTAGGATTTTTCCAGGTTCCTGGCAGAGTGCTGACACAAGTTCCCCTTACTGTAGCCACTAGCAAAATACTGCACCGAGGATAGGAAAGACTGTTATTCCCTCTTTTCCTCTGCCATGTTATGGTAATTGCTTTGTATTTAATAGTTTTAAACGATCTTCATTTTATTGAACATGTAATCATTCAGGAGTGAGACAAGCCTGATTGAAATTATTCACACGAACTAATAAAGACATAATATGAGCGCCTCTTGTCTCCAAGAAGAAGCTAGTGATCAGTAACAATCACAGGCTTAATTAACACACACTCAGCAGTTCACAGTAGCAGTTTTTATTATTATTTATTTTTTAATATTGTGCTTAGTAAGTTATATCCCAGTATTTCCTGAGTAGACCTCTTTTCATAGTGATCCTGCAACATTACAGCCATGAAGAAGAGTGATGGTGTAAAAAGGCAAGAGTAATAAGTTGCAAATCATGTGCTTCCATTAATCTGGATTGGTGCTACTGGTTTTTACTGTGGAATCTGCTAGTCATGGATTGATATACTACTCTGTGGGTGGATAATGGTTACTTACTTAGTTCTGTACCTGATGGAGGACACTGAGACTATTTTCTTTGCAGAAACATGTAGAATGACCATGTGAAGTGTGTGTCGCAGTATGCTGCAATGTGTGTGTGGTACATCGTCTTGGTTTAGAAATAATTTTTGAGGCCATGGCTGCAATTTTCTAGTAACTTTTGCAGTTTAGTAAATAATATAACACCCACCCTCGGGAAAGACTTTGATCCTAACATAAGCTTCCTCTTTTATGTTTCATCCTAGTTTTTCTAACTGTATTCGTTTCAGGCCCTGTGAAAAGATGAATGTCGTCAAGGAAAACAAAGACCTGGCCTGTTTCTACACCACCAAACATTCCTGGAGGGGAAAGTAAGACCACAACTTGTTTTTTTTTTTTTTTAAAAGAGAATTGAAGCATGAACCTTTTAAAGTATTGTATAATTTTCTGTTTCATGTCTATTATTTATTACTTTACATGGGACGTAAACAAAAATACTTTTCTAAATCATCTGGATAAAGAGATTTGTGAAAATCCCGAAACCCTGACTCAGTACTTCCATTGTGTTAACTTCCTTATCCCAGACAAGGATAAGGGGTTTGCGGACGACTGTCAGCAGTTACATGATCAATGTGTTTTTCGAAGCTGCACTGTCTAAAGACAAGCTGCTAAAATGAACCCAAAGCAGCAATGAAAGTGGGATAGAGCTAGTCTTGCACATTATGACATTTATGTATTGACATTCATTGTTTTCTGGGAAGTAAATCAGAGTTTTATTCCAAGGGCAAATATATCACTTTTTTTAATTTAACTATCCACCACTTTATTGGCGGACCCCGTTCCCATAATCCATTGTGTAAAATTATACCGAAATTTGTTTAGCTCTTCCATGTCCCAGCTTCCTTTTCTGTTTCACTGAAATCTTTTTAAACTTCATTTATTTTCATTAGCTAGTCGATGTGACAGCTAGCTACAGCCACTCGATATTTACTTTGGCAAGCTGCCAAAAAGTCAGTGTTTCTGAGGGATCCAATGTAAATAGGATCCTGCAGCAGAGTATTTATGCTTTTATAGTCGATTTCTTCCTTTTTATTAAGCTGTTGGTCCGTGTTCATTTACTTCACTTCACTGCGCCATACTTCTCTCCACACGGTTCTCATGCTGTCTCTGACAGCCGCTTTCTCAAAGTCACAAAACAACACATTACACTTTACGTCCGCTCTATGGTCATCAAAATACGGTACGAAATAAAAGGTACTGCATGAACTAACCTGCACTAATAATCAGAGTACTTACAGGCTCTTTGTGCTGCAGGTGGAAGCAGGTGTCATGCTATCTAGTTAGCCTTTGCCTCTAATTTGCTGCTGATTGTTCGTATCTCAGATATAATTCTCAATCTGGATACAGTGCTGTCGGTTTATGATCAACGAAATAAGAGAAGAAGAAAATCCTCTTGGTGGGTGTTTTAACTTCAATGCTGTGACTCATTGATGTGAAATCACTTCATCTCTCTGCATCATCTTGCGATTGACTTTACGGTCGTAACATGCTCGATTCATAAAATCTGGAAGTTTCCTCGAGTTTTGTATGTATCCAAAAACGGCACAGGTCATCCCAGAAGACATTTCCGTGGATATATCGAATTAAATGGCCCCTCTAAAATATGCGGTTTTCCATCCATTTAGCGAGTACCGGAAGTGATGATCAGGGGAGAAAAGGTGTCATGGCAGCCTCCAGTATTTTGCTCGGAAAGTGGTGGATAAAATTAGAGAATGAAGATAGCAAACTACTCAACATTTATACTAGCTAAAAGAGTATCAGGTTGTTCTGCAGTGAAAATATTTGACAAGAAGTACAGCTTAAGAGGGCCGACATACTGTAAACATGGAGTACTTGCGTTCATCATGCAATGATCAAAAGTTGAATGTGTTGTGTTCTACAATAATTATATCACTGGGAAAAGAACACACAAACGAGAAACTACCTGTGCAGATACTTTGAAGCTAATAGAATGGATGTGCTCCAGCCCGAGCAGTGAGCTTGTAGGATCATATTACCAATACCTGCTTTCTAA
>JBAMHX010000020.1:7656231-7674829 GCA_037177515.1 Pseudomugil tenellus
TTCTGGTCTTGAATGACTTGAGAAATCAGTGTTGCCAAAACAACAAGCTCAAACATATTACTTAGCAGTTTATATATCTTTATCTTTTTATTATCTTGGATCTTTTTATTTGTTCTCTTTCTTGCTTGGTCAGTCTGGTACAGCGCTTGTTCTCCACTCCCCACAGCTCTTTGCTTCTCTGCAATCTACTGTTGGTGTTGGAAATGTTCACTGGGCAGCTTTTGTATGAAATGGAGAATATATTGCTTAAAGAGGAAAGGCAGTTAGTTGTGAAGAGTCCAGAAGATACAGGAAGTTGCCTAATGTAATATATGATGACATCTCAGAGGAAGAGAAGAGCTTTAAAACCCTGCTTTGCAGTATATATCAAGAGTGTGTTTTGTGTCAAACAAGCTGAATGAAATAAGCAGTTTACTGTGACTGAAATGCAAAACAGTGCAAGTTGGAAACTGATAGTGTCAGTGCAAGCGGGATTTATGATATGTTTATGCAAAATCACTGCAGCTTCTCACATGCAAATACAATTATTATGCCATTTTAAAAGGAGATGATGCGTCTGTTCGGAGCAAACGCCTGCCAAATTGAGCTGTTTGGTGAATCACTCGGTCAGTTTATTCTCATTTTTGTCATTTATGTGCTACTTACTCCTACATTAAACTCAATGACAAACTCCCTCTTATGATTACTGAGATGCAACCCTACCAGCTCACCGGTTAAGGATGTGTGAGGAATGCGTGTGCGCTAAAACAAAATTAAACAAAGTCAGCCAACAACGAATGAATAATTAACTTGCTTTGTGCTGACACTTAATTTAAGCCAGCCTCTTGGCATCAAGGGCATGACATGTTGAATGGCGGCACTCTGAGACTGGCAGGAAGTTGAGTTTGAATAGTGGAGACGTAGTGCAGAAAAAAGAGTCAGCATGTGTGCTGGAGTTTGGTTGATGCATTTTAATGGATAATTTAATATAAACAGTTTGGAAAGGGAAAGGCTTATTGATATTACAAGACACTTGCTTGGTTTTCTCGCTTTAAGTGTAAATCAGCGATTTGGCTGTAAAGCGTGTTAGTCTAGTGTGCTTTCTAGTGTTTAAAGACTGAACACATGCATAATGACATTAGCTCTACTTCCTGTAATGTTTGTCTTTCTGTTTAGAAAAGATGGAACAGGACGGTAGCCAGAAATGTACGAGATTCTAATAGTTTGTAAAACATTTCTGCTGTATTGTCTAATAAAAACCAATGAATCTAGAATCTAGAAACTATCATTGTAATGGTGAAGGTAACCAAAACAGATGTGGCATTGGTATGAGCTTAATGTTCTGTTCTAGCTTAGCCTTGGGTTTGTCATGTAATTCATACATGTGTATGTGAAGTAATTTCTCAGTTAAAACTGTGCTTTATATCACTCTGCTTTTTATTTGGTAAGTAGAGGATGTGCAAAAATGAAATGAGCCAAGTCAGCAGGCTAACAAAGATATTAAGTGAAAAAGTATAATTTTCTACATTAATGATTGCTGATGCATTCAAACAGATTAAAATGCTCATCACAACTTGAACTTCATGTAAATCCAAACGCTTCTGGGGATTGACAGCTCTCACATAAACCAGTTTGCAACTCATTCAGCAGAATGGTATGAATATTGGACAGAAATGGCTCCAAACCACAAGCAAACTCACTCGTGTCTGTATGCTCACATCCACACACATTTCTCACTTCCTTTCTACTACGTGAGAAGCAGGATTTCAGTGAATTAGTGTTTGTCGCTCGGGTGTGAGTGACTCATTAGAACTGTTCGTGCATAATAAATTGAATTGTTGCATTTAATTTTTAATAATCACAGATCTAGAATCGGTAAATAAGAATAATAGCATATTCTCTGTTATGGATCTACTAACAGGTAGAATTAAAGCTTCCTGTTTCCACATAAGCTGAAATATATGGCTGGCTAAATGTTTGCACAGGCAGGTTACCCAGGCTGTCACCCTCTTTGTGCCTTATCTCAATCTCTGGCTCAAAAAATACCTGGAAATGACATATCAAACCTGGATCTGGTCACAGTCTGGGTGATGTCATTTGTCCTTGATTTATCATTGTTTTACAGAGGGCTGAAATGGAGCTTTATTTATAGTATGTATATGTAAACATACAAAAGAAATATCCCCAGAAAATGCATCTGCATTCAACATAATGTTAAAGAGTTTCACACACTCCGTTTCCCACATACTGCTGGTGTTGTGTGACTTGCCTTTGCTTCTGTATGTGTTGCCTTCATGTGCAGCTGTTAATGTTTCTGACTCGACCCATCTCTGTTGCAGATACAAGCGAGTCTTTTCAGTGGGGACACATGGCATAACCACTTACAACCCTGCAACGTTAGAAGTAACAAATCAGGTTAGTATGTATGCAGCGTGTAATCTAGGACCTACTTCTATACTTTAGCCCCTTTGTGTTAGCGCTCCGTGTGACTATTGAAAATCCATTTGATGTGCATAAAATTTATTACAGAATTTAGAATGTCGCATGCTCCCACTGCATATATGATATGCTTTCGGTATGCTATAGTATAGTATGTAAAGGCAGGCACTCATCAGGACATGAAATATGACTTCAATACTCATTAGACATAAAAACATTCCTCATTAACTTGTTGATTCAAGTAGAAAATAGTGCACTTTTTTTGAAAAAATATTTACCCTTTATAAGACGTAATAATGTAAAAATAAAATGATCACAATGTAGATTTTTATGGTTTTAAAGATATTTTAAATATTTATTATTGGATGACCAGTCGTTGCTGTATAATATTTAAGATATATTAACTGTTACATATTTACTGTTTATACATTGTAAATATGGTAGACTTTAAGTGATTATAAAGCATCTTTTGTCAGCATTATATTCATTTCTATCCTGCTGCTTTCTCTTTTCTCAGTGGCCTTATGGAGACATCTGCGGTATTGGTCCAGTTGGAAAAGGTCAGGGTACAGAATTCAGCCTCACGTTTCGCAAAGGCAGCGGCAAGAAGTCTGAAACGCTCAAGTTTTCAACAGAGCACCGGACAGAGCTGCTCACAGAGGCCCTGGTGAGGAGAAACACACCCAGCTTGGCCACAGCCACCATCATTCACTTTAAATACAGAGATATCACGCACATTGTACTGAAAATATGTTCGCTGTGCTGTTTAAATGCCTCATTCATGCTTTCTAGTTTTCTCCTAGTAAGGTCACTTCTGTGAAATGTTTCTAAACCATTTCAAGTCTTGGAAGTTCTTTTTAGTTATTCTCAAGGAGTAATTCAGTTAATTATTTCCTAATGTGTTTTTCATTGACAGAGATTCCGAACAGAGTTTTCAGAGGGGAAGATAACTGGCAGGGTAAGTACTGGTAATAAAAGGAGGAATGGAAGCTAGCAGTTTGAATGTGTGCTTTCCATTTCGCGGCAGTGTTTGTACTGATTGTTTAACAATATGTCTGCTGTACTGCTCGCAGCGATACACTTGCTACAAGCATCACTGGAGCGACACAAGGAAGTCTGTGAATTTAGAGGTGACACCCGGAGGCATCGACCAAATCGATCCGCTCACTAACCGAGTGGTGTGTTCCTACGACTACCGAAATGTAGAGGGATTTGTCGAGGTTTCTGACTACCAGGGAGGATTTTGCATCCTGTACGGTGGCTTCAGCAGGCTGGTATGCACTTATAATGTTGAAATGTCTGCGCTGGCTTTACAGAATTAAGATTTTCCTTCAACTTCTTTTTATTCTATTTGGTTGCTTTTTTCTCACAGCATCTGTTTGCATCTGAGCATCGAGATGAGATCATCCGCAGCGCCATAGAACACGCAGGAAACTTTATCGGCATCATGCTACGTCTGAGGAAGGAGGCTCTGACCTTTGAGGGTTTCATAACGGACAGGTTGGGGAAATACAGTTCAGATGACAGCATTACTTCTCTGGCCGAGTTTGTGGTGCAGAAGATCACCCCTCGACACCAGGTCAGAACACATTGTTTTATGGTCATCAGGGTGGGTTCAGACATCCTTGAAAACCTTATGAAACTGATTTTCTGTTTTAAATTAAACTGCTTGCTAACTAATTTTTCATTTGTAAGAAACATATTTCGCATGTTTCCATATGTTTGCATGCCATAGCTTAGCAGTGAAGTCTTCTTTAGCTATTTAGCTCTATCTGTTGTATGTGTTGAAATCCTAACTAGCATTATGAACTTGTTGCATTTTGTTTTCTAATGTCTTTTTAGGAGCCTGTGAAGCGTATCTTGGCTCTGACAGAGACATGTCTGGTAGAGAGAGACCCAGCTTCATACAATATAGTCACCATTAAACCCTTTGGAGAGGTGAGCAAATGTTAAAGCACCTTAATCATAAAGACTTTTGTCCTGGACAGTTGAGCTCTCTAAAGTAGTGATTTGGATTACGTGTGTCTGTTTTTTTTATGTATGAACTGCATCAATGCAAGTTAGCAACTGTGATGAAATAACTTGATGTGAGTAAACTTCCTCTCTTCTCTTCTGTCTTTGCCTCTCTATAGGTATTTGCTCTTATCTGTGATGTAGACAACCCTCAGGTGTTTACAGTTGAATTCATCAGGGGTCAGATCAGGAAGTACTCCTCTACTGAAAGGTACCCAATAATGCCCATTTTTTTCCCCTTTTATGTGTCTTTTTTCTGTTTTTTTTTTTTTTTTTGTTTTTTTCTCTGCTTCATACTAACCACTGGCAGTGCATTTGGCTGAGTATGTTTCTATGTGGGTCTGCAGGGACTCCCTGTTAGCCAGCCTACTTGATGGAGTCCGAGCATCAGGAAACAGGGATGTGTGTGTTAAGATGGCTCCTACGCAGAGAGGGCAAAGATGGGGCTTGTTGAGCATGCCAGTAGATGAAGAGGTGGAGAGTTTGCATCTGAGATTCCTGGCAGCACCTCCTAGTAAGTCAAAGCTTTAAGAGTCATTAGCTCTATGTCATATGAATAATGTGGTTTAGCTACACACTGTATGTGATTTCCAGAGAGACTCATTAGCTTTATATATGACACACATAGAGGGTCAGAGGTTCAACAAACATGTTTTTTTTTTTTTTGCTATTTGGTACAAATAACATACGTGTCATATGCAAATGCATATTAACTAAAAACATTTTACTGGATATTTAATATATCAACGTTAAAAAAAATATATATAAATGTATATAACATACACTTCTGTTGTTCCGCCTTTTACATATGAAGTTAAGTACGTCCATTTCTAAAGTCACATCGCTGCGCTTCATGTTTCCGTGCATGTTTTACGTTGCCATGGTTGTTAAGTCATTTTGTCCATTCTTGGATAGTGTTGACTTCAGTTTACGTCGATGTTGTGACATCAGTTTCAACCCTGATTGGTGACAGAAAAGCACGATAAAGTTTTAATCTTTTTTTCATTCTTATTTTTAGTCTTGTTCTTCTTCTCCTTGTTCTTCACACATATGCATAGAGAGACCCTTCTGTCTGTCCGCCATCTTGGTCCTGGCAAATGATCAATTTTTAATAATGCCAAACAAGTTTAGCTGGACACAGATTTTCATTCGTGTTAATTTAATTAGCTTTTTATGCCAGGACCAATATGGCGGACATGATGTGTTGCAGCAGCAGGCTGAAGCAGTCAATGCAGCATTTACATATATATGTTTATGCTCTCCTCCTTCTCCGGTTTCTTCTTTTTGCTTGTCGCATGTCGGCTTTACTGATATTGCTTCGATCCACAATCGACAGCACGATGCACGTAAATGATGCAGGAAACAGAGGAAGGTGTCTGTCAGAGTATCTGTCTCTTGCTTCAAACATAAATGGGTTTTAACTGAAGAAAAGATAAAGATTGGTTATTATTTGCAAAGTTGCTTACTGTAATTTTGGAGTTGGAAATGTGAATACATACAAACATATAGTGTGTGTGGAAAAAAACCCTCAAACCAAGTTCACAGTTCATTGTGATATTTGTGTTATGTGTTCTTTGATTAGTAGGTTTAAGTAACATAGATTCACACTGCATGACTGATCTGAGATACAGGATCATAAATGACCTGATTATTCACCAGACTTACATCCAACTTGTTAACTGATCATTGCAAAGTCATTTCAGCTCTTGTGTTGGAAAATTACTGCAATACAAGCAACTCCTGGTGACTCAATCTGTTTTGTTCACCTGATTTGTAAAACAGAAAAATCAGTTCTCAGGAAATAGTATTGCACATTGAAAATATACATATAAGATCTTAGCAAGAAGTTACTACACATGTGGTTTGAATTATGAATATTTTAGTCTCTTAATATCTAATGCAACATAAAAGTACTTCATCTATAAAGACATAAAAAGCAGGTTTCTCATGTTCTATGTGAACACCATATATCCAATATGATGAAAACTGAGTAAGACTCAAAAGTAAAAAATGAAAATGCACTCAGCATCTTATTGGAGAGATTCTTAGAAAATGTGACTCATTATCCTTTTGTCAGATGATAATGCACAGCCAGCTTTTTACTCCTTCTAGGATAGATATAAACCACATGTTTAGAACGAGCGGAACCCAACTCTGTTCTTTTAAAAAGTGTTTTTCCCTCCCTGCTTTGCTCAGATGGCAACTTTGGAGATGCAGTGTTCAGATTCAATGCCAACATATCCTACAGCGGAGTACTACATGCAGTAACCCAAGATGTAAGTTTGCTCTCTGACCAAATGATTTGTCTTCCCATCTGGCTGAGCATTGTGATAAATTCCCACTGACTTTTTTTCTTCTTCTTTAGGGGCTTTTCTCAGAGAACAAAGAGAAGCTCATCAACAATGCCATCTTGGCTCTTTTATCCCAGGAGGTTGAGCTGCCGGCTCATAACGCTGAGCTGGAAAGCCATTTTCAGGCCATACGGCGCTTGGTGGCCTCCAAGGCTGGCTTCCAGGCTTTCACCCAGCTGCCTAAGTAAGACTGCAGCACAGATGTTGCTTTTCTCACCTATTTTTTTTTTTTCCTTCTTTAATAAAATAAAACCCTTTGCGGAGCTGCTTGTAACAGGCATGCTCTGTCATTCCAAGGTCTGGTCACGGTTCTGGACTCACAGATGCAACGTAAATATGAATCCATACATCTCAGTCTGTAACCCTTCACTCTTTCTTCATTCCTCATTTTATGATGTCAGTATTTCATCCTTGTTTTTTGTGTCTTCATGACACTTTCCCACTATTTGCTTTTGCCATTCTGTTCTCTACATTCCTGTTTATCTGTTATATTCAGGCTCCTTGCTGTCTTTCAGGGTCACTGAGATGTATGAGAGGAACTGAGTTTACTGTTTATTCCTTGTAACTTGTGCAGATAATGAGCCAGAATTGCTTATCCTGAAAAGATTCATTGCCGGTGTAGCTCGTCGTTTCTCTTTGCACGATGTCAGGTTGCTTGTTATTATAAACATGCAATAAATAAACCCTTATGATTCACTCTAACAGGTTGATAAGCAAAGGAAACAACATGCCACTTGTAAAGCAATGAATTCTTTGTATATCCAACCCCAGACCTCATTTTTATAATAGTGTTTGATGATATATTTTTAAAAACATTGGTTTTCTCAAAACATGTTCTTTTTGCTTTTGTTTGATTGTGTGTTTACATCTATTAAATGATTTGTGTGTTCCAGGTTCAGGGAAAAGTTGGGAGTAAAGACAGTCAAAGCTTTAAAAAGGAACAACAATAGTGTGACTCATGCTGCTATAGACATGCTCTGTGCCCTTATGTGTGTAAGTATAAAGAATGAGCCATCAGCCCAGTATGTGTGTATTATAAATGTATATTTAGCTTTAGCTGAGATTGTGTCTTTGTGTTTCAAGCCAATGCACGATGATTACGACCTGAGGCAAGAGCAGTTGAACAAAGCCTCTCTTCTGTCCTCCAAGAAGTTTCTGGAAAATCTTCTTGAAAAATTCATCACGAACGTGGTACTTGTCTTGTTTTTATTAGGATACTAGCTAAAGGCATGTTAGGAAACATTATACTTTGTTTTGTGTTGTAGTAACTCATCATTTCTGACCAAATTTCTCTATTTTTTGACCCTTTTACCAGGACCATGGAACTGGAGCTTTAGTTATCAGCTCCTTATTGGACTTCTTAACCTTTGCCCTCTGCGCCCCCTACAGTGAAACCACTGAGGGGCAGCAGTTTGACATGCTGCTCGAGATGGTTGCCTCCAATGGTCGCACATTGTTCAAACTATTCCAGGTGACAGTGTTAAGAATAATATGTTTCACATTCTTGTTTTAAAGTGATAAAGTTCAGAATAGTCTTTTTTTTGCAACAAATAGCATATATTTATCTTTTTTTTTATTTTAGCATCCCTCCATGGCAATAGTGAAAGGAGCAGGCCTGGTGATGAAAGCCATCATCGAGGTAAGTTTCTCAGTATGTGCAGTACTGGCAGTCAAGTCTGTGATGACTTCTCTTATTTAAGATGATTCTAAATTCAGCTGTGTTTAAATTTAGGAGGGAGACAAAGAAATTGCTACGAAGATGCAAGAGCTGGCTTTGAGTGAAGGAGCTCTGCCCAGGCATCTACACACATCTTTGTTCACCATCAGCACAGACCAGCGGATGCTTACCAACAGGTGTAGCTTCAGTAAAAATGCACAAATTCTGATTTTCACTATTTATGTCTTTGTTCTTCAGTAAATATTTCATCCAGACAAACATACGTCGCATTTAACGGGTTTCGTTTAATGTCTGTCAGACAACTGAGTCGTCATCTGGTGGGACTATGGACAGCGGAGAATCCTGTGGCCATGAACCTCCTTAAAAGGATCCTGGTATGCTGAGTTTAGACTAAGAAAAATATGTAATCACTGTTCTCATGCCAGGAACTTTTAGATCAATGACAATGATACAATAAGATGCAAGCTTTGGCTTCAAATGTACCTCGTTTATGTCCCCTCTTTTTGCATGTAGCCAACAGGTTTATTGGCTTACTTGGACAGCCTCGATTCGGTACCAGAGAAGGATGTTGACAGAATGCACATTCGCGACAACATGAAAATCGCCACGGTATTTGTGCAATCACATCACATCTAAACATTTTCGTACGATAGGCTGGTTTAAATATTCACCATATCCTTTATACATGCTTCATGCAGGACCAACTGAATCGCAACAAGGTGCCCGAGTGGCAGCGGATTGCAGGCAAAGCAGCCAAAGAGGTGGAGAAGTTTGCAAAGGAGAAAGCCGATCTAGTGCTGATGCACTGGAGAGATAAGATGGGCATTGCTCAGAAGGAGGTGAGGAATGTGGCATGTTTTAACTATGATCTCTCAAATAAGCCACTGCTGCTGACTGACGCTGTTTCTTTTCAGCTGATGCTGAACATTGTGCAGTAAACTGAGCCCGACATAATGCTTTTTTCAAGAGCTGCTGTTATTCTGCTTGGAAAGCAGTGTCTGCGTGGTCTGGTGCTGCCTGATGCTGTGCTGACAGGGTTTATATGATTTTTCTGCTTTATTTTCTCATAGGACAGATGAAAGTTGTTTTTTTTTTTTGCCATTGTAGTCTTGTTTATGCACTCTGCTGTAGTGAGGTACTGAATCCAATCTATTATTTACCTAAAAGAGAAAAAAAAACAGTTTGGATACATTGAAAACATCTGGATCAGTCCTGGAGAAAATATTTGAGGGTTAATCATGTAAGCTGTTCTTTAAATACATGAGTTGCTTATTCTTGGGTGTCTCTTTATCTTAAACATTTTTAATTTCAAGTAAAATTATTAATGATTAATTATTAATAATTAATTATAAATTTAATCTAAATGGTCTTTTTCTCTTACTCCTGTTGCACTTTTCAGTAACTCAAACAACTTCTTTTAATATTCCCTAATCACGGCTGCAGAAAATGGATGGATGGATTCCCTAATCACGTCCTCTCATTTGTTATGTTATTTCTTAGCGAGCTATTAGAGCATCTCCTTTTAACTAATCCTGCAACTCTTTAAGTCTATAAAATGTAGTGATAAATTTCAAATCTGCACATTCACAGCTTAGTGACCTGTGAGCCTTTTTGCAATTCATCCTCTGTTTGATCTGAGGAACAATAATCTCTCTGTGTCTCTATCCTACCCTCCCCTTGTCTTGTCTGGTTTCTCTGCTGTCAAACAATGCAGCAAGACAGAAATAACCTGGTAAGTAAAACTGACCGCTGGGATTGTTTTTTTTTCTCTCTTCTGACCAATCATTGTTTTGTCCTCATGGCACATCTCAGCTGTCTCTTGTTGTTTTTCTTTCTCCTTCTACCAAGCAGTGACCAAATGGCACCAACAAAATAGATTATGTTTAGAAATAACATGGAGCCAACAATAGTCCTGACCTGAAAGTTGTTGCAGATATTAACAAAGCTGGACTTTGTATTTGTCCTTTTCAGATGCTGCTTATAGTGTTTGGACAATAATAAAAAATGAATCTGTTATTCGGAAACAATATTAATATAACATTAACCAGGCAGACTTTTGCACAGCAGCCTTTGTTCTGCTCTGCAGCTCTTTTTCATGTTGCTTACCACTGTTTTCTTTTGGTCCCCTGCAAGGTTGGGTTGTTTGTTTTTTGTTTTTTTTTTTTTTTTTTTGTTTTGTTTTTTTTTTACCATGTTTGTATGATGTTTAGTTGGGTGTTTCTTTCATTTTCTAATATATTATTTTTACAATCAAAAGTTTTTTTTTTAAATTTTGTCTCTTGTTTTCGAGCAAAGCTATCAGTTTAATTCTTGTCTGTCTAAAAAAAGCTCATGTTGTCACCATCTTGGCCTGTAAATAATGATAGCAGCAAACATCAGCAATTAAACAGATTTGCTCCCCCGTTTGATTACAGAATCCAAACCAAAAACCTGTCATCCTGAGAAAGAGAAGGCAGCGGATAAAGATTGAAGCAAACTGGGAGCTTTTTTACTACAGGTATGAACTCATTGTTTTACCGCACCGTCATCTTCTGCATTATATGGGGTCGAGTCGTGGTGGCCCAGACTTCCCTCTCCCCAGCCACATCTGCCAGGTCATTGGGAGGGATTCCAGGCCAGCTGGGAGATATAATCTCTCCAGCGTGTCCGGGGTCTCCTCCCATAGGGATGTGCCCGGAACTCTTAACCAGGGAGGCGTCCAGGAGGCATCCTTACCAGATGCCCGAGCCACCTCATATAGCTCCTCTCGATGTGGAGGAGCAGCTGCTCTACACTGAGTCCCTCCCCAATGGCCAAGATTCTCACCCTATCTCTAAGGGAGAGCCCAGCCACCATGAGGAGGAAACTTATTTTGGATGTCTGTATTTGCAATCTCGTTCTTTTGTATTTCATTGTTTTTACTATCACATTTTTTTTATTTTCTATTTTGGTTTAGTTATTCGAAAAATATGTGCATAGTGAGATAAGTCCTATTTATAGAACTCATTCCTGTTGAGCTAAGTGACCAGAGTGCCCAGAGTGCATGAACAAGAATGTTACTTAAGGTTATTTTACTTAATAAGTTATGTTATAGTAAAAGTTTTTGCTCCTGAAAGAGTGAAACCTTCCATTTTCTGTAATTATCCCATTTTTTTTAAAAAAAATGTGTCTTCTTTTCTCTACTTTAAGCTTCCAGCTTGACCATGCACGCTCCAACCTCATCTGGAACCTCAGAACAAGAGAAGAGCTGCGGGATGCTTTGGAGGGGGAGATGCGTGCTTTCAATGTGGACCGTGAACTGGGCAATGCCACTGTCATTTCCTGGAACCACCAGGAATTTGAGGTTTTTGTTGCCGTTTTTAAAGCTGTTCGGTGCAGTGCATACTGGTGTAATTCCAACACAGATAAACATATTGTAATTCACAGCTATTGTCTCTCTCCTTTTTTTTTGCAGGTGAAATATGAGTGCCTTTCAGATGAGATAAAAATTGGTGATTATTACCTGCGTTTGCTGCTGGAGGAAGATGAAAATGAAGAATCGAGTGCCATCAAGAGATCGTAAGATAAGATATCAATTCAGTCACCAAACAAGCTGAACTAGTATTGACGTTCTGCACCTGTTTCGAAGTGATGATTCATCCTCTTCCTGTCTTCTTGCAGATACGAGTTCTTCAATGAACTCTACCACCGCTTTTTGCTTACTCCCAAAGTTATGATGAAGTGTCTGTGCCTGCAGGCACTTGCAATAGTCTATGGCAAGTGCTTTGAGGAGATCGGCCCCTTTACAGACACAAAATACATTGTGGGCATGTTGGACCGGGTATGTGTAGGAAAATTGTCATTAAAAATGTTTATAACTATTTTTCTATCATTGAATACTTAAATTTACAATACGTACCTGTTGTAGTGTACAGACAGGCTGGAACGAGACAGGCTCATCCTCTTCCTTAACAAACTCATTCTAAACAGGGTAAGCTATAAATAAAAGCCGTGATGCACATCTTCAAGTTTATTTTTTTTCTCTGGCTTGCATAATAATTCTTTTGTTTTGGTTTTTTTTTGTAGAAAAATATAAAGGAGGTTATGGATTCAAATGGAGTGCGGATCTTGGTGGACCTGCTCACCTTGGCCCATCTCCATACCAGCAGAGCTACTGTGCCACTGCAGGTATAAACTGTGGGCTCCTGAGTATTTATATATATCAGTCACATAGCGCCAGATGGAAGAATTCTCCATGAGGCTACACAAGTTAGCTCTACCCATATGTGAAATTCTTTAACTAATGTTTCTGCAGCGTCAAACAGATGTCTTAATTTCCACAGAGCAATGTGCTGGAGGCAGCACCTGACATGAAGAGGGAGAGTGAGAAGGAGTGGTACTTTGGTAATGCAGACAAAGAAAGAAGAGGACCTTTTAGTTATGAGGAGGTAGGAAATTTTCCTGAATTTATCCTGAAATTCTGTCAATTTTCTTCTATTTTTTCCCTTTTAAATCAGTTTAAAAATGGAGATAAAGGTTCCTGTTAACACAATCTTTTGAAAATACTGACCTTTTATTTTCGGGATTTTTTTTTTTTCCAGATGCAGGAGTTCTGGAGTACAGGCGTCCTGACAGCAAAGACTCGCTGCTGGGCTCAAGGGATGGACGGTTGGCGCCCCCTGCAGGCTATTCCCCAATTGAAGTGGTGCCTCCTGGCTACCGGACAAGCGGTGATGAACGAGTCTGACCTGGCTACACTGATCCTCAACATGCTCATCACCATGTGCTCGTACTACCCCAGCAGGTAGCAACTATGGCTGTGTTTGTCCGTCTCTGACAAAACAGTGGATGGTAGATAGAAGAGCTTATTGTTTATTTTTGCACAGGGACCAAGATAATGCCATTATCCGCCCTTTACCTAAGATAAAGAGAATGATCAGTGACAATGCCTGTCTCCCTCACATTGTCCAGGTAATAATGCTTTTAGTCAAATACTCTGTTTTTAATTCATCCACATTCAAGTATAAAATGAAATGGCATCTGATATTTTTCTGCTTTTTTTTCCAACCCTTCCAGCTTTTGTTGACATTTGACCCCATTCTGGTGGAGAAGGTTGCAAATCTTATGTACCTGGTGATGCGGGACAATCCCAATCTGCAACGTCTTTATTTAACGGGGGTCTTCTTCTTCATCATGATGTACACAGGCTCCAATGTGCTTCCTGTAGCAAGGTTAAAAAAAATCCATCATAAGCACTTATAGGCTCTGTAGAAGTATATCAGTATTCTCAGCTGTACTTTTAAGATTATTAATGTAGTCTAAATATTTAAGGGGTAAAAACAATGTGCTTTAAATGCAAATGAAAGATGTGGAGTTTTATGAAACTATAATTATACACATGAAGAAATATCTTAAAAACATGGAAGACTGTAGATATTATTCAAGAAGTGATATTTATTTTTTTCTGTAGGTTCCTGAAGTACACTCATTTAAAACAAGCCTTCAAATCAGAGGAGGTGAAAATTCTTTCATTTGTTTTTTTTTTACCTTGTATAAATCTGATTAAATCCATTGAGCATAGTGTTTGAGTTGTGTTATGCTGTGTCTGCAGTCTAAGGGTCAGGACATTGTGCAGCGCAGCATTCTGGGACCAGTGTTGCCTGAAGCCATGGTGTGCTATCTGGAAAACTACGAGGCTGAGCGCTTCTCTGAGATATTCCTCGGAGAATTTGACACCCCAGAAGCCATTTGGAGCAGTGAGATGAGGTGGGAAGAGGCTTCTCTCCTGTCCGTTTGTAAAACTGTCTGGTTCTAAAATGTTGGATTTCTGTTTGAACTCTTTGTTTCAGGCGGATGATGATCGAGAAGATCGCAGCCCATGTAGCTGACTTCAGCCCTAGGCTGCAGAGTAACACGCGAGCTATCTACCAGTACTGCCCCATTCCTGTGATTAGCTTCCCTCAGCTGGACAACGAGCTCTTCTGCAACATCTACTACCTCAGACATCTGTGTGACACCACCCGCTTCCCAAACTGGCCCATTCGAGATCCTGTATGCTATGTTTTGGTTTCCCCCCAACTTTATAATTTGTTATACTGCTTGTATTTTCTGTTAAACACTTCTATGAGTAAAATGATTCATGCTGGTATTACCACCACAGGTGAAGCTGCTTAAAGATACTCTTGAAGCCTGGAAAAGGGAGGTGGAGAAGAAACCGCCTTCAATGTCTGTGGATGATGCCTATGAAGTTCTTAACCTGCCCAAAGGACAGGGCCAGTAAGTGCAAGATGTTTTTGTTGATGATGGATACACAACATATGTTGTCCTTTTGAGATTAAATATTTTGCTGTCATTAAGAGATGCATTTTTGTCTTCAGGCATGAGGAGAGTAAAATCAGAAAAGCTTACTTCAGACTGGCACAGAAGTACCATCCTGACAAAAACCCAGAGGGAAGGGTACGTATAACCACCATACATACTATGAAAGTAGTTTAAACTTTGATTAGGTTAAATTAATTAGTTATTTTTGCACCTTTCAGGACATGTTTGAAAAGGTTAACAAAGCCTATGAGTTCCTCTGCACAAAATCAGCCCGAATTGTGGATGGTCCTGATCCAGAAAACATTATTCTCATCCTGAAAACCCAGAGCATCCTGTTCAACCGGCACAAAGAGGGTATGCAGATGGGTTGACTCTTGTCTCGTGAAGGTTTGTGTTGGGCATCTTCTAATACTGCTGTTTCTTTGGCCACTACTACAGAACTGGAGCCTTACAAATATGCCGGATACCCCATGCTCATCAAAACAATCACCATGGAGACGGAGGATAAGCAGCTCTTCTCTAAAACGTCACCTCTCCTCCCGGCTGCTACTGAGCTGGCCTTCCACACGGTGAACTGCTCAGCTCTTAATGCCGAAGAGCTGCGCCGTGAGAGCGGCATTCAGGTATTCACATTTTAACAAATGCTGCAGGATCTCCATCACAACTTTTGAAGCTGCGCTGTGGGCATCCGGATAATTGACCATGGTTCTGTTTATTCAGATATTATTGGAGGCTCTTTCTCGCTGTGTTGCTGTGCTAACTGCATCCAGCAAATCCGATGACATGGCTGTGCAGGTAAAATATACCTGACTCAGTTGTAGCCGAGATTCTTCTTGGAGATACTACTGCTTTTAAGCAGTTATTAAACACTCTTTAATGCTTTCTCGCGCTGCAGGTGTGCGGGCACATCTGTAGGTGCTACAGTGTAGCAGCCCAGTTTGAAGAATGCAGAGAGAAGATCATTGAGTTGCCCAACATCATCCGGGACCTGTGTCACATTCTGTTCTATGGAAAGGTCAGCATCTTGCAATCTTGCATTCTGGGTTTCTTTATGCATCATATCATTCTGTTGTGTATTATTAAAGCAAGAAGGAAGTTGATAAAAGTCAGGTATAAAAGAATACCAGTCCTAATTAAAATATTAATTAAGCAGTCACTGCTGTCGAGTTCGGCCACGTTGTATTGCTGTAAAAGTATTTAAAAATAATTAAATCACAAATTCAGTGGGGATTTTAGAGAAAGTAATTTTCTCAAACTTCTATTTTATAATATTAGAATTATATCGTAAAGAAATTAAATATTTTTAAGAGACTTACTGATGATATTAACCATTTCATGCAAGCATTATTTTTTAAAAAAGCTACAATACAGTACTGCCATAATACTGTATTGCCAAATACAGTATTACACCTCTACAGACGCATGCAATGAAACTTTTCATTATTGATAATTTACTTTGTATTAGATTTATTTAATGTATTCTATCATACACTTATAAAATGATATATTTATAATTGTATTATGTACATTTTCTGTATAAATATAGCTGTATCCTATTTTCCTATTTATTACAATTTATGTTAAATTATATATATATATATATATATATATATATATATATATCCTTCAGTGAGTGGTAGTGGCTTAATAATGTTCACTGAAGTAGTTAATTTGTAAATAAATCATCCTCATTCATGAATTTGTAAGAAAAAGCTTGTAAATAGGTGTCCACTGTAATGATCTTTATGCATGAAAGGGTTAAGATAAAGCACGTGATTTTACTAAAACAAAATGTCCTGTTAACAGTATATTTGCTCATTTTTGCTTCTCTCAGGGTCTCCCAAAGACTGCCGCTCTTGCAGTTCAGTGCGTCAGCTCCTTTGCGGTGGATTTCTTCCTCCAGACCCATTTGTACCACGCCGGTGTGCTTTGGCACCTCCTGGTCCACCTCTTCAACTACGACTACACCCTGGAGGAAAGTGGCGTGCAAGCTAACCAGGACACAAACCAACAGGAAGTCGCTAACAGCTTGGCTAAGCTCAGTCTGGTGGCGCTCAGTCGCTTGGGTGGCTTCGCACAAACGCCACACTCCCCAGATGGCAACAACCCTGTTTCAGAGATCAATGGTATAGAAGGCATGCCTCCAGAGAACCCCACCATCCGCAAGAGCTTAGCAGCCATGCTAACACCATACATCTCAAGGAAGCTGGGAACAGGATCTCCTGCTGAGGTCAGTTGAACAGGTCAATCGAGTAAATTGCGTTAATACAGCATGTCGGAAATGATCAGCACGTACATTTAGACCTTCCTTGTGTTTCAGGTCTTAAAGCTGCTCAATAGTAACTCTGAGAATCCCTATCTGATTTGGAACAATGGGACTCGAGCTGAGCTACTGGAGTTCCTGGAAAGCCAACAGGAGGGAAACATCAAGAGAGTAAGAGTTATCCATCGATATGAGAGCGAGTAATTCACAACTGCAAATACTCATCAAACTCCTTTCTTTCTTTTAAAAGGGAGAAAATGATAAAAGCTTCGGTGCAGAGTTTGTGTTCAGTGATCACAGCAAAGAGCTCATAGTGGGGGAGATTTTTGTCCGAGTGTACAACGAGCAGCCTTCTTTCCCACTGGAGGTGAGTACTAAACTCAGTCCTGCAAAGTTTTGTTATGGTATTTCCTCTCTTGTCATATGACCAGAGGGGATGACTAACCTGTAAGAACTGAAATTAGCTTGAAGTATTCTTTAATGACATAGCTGTTCTCAGAATATGAAGTTTTACAAACTGATGTTAACATATTTGACCATTTTTAATTCAGTTCCCCAAAGCATTTGCTGCCAGTCTTCTGGATTATGTTGGCTCCCAGGCTCAGTACCTCCACACTCTGCTGGCTATGAGTCAGAGTAACAAGGTTGAGTCCCAGCAGCATGTGGAAAGGCTACGGTTTGCTGAGATGGCTTTAGAGGCTCTCCGCAATGTTATCAAGAACAACCCTGGTGAGACATAAGACCAAAGAAAACTTCTGCTTATTTATATATGCTGATTGTTCTAATGCGCTCTCTGCGTTTGATTACAGGCTCAGAATCTGAGTGCATCGGCCATTTCAAGCTGCTCTTCTCTTTGTTGCGGGTTCACGGAGCTGGCAGAGTGCAGCAGCTGGTTTTGGAGGTAGGGATGGTTCGTTTTGGGTCCTTGTACTGTATGTATTGTTCATTCATTGTAAATGTATTGGGGTTTCCTTCAGGTTGTGAATACGGTGACATCAAACCAAGATTGTGTGAGCAACATCGCGGAATCACTGGTTTTGTCCAACCTTCTGTTACTGCTGCACTCACTTCCTCCCAGTAAGGACAAGCAAAAATCATTGTAACTTTTTATATAGTCTTTCTTCACACTTATTGGTACGCTTTAAGTTAACATGTTTCATTGCATCCTGTAGGCAGACAATTGGTCCTGGAAACACTCTATGCACTGACTTCAAATACAAAGATTGTCAAAGAGGCTATGGCCAAAGGTCAGAGTAATTGTACTTTTATGTGTGTGTGTGTGAGAGAGAGAGAGGAAAGGAAGGAATGAATGAATACTCATGGGGATCTGTTTGTCCTGCAGGCGCTCTCATCTATTTGCTGGACCTCTTCTGTAATTGCACACACCCCCAGGTTCGCACTCAGACAGCAGAGCTCTTCTCTAAAATGACCTCAGACAAGCTGGTTGGACCAAAGGTGAACTTTTTTTTATTGTTATTATTATTATTGTTCATTTTGCCCTTTGTTTTATCTCCCTTTTGTGTTGCATATTTGTACTTTAATTTGTTTAATCCGATTTGTAAGGTGTCATATATATATATATATATATATATATAT
>JBAMHX010000020.1:7674929-7688664 GCA_037177515.1 Pseudomugil tenellus
GGCAAAAAAGGAGGCTTAAACTGTTATATATATATATATATATATATATATAAATACATAAAAAATATGGACATTTTAAAAAAATACATACTTGCTACATCCACAATGCACTCACTCCGTGTCATTTATTGTTGTATTCTAGGTGCGTCTCACTCTCATGCGGTTTCTTCCGGGTGTATTTATGGATGCTATGAGAGACAACGCTGAAGCAGCTGTTCACATATTTGAAGGAACGCATGAAAATCCTGAACTCATCTGGAATGATGGCTCAAGGGAGAAAGTGTCCACCACTGTCAGGGAGATGATGCTTGAGTATGTGTATCATGAGGTTCATATTGATGATGACTGAGATAATAATTACTGAAATATTGCTTCACTAATGCTTTTAAAAAAATTTCAGGCACTTTAAACAGCAGAAAGATAATCCTGATGTAAACTGGAAAGTAAGTAGGAAATCTCTGTGTATGAGTTATAGCATTACTGTTTTCTGTAACGCTGTGTGAATATGAACTTTGTGTGTGCGCTTAGCTACCAGATGACTTCACAGTCGCTTACGGAGCCGGACAGGGCGAGCTCGAAGTTGGTGGAGTCTTCTTGCGGATATTTATCGCTCAGCCTAGCTGGGTGCTACGCAAGCCTCGAGAGTTCCTGGTGTCCCTCCTTGAAACACTCACTGAACTTCTGGAGAAAAACAACCCCAATGTGAGCTCTCTTACAGAGAAAAACAAAACACTGAGATGTGCTAAATATGCTCAGGTTAAGAAAAAAGGAGCTTTTTCTTACTGGTATCTGTGTTCTCCTTCAGGGTGAGGCTCTGGAGACGGTTACCACAGCCGCCGTTTGTCTGTTCAGCACACAGATACAGCTGGCTGATCAGGTTCCTCCTCTGGGTCATCTACCTCGCATCCTGGCTGCACTCAACCACAAGAACAATGCTGTACCCAAGAGCTCCATCCGTCTCATCCATGTCCTATCAGACAATGAGGTAGAGTATAATTTACTCTTAGAGTACTTTCTTAACCCTCGTTGAGTCTTATTACTCAATCCCAGGAGGTGCAAGAGTGGTTTAAGCTAGTTTTTACTTTGACTTCTCCTTAGAATTTGATGCGGTAATCAAAGGTGTCTTGTTTTGTGCAGCTGTGCGTACGCTCCATGGCTGCCCTGGAGACCATCGGCCCCCTGATGGCTGGGATGAAAGTACGAGCAGACATGGCCGGGCTGGCTTGTGAAGCTCTCAATCGTATGTTCCAGAGAGAACAGACAGAACTAGTAGCTCAGGTAAGCTGTGGGTTTTGCCTCTTAATTTTCTTCCATTCAATTGATTTGACCTTTTAATAAAAGTTTCTAACTAATCAACTTAACAGGCTCTGAGAGTGGAGCTAGTTCCATACCTCCTGAAATTACTGGAAGGAATTGGCCTGGAGACATTAGAAAACCCGGCCGCGACAAAGGCCCAGATAGTAAAAGCTCTCAAGTCCATGACTCGCAGTCTACAGTACGGAGAGCAGGTAGGAATGAGTTATAAGAAGGACAGAAGGTGGATCACATTTGGCTTTGATATCATTGTTATTTATCTAAAATGAAACATTTTTATTCTAATTGTTTCTTTGTAGGTGAATGAGATTCTTGCAAGGTCTTCAGTATGGAGTGCCTTCAAAGACCAGAAACATGATCTTTTCATCTCAGAGTCTCAGACTGCAGGCTATCTGACAGGTAAAGTGTTTCTTTAAAGTTAACATTTGCACAAGATTCTACGGTCATTTAGCAGACGCTATCTGAGAACAAAAACAACACAAGCAAGAAATCAACCAATAGGGAACAGCATACCGGTAGCTAAGTGCAGTCAGACTGCTGTAAGTCTAGTTGGACACAGGTTCATTGCACAGATTTTTTTTTTTTATCATCCAAAAGAAACATTTTAGTATTTCAATGTTGAAAAAGGTAAGTTGTTGGCCTTCTTTCCTGATCTGATGGTGATTCTTAATGTTTTGCTTTGTCCTAAAAACACCTGCTGGTTTCCTTACTTGTGCTTTAACTTTCTGACCTTCCTATGACTTCCTGGCTCTGCCCTTCCCTTCCTGTTTGCCCTCCTTATTTCCTCCTCAGGGGTCTCCACTCCCTCTCTCCTGGCCGCCAGCAGCCCACTGCGAGGTGGGCTCTAGACTCCAGAGTAGGGCCATCACAGCCCTCCTCTCTGTTTTACTCTGATGCAGGTAGACTCGGACCTGATTCCTTCCACCATTCCCTTCCTCTTTACTTCCATCCTATATTTCACGTTTGTTTTCCATTCCCAGCTTTTCATCTTGCATTGCTCATAATTGCCATGTCATCCTCATATTCATTTAAAATTCTAATATTTAAGGCTTCATACTAGTGTTGTTTCTTTTTTGCCAACATACCAATTACATTTCAGTCATTTTACAATTTTCCTTAATTATTTCACTTATACTCCCTACATGAAGAACCAAAAGGGATTTAAAAATATGTTGCATATAATAAGCTTAAAAAAAGTAAAAGAAGTTCAACATTACCAGTTTTTTTTTTTTTTGGCTTATCAGTGAGATTTGACCATCACATTGGCAATTAACTTTTTCTTTGTTAAGCTTCTTTTTTTTTTTTTTTTTTAATTTAGAGCGTGCTTACAAAGAAATCTGCCTCCAAGAGTTTATTTACTCATTAAGTTAGTTTTTTTATTTAGCCCCTTTAATAAAATAACCATCTTCATAAGGCTGAAAGTGTCTGACTTAATGATTAAATACAGTTGTCTTGCCTGTCCTTACAGAAGTTGCAGTATTTTACTTGGAGATTTCCTCCTCAGTATCATAGTTAAAAAAAAATCATTAGATGCTGCTTCTGCAAAAGGCAGGATTTCTATTAATTTGCCTTGTTGGAAACTATTCCCACCCCACCACCTTTGATAAATCTAAAGACTGCAGTAACCATCATCCCTTTATAAATGCATTTACATGACACTAGGAAAAAAATTAACTAACCATCGTTCAAGTAAAAATGGACTTTCAAAATGCATATAAATGCAACGTCTAGATATGAAGCCGAGCGTGAATAATTCCTTCTAGTTAACACTTAATTAGAATCAAGCAGGGCCCAGGTGTGTATCACAAGTTCCAAAATGACCGTTTTCAGCATAACATATTTCACACTCATTTTGCTTCTTTTAGTAAATTCAGTAACGGTGAAAATGAATTATGATGAACTCCCACTAAAACTGCTCAGATTCATTTTTCCAACATCTAAATTTGGCAGAAATGGGGTCTGAAAAGCAACCCGAATGTGTCTCGGAACTGTAATAATAGCTACACATGTAGCAGCAGCCAGCAAAGAAATGTCGTAGTTTTCTCAAAAGTAAATACATTTTCAGTACATATGAGTAAACTCGAGTGTTCTGGAAAAGGTATGAGCAATAATCTTGTCTTGGCAGATGCATACTCTCTCCACTCATTGATGTTCAGATAACGACACCCAGCCTAGTTTAGTGTTTCACTGTAGCTCATCTGGGCTGTCACTCACCCATTCCACTGTCATTTGTAGGTCCAGGAGTTGCAGGTTACCTTACAGCAGGAACTGGCACCACAGTAATGCCCAACGCCCCACCCCCTGTCGACAACGACATTGGAGACCTAGGCTGAAGGACCCCTCCCATGGTCACGCTCAGGCACCCTGATTGCTCTGCAGCTTCATGGGCGCAGCTTAAAGAGCAACCGTTCAGCTCCCAAGAAGAGGAGAAGGAGAAAGAAGACAGGGGGAGAGTGGGCCATCACCAAAATCTCTGCAACACCTCCTTCAGCATCACTACCCCCTTTATAAATGACACTGAAGTCTTTGAAAATTCTTTGTTTTAAAGGATGACCATATTTGTTTTGTTTCTGTGATACTTTTCTTGTTTCTTCCAGTGACAAAAAAGCGTTTACTTTTTCTATGAATATATTTTTTACTCTAGATTTTCTTTTTCTCAGAAAAATGTGCGAAGACTAAGGCATGTTGGGAAATTGTCTCCTTTTCATCATATATTCTTCTGTTCTATCTGGTTATACTGACACCCGCCACTCATCTGAGGGTTAATGGGATCATGTGTGCCCTGGACCTATCCACATCGTTCATAAATGTGTCATTAACAAATTTGTATATGGATTATAAGATTTAAAATGAGAAAAAAAAGATAGGAATGAGTAAATATCATGCATCATTTCGTTGTCCAGCTTCCCCACATAAAAATGTTGCTTTAATCTTCAGATTGATGCAGATGGTTCTGTTTATTCATAACACAAATCTGTTCTCCTAACTCCCAGCTCTGCTCTTCTTCATACTTCATTCTGCTCACTCTCTCTGAAGGCTCTTCTTTTTGCCTGCCTCATACTTTTTAACGCCCCCCCCCCCCCCAGAATGCAAAAAGCACTAGAATATTTATGAGTGAAACATAGCCACAGGAAATGAGCTTCTGCTGACATGACGAATGACTTTGGCTGATTATGAATCTATGTGAAAGACTAGTGCAATTTGTGAAATGTTCAATGTAATATTACGTATATAAACTTTCTATACTGAATGTACATTTGAAAAAAAAAATCAGTCACATGTGTACATAAAATTTTAAGAATAAAAGGGAACCCACAGTGTTGTTTTTGTGTATTAACGTTGGTTTTTGTTTGTTTTTAGCTGGTAGATTTAATTTCCTGTTGGAAAGAAGAAATCAAAACTGACATTAAAGCAGAAAAATAGTGAAGCAGCTATAAATTGACCAAATCCTAGGTGTGCACTGGACAGCAATGCAAAATTAACTGACTCAACAAGAGTTTTATACTTTTAAACTTGCATGATTTTTTGTTAACTTTACCCTGAAGTGACAGTTCTACACATAAAACAGACGGAAAAGCTGACTGAGTATATAAACTGAAGGCTTTCATAAGTAGGGGTCACTAATTATAAAAATGTGTGTAATTAAATATGGATATGTTTAACAAATATTTGTTATTGCCCTTCTAGCAGTTTATCTCAAGTAAAAAGTTATGTGAGAAAAGTTCTGTGGAGCGAAATTGCTGGAAAAATATTTATTGGGGGGGCGGGGGGTTAAAGGTTTTACCACATTATAAAAACGATTTTCTAAAATATTCTAAAAAAATATTCTGTTATTTGCATCTGTTCATATTGAAACTAAAAAAAAGTAACGATTCTTAATTGATGCATTATAGAATCATGTTGAATTTAATGAGTGGCTTTTAAATGATAGTTTTAATTTGTTTTATCTAAATTTATGGGTTTTCCAAGTAACTGTTTTCATCAATGTTTATATATTTATATATTTTTTACTAATAATTATACATACGTGTTGCGGAACCTTTTAGCTTTCATCTGAATCCAGTCGGATACATTAGTGGTTTACACAGGAAGTTACGCCAAAGGCGCGAATACTATCAACAAAAACTTCATTTTAATATAGCCAAAACATTATGACGACATAACCATTATTTTCACAGTAGTATATTTAAATATATAAACATTTATATATATTTTTATTGTCTTTTTCTTTTCTATATGTTAACACTTGAAGTAGGTTGTGTGCTAGTTGTTTTTAAACAAGCCATCCTTAGACAATTACTTTCGAGTTAGTGGTGACTGTCAGCAGTGTAAGCCTGCCTCATTTGATTGGATATTTGCTAGCCATGTTAACATTAAAATAGCTTCCTGATATAATTCAGTCTTTATAACCTTTTCTGTCAAAGTGACGACGTTTTCTTTAACAGAGGATCTATAGGAGGTAAGTAGCTATATGTTTAGCTATCTAAGCTAATAACAATGCTACTGGTATTAAGGTGTTTGAGATAGTTTTCATGTCAACAAAACTCATGAAAAAAACTTAAAAGTAAAATGGAAATCCATGATATGCTAGAACCAGAGCCTGACTTATCTATTTATTGGTCCCAGTGCAGGTGCGACATGTCCAAAGGAGACAAAGAAGGCCTCATTGTCAAATTTGTGGAGAGTCAAGGATCAAAAACAGAGTATGCTATTAAAGCTTATGAGGTAAAGTGTACTATTAGGCACAGTCACCTATTTAGTCGTTTTTTTTCTCCACTGTTAATTAATTTTGCTTTGTTTTATTTATACAGGCAATATTGGAGCTCCAGTCTGAAAAATACCTGAAAACTATCAAGGAGGAAGATGTTTTACAGATGGATCAGAAAGACAAATCTCTCTTTGTGTTCAGCAGCTTCACCACTCAAGCTTTTCTGCACTGCAAGAAGGTTTTGCTTACGCACTTTTTTTAAAAACAAAAATTATAATTATTGAAGTTTTCTAAGTCACTAAATACTTTCTCTGTCACACAGCTTGGCTGCAGAATAGTAAGTCCACTTGTGGTGGTGTACTGTCTGCAGCAACAGCGTTGTGTCCCTAAAGCAGAGAAGCCTGTCTATAACATGGCTATGGCTGACATAACTATTTGCTGCACCAGTCTTGACAAAGCAACACGGGTACGTTTTTAAGATCTGGAAGTAGTCTCATAGACACTTTAGAGACTCTGTAGGGCATAATCTTTTTATACAACTCAGTGAAGGAGCAAGGTATTCAAATGTTTGCCTTTTCTCACTCTGCAGGTGGAGGTGATGGATCTTGTGCAGCTCATGGGTGGACGGGTTTATCTTGACCTTAATGTATCTGTCACACACCTAATTGCAGGAGAAGTGGGAAGCAAAAAATACCTGGTGGCTGCCAGCTTAGGTAAACCCATACTGCTGCCTTCATGGGTTAAAACCTGCTGGGAGAAATCACAAGATAGGTACGCACATCAGTAAACCTGGTTGTTCTTAAGCATACATAATTTTAGGTCTGAATACAAGCGATCTTTATTGTTCACCATTTGTGTTTTCTTTTGAATAGATGAATTAAAATACTGCTTTAAACCAACTACTGAAAATCACAAGTTAGTGATTCCTTTAGATCTGTCATCTAAGTTATACAATTTTTCTTTGCACCTTTCTGAAGTCTTTTCAGGTATACAGATGTGCCTATAGAGGAACATCTGTGCCCTGTTTTGCTCGGCTGCACTGTTTGTGTGACAGGCCTCTCCAGCACAGAGCGCAAAGAGGTGCAGCGGCTCTGTGAGCAACACGGAGCCAACTACACCGGCCAGCTCAAAATGAATGAGTGCACGCACCTCATTGTTAGCGAACCAACAGGTGAGTCGCCAAGTTCAGATTTACATGAATGATTTTCAGCCCTCACTATTCCTATTCTTAATCACATCGATTCAAATTAGATTTTTTTTCCGCCTTTGAATAGAACTTTGGGTTCATTGCTTAATTTTCCTCACATGTTTTGTGGAGGTAAGTTGAGACAAGTCAGTTTTTTTGTTTTTGCACCAGCCAGTTACATTTCTGTGAAATTGTGTGTGATCATATGACAGATTTTTACAATTCTAAACATCAGGCTTGCTCGCTGTCAAGAGTTTTTTGTCCATGTAAATCCTACTGTTATTTCTACCAAGGCACCCTGTCAGGCACCTGTCATACCATTAGGCCTGTCGCAATAAGTCAATTAATTGCATGATAAGAAAAAATGAGTGCAATACGTTTCCTGGGCGCATAATTTTAGTTCTGGTTGTTGTCTCTACCAACGATTGCAATATGTTTCCATACGGTGCATCATAGTGTACAAGAGCAATTTGCCTTTGTCTACAATGTTACCTACAAGATGACAAACTTAAGACCAAACATTCATTCAGTTTTATTCTGGCATCTTAGATATGTGGTCAAGTTAAAACACGACCTCGTATATGAGCAGATGCCATGTAACTGCTGAGTGGAGGATAAACTCCAGACCAGATATGTTCCAGATAACCAGACTCCTGAAACCCTGGAAGACAATAAACTAGTTTGCACTTCAACCTAAATGTACTTGAGAAATGTTTAATGTTTGAAAGGTTGTATTTAACATTATTACAGCAAGATATTGTTAGTTGAAAAATATCTAAAAATGACATTAATAGCTTAGTGCGATATTATCGTTTCTCGCAATCATTTCTGAGACAATTAATCGCACAGCAAAGTTTGTTTTCGTGATAAGCCCAATAACCATAAAGCTGTTTGTTTGTTTTATAAAAAAAATATGTTGTTATCACACTATTTTCATTTTTTCAATTGCTTTAGCTGTGATCTTGAGTATAATATTTTCATTGGATTCAATGTAAAAATGTATTCGAACATAAAGGCACAAAACAGAAGCTAAAAACAACAATATGAGAAAATGTTCTTTTCAAAAGGAGTGTGAAGAAGCCAACACTTATCCTATGCCTTCTCCACACCCCAGTGAATTTTCACACATACCATCATTGTAATTACACATACCACTGTCACATTTGTTATTCATAATAAACACTAGCTAATACCATACAATGCATCATAGTTTCATAAAACTACCGTAGTAATAACTAGAAAGGCACTCGCAGAGCACAGACCTCTACCAAGCTGCAAAAAAAAACCTCCAGTATCTACCATAGTTTCCAAATCACTCCCAAAAATGCTTGGAATTGAAGTTTAACCAATACCCTTTTCAGAGAAAATCACAAAAAAACAACCAAGTATATTTAGTGCAAAGCTGACAAACAGAGAGATAAACATGGTAAAAAAAAAAAGAGGCAATAATAATATTCAGCATATGTAACAACATTATCTTAGAGAACAACACGTATAATGGCTTCATTCCGGCTGATATTATGAAAACCTATTTTTGGTTGCAGGTCAGAAATATGAATGCGCTCGCAAGTGGAACGTGTTTTGTGTGTCTCTACACTGGCTGTTTGACAGCATTGAGAAGGGCTTCTGTCAAGATGAGAGCAGGTACACTGTAGAGCGCACTGCTGCCAAAAGCACTCGGCCGCACACTTCTACTCCTACAGGTGCCAACAAGAAGGAAGGTAAGCACTGCTTGGGCTTTTACCACTCTTAGAAATTCAAGTACTGTGTTTAATTTTAAGAGGCTTACTATCATATTTAATGCTGTTTATGTTCATCTTTGAAATATGTGTTTTACTTTTCACCTCTAGACGGCCCATCTCTGTTGGGCCTGAGTAATATTTCCGTCAATTCTAGTGTGACAATAAACGACACAGCTCTCACCAATGCCACCATCAGTCGTCTAGAGACACCAGACCCTATAGACAGTCTGGATCTCACTGTATGCCCAGCTGACGATGTTTTGGATGGATGTAAGGTACATAAAGTATTTTTGCTTTTCAATTGATACAGATTAATTGTCTTGTTGATAAGACTTTGATTATCCACAATGTGTTCAAATGCTTGCTTTAGGTTTTTTTTCTATGTGTTTAATGTCGTGCAGCTGTATTTATGTGGTCTGCCGGTTAAGAAGTTGGAGAAGTTACGACGTCTTGTGAATGGAGCAGGTGGTCTGCGTTTCAACCAGCCCACTGAGGAGCTCACACACGTAGTGATGGGAGAACTGGACCAGGAGCTAACAAAATTCCTCTCTAAAGCAACTCACCGGTCTGAATTACAGAAAATAATAGTTTTTCTATTACATATATCTTTTAAGCTTTGGGTTTTGGCGAAAATATACCATAATGTGTTTTGCAGAATTAAATAATCTTTGTATTTTATGAACCTGACAGATAAAGTTTCAGGTCATAGTTGTGAAGCACCTCTAAAAAAAAAACATATCTGTTAATAAATGTATGCAGTCTTGAAGATTTTTTTAACTAAATATTTAGATAATTTAATTAACTTTTGGAAAATCGTTCTTATTTAGACTATTAGGCTAAATATAAATAAATAACTAAATATTACTATATATTTATATCTAATGCGAACAACATCTGTAATATGACACGCACTTTCAATAAGGTTTCTACAAGTATGATTCAGTCTGGCTGTTTTTACTGTTCAAATTAGATTTTTTTTTATTCATCTCTCAAACACAACAGCACCCCCAGCTTCAGGAAGGATGCTGTGCTGAAAACGGGGATAATGGATGGTTGTGGACATGAATAAACTGCCCGCTCGCACCGTCGAGATGCTTCTGTAAAAGCAAAGCTGACAGAGGCTTGTTGGTGGAGAGTTGCATGATGAATATAGCTGTGTTAGTACCATAGACTACTGATGCCTCAGTCATTACAACAGCAACAGTTGCAGGATACTTTGGTGTTTGCATGTTCAAATATAATCTGATTACTTCATACTAGGAAAACTACACTTATATAGTTCTGTTCAAAGTCTTACTGAGGACGTAGTTATAACTAAAATGTATGTAATCTTGCAAAAAATGTTGAAATAAAAGCAGTTAATGTTGAGCTTTGATAGAAGAATAGGAATTGGGAGTTTACCATGTATTTAATTGTTGATGTATATTCATTCTCAGGCCCCACGTTGTTACTGTGAAGTGGCTGCTGGATAGTTTCTCCAAAGGCAGTCTGGTCCCAGAAGAAGAATACTTTCACCCAGACTGTCTTCCTCCTGCACCCGCTGCAGTGTCTGTGCCAGCTCATCACACACCAAAGTCCCGACCATCAGCTGGTCCACTTGCTGCCAGCCCCAGTACTCCCAGTCTAAAGAGAGCAGAGGAGGATCTGCTTTCACAGTACATGGATGATGATCAAACAGTGGGTACGAATCTGTAGCTGCAGGATTTCATTAGTTTAACTTATGATAATACACAAATATGACAACACATTTGAATGTTGGTGTTTTTTATCTATCTTGCAGATTCATACTAGAATGAGTTGATCTGAAAGTAAAGTTATTGTCCTTTTATATTCCAGTTGATATGCCACCACTAGAGAACAACAGCAGGAAGTCCATCAGTGTAGCCGCAGAGCCTGAATCCTGGGAACCCAACCACACGAGAGCGCCGGAGCCAGACTCAACCCTGCTGGAAGCCGGCCATTCAGGCCTATTTTCCCGGAAATCGTTCATCTTGGTGGGCTTTGGTGCTGAAGCAGAGGCAGAGCTGTCTGCGCTGGTTACGGAACATGATGGCAGGGTTCTGATGGGCCGTACCCGTACGGTGGCGGACTACGCTGTGGTCCCTCTGTTGGGCTGCTCTGTGGAGGCCACAGTGGATGAGGTGGCTACAGATACCTGGCTGGTAAAGAACAAAGTTTGGCTTTCTTTCTAGCAGTAAGACAAAGGAGGGAACAAAGTCCTTTGTTTTAAATTCTTTTCTTATTTGTGCTTTTCGTTTGGTCGTTTTTCAGGCCATGTGCGTAGAAAAAGAATGCGTTCTGCCGCTGTCCTCCAACCCTTTGTTCACCCCCGTTCCTGTGAGGGAGGGAGATTCTCCTCTCAAAGACTGTGTCCTCTCTGTAAGCCAGTTTACGGGAGCAGAGAGGGAGTCATTGGTGGAGCTGGCCAAGCACCTCGGAGCAAAGTATTACTATGCTCACACATGTTCAAATAGATGATTTATTTAAACAATATGCCAACCGAGCATGTTTGTTTCTTCTGGTTAATTGTAATCTACACTCAGCTGTTTACCTTTTTTACCTCATGTGTCCTGATTCAGGTTCTAAACTACCTTTCTTTTCTCTCCTTACAGCGTTCAGGATTACTTTGTACGTCTGGCCAACAAGAAGAAAGACATGCTGGCCAGCACACATTTAGTGTTACAGAGTCCGGAAGGGACGAAATACCAAGCAGCAAAGAAGTGGGGGCTTCCTGCTGTCACCATGTACTGGATATTAGAGTCTGCCAGGACGGGTCAGAGGGCTGAGGAGGAGCGTTTTCTGGTTGATCTCCCACCCTCGCCAGGTTAGACAGTAGGCAACCAACCTCCTTCTTTTGTTTGTGTTGTAAATCTTGAATGTTATATCCCGCCAAATGTGGATAAAGTAGCCATCAGGGACAATAAAATGTTTCATTTACTTTTTTTCTTTATATTTTTGCTCTACAGAGAGAAACGAGGAAAGTTTTGTTGGCGGTTCCCAGAAACCGGTTATGCCTCCACCAGCTCGTTCATCTCCAGAAGTGCCTTTGCTGGGCCCACAAAGTGGAAAAGCTGTCACCCCGTTGGATTTAGGTCGCTTTCAGAGCAAAGCGTTTCAATCTGTGTTGAAAAAAATGAAGCTCAAGGAGGACCTCGACACCCCCAAACACAACCAGGAGGACAGCAGAAGGAACCCGCTTCAGAAGGAGCCGTCTCTACAGCTGGACACTCCTTCCCGTTTCCTAACCAGGGACCAACTCTTCAGGCCTTCGTTCAATGTCAAGGTTGGGACTCGCTGAGCAGCAACGGGATCAGCATCTTTTTTGATGAATTCCAGCACTAAATGTTCACTATGAACTCTGTAAATAGATGGTTTTTGTTTGTTTAGGATGCACTAGAAGCTCTGGAAACTCCAGGAGGAAGATCCAAACCAGAGGAGAGGGTAGAGACGCCACTGACTGATCTCATCAACAGGAATCTGACAGTGGCTTTGGCTAATAGCTCACGCAACAATGTTTCAGACATGCAAGCAGTCTCTGCAAGCCCCGAGTTTACAAAGACAGCTGAGAAGGAGGTAAGCAAGTATGCAAATACACAAATTAACATGGTTGGCATTGTTTCAGACTACAGTGATCACATACAAAAAGTAAATATTTCATTTATGTCATCACAGGCCTTTAATGAATGTGATTGTTCAGTAGAATTACATTTTAAAGTTGCATTAGTGCTTTACTTAACTAACATATTTGGTACTGTATTACTTTACTTCCCATCTCATTTTTGTGTGGAAGGCCCCACAAAAAGATGCTGGGCCCCTGACTGGTGTTGTGATCTGTGTTGGGAAGAAACTGAGTAAAATGCAGAGTGAATTAAATGCCATTGCTGCCTCGCTTGGAGCCGACTTCAGGTATTCATCACCAACCATCTAAATGTTTATTCATCACTTTAGGGATCATTATTTTGGCCTTTCTGCTGAAAAGCAACATATTCATTTGTTATCTACTTTCAGCTTTTATGATGCTTTCAGACTCAGGCATCTGTAGTTTTAGAATAGTACTACAAATAGAAATGTTTAAGTTGTATTTGTTTAGCACTTAAATAAAGAACAAACATAGTGATAAGATTATAGCAGATATTTTTAACTTGTGCAAATCATCAGGTTCTTGATTTACATTGAAAGTAAATGTCAACATGGTTGCAAAACGGTAGATTGTGGACCTACCTTTTTTATTTTTATTTATAGACCTCACAAACATTTATCTCATCTCGTCTTATTAAGGTGGGCTTGTGACGACACAGTGACGCACTACATCTACCAGGGTCGGGTGGGGGACAGCACCCGGGAATACAGAGCAGTGAAGGAGAGAGGGCTGCATGTGGTCTCCCAGTACTGGCTGCACGCTGTATGTGAGCTCTAATGTGGGATGACAAACTTTCACTGTTACAGTAGTTGTTTAACTGTATTGTGAAGTGTACGGCAGATTTGGGGTATTTACTTCACCTCCTTTGCAGTGTGCTGAGGAACAGAGGCACGTCCCAGAGTCCCTGTATCCTTTCACCTACAACCCCAAAATGAGCCTAAACCTGAGCCAGGTGCCCAGCAACTCACAGAGGTCGCCGCCGTTAACACGAACACAACAAAAAAACATGGCTGAAGCGAAGCACGGCGACAAGGTCGGTCTGAAAATGTTCTCACCATCTGTGGTTTTTAGGGCTGTAATCAACCAAAGAAATAGTTGGTCGACTGAAGTCCTGAAAATTCAACTAAAAATCGACTCGGGGAGAG
>JBAMHX010000020.1:7688764-7704802 GCA_037177515.1 Pseudomugil tenellus
ATAAAATGCTGCCACACTGCAGAAGTCTTTGACATGGTTGAAGGACTCACAAGGATGAAACGCTAAAACAAAAAAAAAATCTAAATATTCAGCAAACACTGAGACACTGAATAACATGGACGTCCTTCGATCTCCCCCTCCCCCACTGTCTACACTCTAGACGTTATGAAATTAACACGTCATAAAATCGACCAATCAGAATTTTGGTTGACTCAGAACATATCAACCAAATAGTCGACCAGTCGACTTTGACTTTACAGCCCTAGTGGTTTTGTCTGAAAGTTGTCTGAAATATATCACATTTACTGTTTTTATTTTGTTGTGGTGTCTCATTAATAGAGGAACTTAATTTTAACGGTTTCTTTTATTCTTATTTTTTTTAGTCAGAGCTCAATGCAGCAGATGAAACTACAGCTCCGTGCCATGTTAGCGATGGCAGCACAGATCAAGAAGAGATGAACGATACCACCGAAAGGAAGGGTGAGGGTGTTTGTTTTTATTTATTTAGTGAAAACCTAACAGAAGGCCGTGAAAATAAAATGGTTCTGATATTTTAGATTCTCTTGAAATGAGAGAGAACCTCCAAAGACAGCTGCAGGAGATCATGACCGCCACCAAAATGACAACAGGGAGGCGCACTTCAGTCAGACTGGCCAGGATGGGATCAGGAGGCGCTGACTCTGGCCCGCAAACACCTGAAGCAAGCCGAGCAGGACGCAGTGGAAACAGACGGACTCTAGAGGCTCTGAGGTTTACACGGAAAATGTTTCTTCAGGAAAATAATCAGAATTTGCTGAGCTTTTACCAGAGCAAACCAGATTTATACAAAGTCTCCAAAATCGATGTGTTGCAGCTTCACAGCGTGTAAATTAAAGGTTGTGTTTACAACCTGAAAAGCTTTGTTTCTGTGCAACTCACATTGTTGTCCTGTTTCCAGGGTGTACAGAGAAGCAGCCGCAGACACCAACACAGAGCCGTCTCAGAGCGAGCAGATAGTCTGGGACGATCCTACAGCCAGGGAGGAGAGGGCCAAGCTGGCTGATAATTTACAATGGCCTGGCAGCCCCTCACAGCACTCAGAGCCTCTTGCACCTGGACCCCCGCCCACAGCGGAAACTGGACCACAGTTCAAGGACTCCATGACCGACTCAGAGCTGGTGGAGATGGGTAAAAACAGCCACATTTACTTGCAGCTACAATGTTTAGCTGTTGAATCTGCGGTCGTGCGCGCTCCCCAACGTACAGAAACCATTTATTTTGTCCGTTTATGCACACAAATACTTTTTGTGTAATAAAATGAAAACACAATAATAAAATACACATAATAATAAAAATGGACACATTTGTGCAAGTTGTTAAGTGATTGTTGTATCACACAGCTGCTTGTGATGTTATTGACCAACAAATGGGGCAAAGGATCCTGACGCCTCCGTCAGAGGAGAAGGAGGACGACATTCTCACACCTAAAGCTCCAAGTATTGCTTTTCCACTCGCCAACCCGCCAGTAGCACCCGAGCCACAGGTGAGGCTTTGTTCGTGCAAATCAAGTTCAGTGATAATCCTTTTTACAACCAAGGTGCTCAGAGGTTGCTTCATTTCTTTCAGGAGGAGGAAAAAGAAGAAAAACAGCCTCCCAGATTTCAGCTATCTTCCCTCAGCCCTCAGGAACGCATTGATTATAGTCACCTCATAGAGGAGCTGGGTGAGTTTCTCTAACGTACAGCGCTGCGGTGCTGTAAAAACTCAGAAAGTTGCACGATGTAAGACTAAAACCAAACTGGGGGTATTTGCAATTTGGGCTTAGTATTAACCCTTTAATCATGTTTTTACTTTACTATTACATAAGAAATAATTAAACTCATGCTGGAGATTTCTGTTAGGTGTTTTTTTAATGTCCTTTCAGGTTTGTGGTCACATTCGTAGCACCAGCAGTATATCTCTGTGTCTTTCTGTTTGGTACTGTAGGTGGTGTAGTCCTAGACAAGCAGTCCTTTGACCCCAGCTGCTCCCACATCATCGTTGGGAGTCCCCTACGCAACGAGAAATACCTGGCAGCCATGGCGGCAGGCAAATGGATCCTGCATCGCTCGTACCTGGAGGCCTGTCGCTGTGTGGGCTGCTTCATTCAGGTCAGAGCTTCAGTCTGTGCTTTGAAATCATTTTATTCATGTTTTCAGTTCAGAACATGGAAAATAAGTACTGTCTGTAGCAAAGTCAGCATAAAGATGCTCAAATCAGCAAAAATAAGATGCGTTAGATTTAAACTGGGACTATTTAGGAAATTGCTGACTCATAAAATTGAATTTTATGAGTCAGCAAATTTTTGACAGAAACTGATGACAGGTGTAATAACATTGCTCTCGCCTGACTAGAGCTTTTACAACATAAGGATCAGCTATATGTGTTAATATTCTCCACTTTTATGTTTCTTATGGTTCAGGAGGACGAGTTTGAGTGGGGCAGCAGCTCTATTTTGGACGCGTTACCCTCCATCAATTCCCAGCAAAGGCGACTGGCATTAGCTGCTATGCGCTGGAGAAAAGCTCTGCAGGGGAGCTCAGACCAAGGGGTACATACAGGCTCAGCACTGCCGCTGCAGATCACTTAGTATCATTGTGCAAGAAATGATCAAGCATTAACGTCACAATCGTGTTTTTCAGGGAGCCTTCAGTGGGTGGACTGTGATGCTGAACATAGACCACAGCAGAGAAGCAGGATTCAGACGGTTGTTGCAGTCTGGCGGGGCAAAGGTGCCTCAGTGTTTTTTATATGAGCTATTTTCAACATTTTTTTCTCTTTACTGACAAACCAGCTACCTCTCTGTTCAAATTTCAGTTTCATACATTTTAGACAATTTATGTATTTGGGAAAAAGCATCAGAATTCAATATATCTTAAATAGGTACATTTAAAAAGTTACTGTTTAAGTGTGATGGCACTATCTGTACAATGGCTGCTTTGTTTACTGAGATTTATCAGAATAATACACACTGTATTAAAATATTGATGAATAAAACAGTGTGAGTAAAGGAAACGTGGTTCAGTGTGTAGCTGGAAAAACATGAAGTGCATATTCTTAGTCTGGTGGATGTTTCTGCATATGCTGGGGAAAGCCCAACAAGCCCATTTTGTGTTCTTTTAACACAAAATATAAAAAAACTAATCATGCATTTTAAGATACAACAAAGCTAAGCAACAAAAAAAAACAGTTGTTTCTTTTTCCTTTATATGTGTTTTTTTTTTTTTTTATCAGCCTGTTTCCACCTGGATAACCTACAGTTTTTCTACAGGTCCTTCCCAGTCCCTCCCCATCCTTGTACAAAGAGACCTCGCACCTATTTGCTGACTTCAGTCGTCTAAAACCTGGAGACTTCAGAGTGGACATATCGGAGGCGACCTCACAAGGAGTGACATGCTTGAAGCCAGAATACATCGCAGATTATCTCATGCAGGTTTGCAGAGCTCATCCTTATTTGCTGAAAATGGTTTCATTCATTTTTGTATGTCATTAAGAAAATTAAAAGCTTCCTAACTTTTAGCGTCTTGTTCTTTAAATTTCTAGACCAGATTAATAAAGAAGAGATTCAGATGACGTCTTCTTTAAAGAGACATTTTAAATATGGCCTCAGTGATATATTAAATGTTAAAAAATCGGTGTTTCTGTCGCCTGAACTGAATTGTTTTTTCTTGTCCAAGGAGCCGACTCCACCAATTGAGATGTATTACCTGAATGCAGCTCCCTCTGAAGAAACACCAGGTACGCCGTCACGTAAGCGTAAAGCAGCAGCAGAAAGCTCCAGGCTGAAAAAGAGTCGTCTGAACTGAAACTCATAAATACCACCTGCGCCGTTTCAGAACTGTGAAAGTTATTGTAAATAAGATTTCCTTTTGCTTCTCATATGAAAATAAAATAAATATGGCACCTGTTTTTGTAACCGCGCTTTTTCTACACAATGCACTGCTGCTGCTTGCACAGACTTGGGATGGATGACTCAATGATGAGCTGCAGAAAATGTTGAGTCATGCTTTGGAGATGTGGACAGTACGACGTTGCAGTCTGCAGAGGGCAGTGCACCATCGTGTCCCTCACACTTTTCTTGCATATGATTGCACTTAGCAACAAGATGCAAACACAACTCTTCAATTTGCCTGTTTTTTTTCTAGAAAATGATGTAATGTTAGTCATGTTAAACTTGAGTCAAACTAAAACGTATCCATATGATTCAGACTCTTTAAAAGTAGAAACTATTTCAGTTTCTTCAATTATTCCAAATAAAATCCTAAAGAATTTAATGTTTAGGACATTTATAAAGCTTGTGGCTCAGTAAGTAACCGAAAATGAAAGATTGTTTTACTTATTGATGGAATTGAAGTTTGCCTGCTTATATTTACAGCTCATGTCCAGCTTAGGTTTACCATCGTCCTGTCCTTACACAATGTGCTGCTTCATGACAAGGTGCCAGCTGAGGTTAGTCATTCCTTTTCCCTCCCATATGGGCGGATAAGTGCTTTAACCTCCTTGTAGATGAACCAGCTGACGGCCGCCATGCAGACTCTGCTGATCTGTTCGAGATGTGAGGGATTAGAGGAGGAAGTGCTCACACATGCCTCTGATGAGGGAGATGGTGAACAGACATAAAACTGGAGCTTTTAATTATAAAATAAAACATTCAGTTTGACGTTTTAGGAGAACAACAAAGCTGCAGGATGCTTTGGACAATTATCTAAACCAAACATTTAGCCAGACTTTTATTATTCTAAAGGTTTTTGTCTGTAGTTTTCCAGACCTGAATTTATTTCAAAGTTTTTCTTTGGCCCTTTATTGATGTTTTGCTTCATTTTCAGTGTAGTTTTTGTACCTGGCAACTTTCAAAAATATACACTGCTAAAAAAATAAAAGGGAGCACTTAACACAACGTAGCTCCAAGTCAATCACACTTCTGTGAAATCAAACTTTCCACCTAGGAAGCAACACTGATCAACAATCAAGCTGTTGTGTAGATGGAATAGACGACAGGTTTGGCAATTGGAACGACATACCCAGTAAAGGAGTGGTGACCATTTCTCAGTTCTGATGCTTTCTGGCTGATGTTTTGGTCACTTTTGAATGCTAGCTGTGTTTTCACTCTAGTGGTAGAATGAGACGGAGTCTACAATTCACACAAGTGATTCAGATAGTGCAGCTCATCCAGGATGGGACAGCAATGCAAGCAAGAAGGTTTGCTGTTTAGAAATTTTAGATTACCAAAGGTAAGGAGTCTGGTTCTCATGTGAAAAATGATTAACAAAGTTTACTGAACAGGGAGTAAAACAATCAGAAGAATATGACAAACATAAAGACAAAACAGACAAATACAGAATTGCAATTCAGGAGGATTTGATCCAAAGATCTGACAGCAGAAATCTGGAGCAAATTCTGACCAATGACTTGGGAGCATCTTCCTTTAAAGGTTCTGAGTGCGTCGCCGTAACGCAGACACTGTTGTCACCAACAGATAGGAATCATGTCCAGATATAAGAAACATATCATGTGCTGAGTAATCATTTAGGCCTGTTTGTTCTTAAACACAAATGGTACACGATTAAATGATGCACTCTGATGTGTTAATGTGACATTTAACATGACGCTCTGGCACAAGTGAAATGATTAACACATTAATAAAGTTAAATCTCAAATCTCCCATAACAGTAGTGTTCAGAGCATTGAGGTGCTGCCAGGAGATGGGCCTGTACATTAGGAGATGTGGGGGAGGGGGGGGGGGGGCAACAACCCAGCAGCAGGACCGCTACCTCCTTCTTTGTGCAAGGAGGAACAGGAGGAGCGCTGCCAGACTCCTGCAAAATGAGCCTCCAGCAGGCCACACATGTGTCTGCTCAAACAGTCAGAAATAGACTCCATTAGGGTGGTATGAGGGTCCCACGTCCACAGGTGGGGGTTGTGTTTACAGCCCAACACTGTGCAGGACGTTTGGCATTTACCAGAAAACACCAAGAATGGCAAATTCTCCACTGCCGCCCTGCTCTTCACAGATAAAAGCTCATGTGACATGGAGACGTTGTGGAGAGCGTTCTGCTGCCTGCAAACATCCTCCAGCATGACCAGTTTGGCAGTGGGTCAGTAATGGTGTGGGGTGGCATTTCTTTGGATGGCCGCGCAGCCCCCCATGTGCTCGCCAGATGTATCTTGTTTAAAGGACATTAAATCAAACTTGGATCAGCCTGTAGTTTTTCCACTTTCATTTTGAGTATAACTCCAAATCCAGACGTCCATGTTGATACATTGGATTTTCATTGATCATTTTTGAGCGACACATTCAGCTATAGAAAGAAAGCATTTAATACAAATATTTTATATATTTATATATATTCAGATCTACTTGTTACTTTAGTGTTTCCTTTATTTTTGACCAGTATATATATTTATATTATAAACCATTTAACGTGGATCATTCAAGTGTAAAGAAAGACATGTTTTGTAATTCAGCAAAAACTCAACGTTGAGCTGCATCTGTAGATGTTATTAGCTTCCTGCTGTAGACTAAATGTTCACATTCCTTTTCCTTTTATGAAAAATACTAAATATTAAGTTTGACAGACAAAATAGTGTATTTTTACACTAAAAGTGATTCCCAAAGAGCCATTTGCTGAAAACATGGAATATCTCAGCTTACTGTGTCATGTACCCTTCAAACTTCAGAGGAAAAGTAGAGAACAGAAGAAGCATTAACCCTTTAAAAAAAGATGCCCTTTAGAAATGCTTCAGGGTGTACAGTGGAACCATCTAGCCCACTGTTGGCATATCTGTCTTTAGAACTGGTCCCCATTAAAGGGTTACCAAAAGGCCATTCTGGAGGAAGGCAGAAAGGTTCAGATATAAGGACTGAGTGGAAAACCATGGGAACAGATATTAGGACACGTGAATCCTCGTCACGGCCTGTACCTGAATATTTGGGATCATTTTGATGGAATGCAACAAAGAGCAGCAAAATCCTCAAGACCTTCTGGAAACCAGTAGAAATAACCCTGAAGACATATAGAGCTTGTCTAAGATGGCTCAGGAAATAAAAGTGTAAACACAGGAACTAAGAGCTCTACATGAATGCATCAGTAAAATATTGGGATAAATCTTTTAGATAATGCTTGGAGTGTATTTATTTTATTGATTCATTAGCAAAAATCTACAATTTAAGTGCGTCATGACTGCAGAAGTCATATTTGGAGATAGTTTTGGAGTAAGTTTGTTTTACTAAAAAGCTTTAAATAAGACCCTTTATGTCAGTATTATCCAGCCTCTTGTCTCTTAAGCTTGCTGCACAGTTGGCTTTAACCGGCCAGGACATGCATGATGAAATTATTATATATATTATATTCTATTCTAAATTATTTCCAGTCAACAGGTGGCCCATAGAGGTGGGTTAATGCCCCTCTTTGCAGACTGGAATCTGGCCAGGAGCTCAGTAAAACCAGCGCTTCTCTCCATCAAAGTACCACTCCATCCTATTCCATAAGTTGTGGGACAGCACATTTCACCACGTCCCCTCCGAGCCAGGGAGGAAACTCTGCAGCAGTCCTCATTAAAATTCCCCCTCCGTACTCTCACCAGGCAGGAAAACCTCCGTTTTGGTGGGTGGCAGCGGCGTCCTGCGCGCCTCGAATTGCGCACTAATCGCGGATCATGATGCTTCCTCATCGCGCTGCCTGGTGGTGAAGAGTTGCTTCGCGTCACAGCTCAGAGAAGGAAAGGTGGCCTCACATGTCCAGAGGTCCAGGAAGGGGTGGCGCCCTGCGCATCTGATCCATCTGATCCCAGCGCCTGGAAACGCCAGCAGTGCCGCTTCTGTGAGGACGATATCCCGCAACGACGCACTCTGCGCATGCAGTCTGGCTCCGGAGCTCCGCTGGCTTTTCGTTGCTATTTCTTTGGCAAAAGGGGGGGAAGGGGAAGAACATGTGCGTCTGGATGCTGTAAAGTGTGACACAGCGGCTTTGGGGTTGCAATTCTGTCGGATACGCGAAGTACCCGACGTTACGGCGCACCTTGTGTAAAAGGTAAGAAGGCTTTGCCGGTTTATCTCTCTGCTTAAGATCCTGTTTCCTCTGAAGCTGTTTTATCGATCGCACCTGGAACACCTCGGGGTATTGATCACGTTGAGCATCCCCGATTTGGGTTTTTCCAGGCTTTTATGAGTAGCAGGAGGTCTGAATTCCCAGTCAGTGCTGCAGAACATCCCGCTGCAACATGTCCTAATTTACAGCCTCTCAGAAAGCATCAATATTATGTGACATGATGTGGATGCTGAGGAAAGCAGGAAAATGTTCTGATCAAAAGTTAAGATGCTGTTATTCAGCTTCAGAAGATTCCTGTGAGATGGATTCATTGGATGGAGGGTGGATGATGTGTCTGACCACACTTTGATTTGATTAGGAACATATGATTCTAAGAAACATTATGACAAATAAAAACCATTTTAAGACGATCTCAGCCTTCTAAGTCTAAACATAGAGTTGAGTGTGTTTGCTCTTTTTCTAATAGCAGGACTTTGCTTTTCCTCCAGACGGAAAGTTTTAAAAGATAAATCTTATTCTTCCATGTTAAAGATGTCTAACCAGAGTACCCTTCAGTTTGTTTATTGCTTGAGCAACATGGCAGCAACGAAACAGACAAAAGGAGAAACTCTTAAAAAGTTGGAGCAGCAGCTGCATCACCATGCGTCCCATTCAGGAGTAAACAGCACAGCTTTAAAGTGTGTACTAATTGTATCAGGAATGTTTGGTGGATTGCTCTCAACAGACCCCCCCCCCCCCCCTTTCCTCTCCCAGTTCTTTGTTCTATGGGGGACAATCCTCCAGTGCCATGTGTGCTGTGGTGGGGGGAGGGCGCCGGGTCAGCCAGGGGATTGACATCTGTAGCTGACAGTTCCTCGTGGGCGAGCTGACATGAATTAAAGGACATTTATGTGTTGATGCTTCGGGATCAGAGAGATGTCACACAATACTGTTGCTCCGTCTACACTTATTTAATGTAACTAGTGTGTTAAGTAGTTGCTCAGGGAAACATGAGTTGACATTACTTCCAGGTCTTGTTACCACTTTGATGGGTAAAATGCCAAATATGCTCTGGTTTCAGCTCCTTTTTTCCCATCTTCTCTTGTGTTTAAGAAAATATCTTGATTTTGGACTCTTCACTGGACAAAAGAAGCAATTCTAAGATGCTAACTTAGCTTCTGTGATCTTTTTCAATTTTCTCAGTTCATAGGTGACGTGACACCCTTGATGAGTTCATCGTGATGAAACCTGAACAATTCAAGCCTCTTTGATTGACACGAGGACCTTTTCTTTTTCTTTTTTTGAGGATTTCCCAGTTAGGTTATCACCAACACTCTTCTGTAACGATGGTTTCCAAAGTTTGTATCAGTCATTTCAACACTTTCCTTTCTTCAGTGTGACATCTTCTTTCAACTTTGGGAGGAATTCCCAAAAGAGAGCAGCTGAATAATCTCAGCAGCTGCTCTCTTATCACCAGTGTCAGGAAAAGTCTGCATTAACAATAGAGAATCATCCGGAAAATACTCATCTGTCCCAACCAGAGCGGCATACCTCTGTGGAACAAACGTATCAGGGCATTTGCAGGAAAAGGGAAACGCTGCAAGCTGATGGGAAAAGCGTTGGGAGGGGATGTGGCTGCTGCAGCGTGCAAGGGGTTTTGCACTTGTAAGCAGGCGTCCCTCATGACTGGTAGAGAGTGGTACATCATGAGGTGGAATGCAGCCCCCATGGGCCTCTCATGCTACAGAATATGTGCTCAGGATGGACTTTAGCCTGACAAAACAGCAAGTGACCAAAACAGGATTTTACCCAATCAAAGGGAAAAAGCTAGCTAGTAGCTGTTTTGTTTGCTATATTTTCTAGATGCTACGCAGTAGTAACAAAGACCTTCAGCTGCCTTCAAAATGAACTTTATATGAATCAAAAGGAGGTTCATACTCAGGAACTACAGTGGTAGAAAAGCAAGCGACTATTTATGATCCTACACTGCAAAAACTAAAATCTAAGTAAGATTAAACATCTCAAATCAAGGACACATATGCTTATTTTTTTTAAACGTAAGATATTTATTTTTATTTAGTAGTTTTTTTAAAGATTTTTTTAAACTTGTTTTAGGAATTCTTAACATGTTAATGTTTCTTGAAATAAGATAAATTATCTTCCAACAGAACAAGAAATTTTATAGGCACAAATTTTTGTAGTTTTTTTTTCTTGTTTTTTAAAACAAGTTTTTTTGCATCAACTAAAAAGTCCACCTAGAATACACCTAGGCGAGAAGGGCGTGACCTCTTTCTTTTAAGGTGTTGACATTTTAAAGCCATTATACTGTATAGAACTGTATGAGAACAAGCGCTGTTTGTCCAGTGGGGGTATCAGGGTGGATAATATACCATTTGGCATGTCAGGTAAACAAAAGACCTGGTAACAGCTGTAAACCCACCTAGCTTCTGCTGACACCAAGCAGAGGCCACAGGAAGGGCATCTAGGAATAGAGTTGGTAATGAATAACTAACCATTATGATGATTAAAGGGGGCGATGGGCATGGGGAGATAAGACTGTGGGGACCATCGGAGCGTGAGATGTTTACAAGGGGAATTCCTCACATTCCTCAGCTGCAGCCATGCCACTCTAATCTGCACCTCCACCCAGTGATGGTTCCTCTCGGTGCCAAGGGGACCCAAGAGCCCAAAAGGTTTCACGTCAGCAGGGAACTGGTAAAAATGTGTTATGTAAGGCGATTTCTTATCGAGTGTCGATGTGGAAGTTTACAGTAATAATTAGATCGTACGGCAAGTTAAGAATTATTTGCAACGAGTCGCCAGAGAGGTAAAGTTCATACAGATGTGTGTTTTTTAGTGGAGATCACAAGAGATTAAAGTTTGCGGTAATTGTGTCACAATAAGATTTTAGGATTCATTATTTCAAGATGATGCATCCTGGTGGATTTTGGTGGTTTTAATAAAACACAAGAAACTAAAAATAAAACAAATTTCCAGAAAGAACAAGTGAAAAAACTATTTTATGTTGGTTGTTATAGATATGTTGTACTTTCTGTATTGTTGGCCACAGTAGTTTTTTTTTTTTATTTTATGTTGTTTAGGTGTTGCTACGTTCGGCACCTTGGGCCCCTGTATACTTGTGAACCCCTAGCTTTTTCTTTCCTGTCACCATGAGGTTGTTTTGATTGAAAAGTCTTGACAGCCCATGGATGAATTTGATCATATTCCTCTTAGCATGAACTGACCTTTTACTCTGCCAGTGTTTGGATACATCATGGCAGGAAAAGCACACGTTCATCCGTTTTACAATGACTGCTCTGTATGTGGGAGCTGGTTTATGAAGGATACTTATGCTTACTGCAGCTTTGTTTGCAACAAGAGTTATAGATCCTACAAAGATTTGTAGTACAGCTTTACCTTGGCTAAGACTTGAGGTTGAACCTTGAGATGGCATTTACCTCCTTAAAAATGCACAGCAGAGCAGACATGTTTGTCTTTTCTGCAGCTAATATAAGTAATGTTCAGAGGAAACTATTAATGTCTTGTACAAAATATCCTTTGCAACGATAGAAGCAGATCCTTTGTACTATTACACAACAAAGTCAGCTTACCGTTGATTTGTAACGTTCATGTTTTCATTTATTTGCTAGTGAAAATGCACATTAACGAACATTTGTTGTCAGTAAATGTAAAGATGCCAGATTATAGCTACAAAGCTAATTTATTTCGGTAGTTTCTAGGCAGGTAACAAGAACAATTAAAAAGGATACAAATATAACGATGCAACCCAAAAACATTTTAAAATAAATTACATGGTATGGCTAATGGTCACACTACTGATCTGATTTGGCTTAAGTTTCCGCTTAAAAGCAGGTAATGTGGAGGAATTCCTTATTTGAAGAGGAATACTGTTCCAGATCTTTCCAGCCTTCACAGAGAGAGCGTTTTCTCCGAAGGCAGTTTTTCTGTGGGGCACCTCAAAGACCCCTCTGGATGAGACCCTGGTCCTCATGCTACTGCTAGTTTTTAGGAGGCGGGGCTAATCCATGTAGCACTTTATAGATAAAACATGCATATTTAAAATGCTTCAAACAAAATACTTCTTTTCATAGTTTGACAGTAATTAGCTAGCCTTCTCCATTTAACAGTGTTTGCTTGTGTTGTTGATGTCAGAGTCCCTTTAATCTGATTGTCTGCTGTCAAATATGTCATAGAGATGCAGAAGAACGATCATTGTGGAACTGAGAAAGTGAAACGTAAAGAGCTTGTGTGAGTCCGATCAACCAGGAAGCAGAAATGTTGATTCAGGATCAGTCGGTACATTTTCTACACGGGAGATATCTGGCTCTAATAGGATTACAAGAAGGCCTGATGAGAGGACAAGAAGAGTCCAGGGGTAGCAGCATGTCACACCTGCACCCCAGCCTGAACTGCCCCAGGGGGGACAGAGGGAGAATTAGCAGGTGTCTGATGGTTACGGGGTTTGTGGCTGGGTTTACCTATGATGATTGCTCAGAGCTTTTAATGAACAGTGAGCTGTAACGTGCTATTCTGTCAGGTTTAAAAAGAAAAGACAGGCTCTGTGGCGTTTCCGTGGCAACTTCTGAATATTTCTAACATCTTCAGCAAGTGTCTTTTATAAACCTTGGCTTATTATTTTGGAGGACTCATTAGTCCTTCCATGCTAATACACCCAGCTTGCGGTTTGACGCTCTAAAGCGGCACCATGTGCGAAGGAATGAGGAGTGCAAATCTCGCTATGCTAGAATTATTGCCGTTTTATTTCACTGTCAGCAGCTAATTGTTGTGGCAGATTGAGGTGACACAAGGGAACGGCTTTCCCGTCTAGTCTGAAGTGCTTGGTCATCTATACTTTACCCTTCTCTGTGACTGGAGATGTTTCCCACTTCAGAAACACAGTGCGCATGGAGGCAGGGAAGGAGCTTCTGGGTTTGCTTACTTTCAGTGCCCATGTCACATATGGCTCATTTCATGGCTGCTGGAGAAACTGATTGATGGGCCCAGTAGAGGGGAGCTACTGTTCATCGTGTACTGTGTTTGTCAAGGCAAGAGCAGAGAGCTCAGCCAGGTCACATTAGATAAAGAAAACATAGAACCGTTTATAACAGAGAGAGCACTTTTTTTTGGTTGACGCCTCTCATACAACGTCTTCATAACAAATTGCTGCCTTTTTACATTCACAGCAATCTCTGATTGGTATAATCTTAATGTGTCTTTGCTTTACTAGTCTCTAAACAGCAAAGCTGATATTCTACCAGTGTGCGTCAAGCACAACCTCTGTATAAAACTGTATTTTACTTTTTGAATATTTATCTCTGCATCTCCAGCTCATCTGGGATTTCCAAACTCACAAACAGTTCCACTCTTACTGTTCTCCATGCGTCTTTTCAGACATAGCCTTACGATGAATAATAAATGTGCCAAGAACAAACAGATGAATTCACATAACCTCACTTCAAAGGATGCTATGAATATGATCGAAGACTCCAGTAACTGGAGTTTTTGTTCCTTTTCCTTATCCTGTTCCTTCTACTATTCATGTGGTGACAAATTATAACACATGTCACTGCCTAGGTTTGTCCTTGTGAACTGCTATAGATCCTACAATTGATGTCAATCTGACCCATCTGTCCTCATAGACCCAGAAACCATGACTTGGTGTTAAGCTTCAAGTCTTTTGTGACAGTTGTTTGTCTTTTTTAACTTTATTTTTACTCATTTGTTAAATTTGTGCAGCAGTAATACACGCTAGTCTTTTCTTCTGCTCAGGAAAAGCATATGTGCATCTGTTCAAACACAAAAATGCAACATTTTCCTGATTAATTTACTTCATAATGATATCAATGGAAGTGTCATTTTTTCAAATAAGTCTTCGGTGGCTGCTAGAATGAAGATGCAGTATTTTTCTGGTATCTTGTCCGTCAAACATCTCATGGGAGGTGACATTTATTGTAATCAATGTATTAAAGATTGTCATGAGAACTCCTCAAATATGAAACCATCAGCAAGCTAAATTAGAGAGTAGCGTTAGCTCCCATTCTCCTCCTTTGATTTGCTTTCTATTTTACTCAAATGGTTTTAGGTCCCTGGGGGCAGGAAAGCTGAGTGATAATCTGAGACAGCCCATTTTTTAAATTGTTTAGCTTAACAGGGTGGTTTGTTGAGAAAAAATGGGAGAAAAAAGAAAAATCTGTAATCACACTGTGGGGTTTTTGCTTGTTTTGTTTGTGTGCTGGTGAATGTGTTTGTGGTGCTGGTAATGGTGGCAGCGATGGTGGTTTGCCAGCCTTATCACCATGGAGACGGTGGCATTTTGATGAATGGAAGGACGATGATGTAAAACTGGATTGGCATAAAAAAGGAGCAGTAAAATGCGACTGGACACAATCATCTAGCTGTGGAAACAGAATCAGTGTGTCTGGCAGAAGTCATGTTCAAACCCAGATTGTCTTGTTTTTACAGAGAATGGACTTGGCTGCAAACAGCAGGGAGGACAAGGTAAATGAAACTGCTGCTGAGGCTGCTGGAATGACTTGCCTCTTCTTTTCTGAAGAAGAGGATGAGAGTGTTCTTTGGGGAGGAGAGATGACTTGATATTTTGGGTTTGTCGTAAGCGACAAATAAATTGGACACTGTGTGCTGAATATACACAGCAGTTTACTGGAGTATGGAATATGTCAAACATTGTGTTGAATACTGAATTGGGTGTATTTGCATTTGACTTTTTTCATTTTCACACACAGTTGCACAGTGTGTGTGAAACAAAGGATCAGGGCTTTGCAAATTTGACCTCCAGCGTGTTTTTAATCCAAAGATGTTGAATTAATGGTGTAAAACTGCAGGGAATAAGACAAGATGGATTTTTGATAAAATACTGAATATGAGAGGATTCTACTCACAGAGAGCTCCAGATGTGTGCTTCATGTGCAGCCAAGCAAACTGCAGGCTCATTGTGTTGTTTTTATACAGTACAGCTATAATTAAAGACATTAATGTAATCAGATGAAGGAGTTTGTTCCTGGATCATGTTGAACATGTGTAAGTATTGTTATATGTGGATCTATTGTGTACAGAGGTCTTATTAGTGGCTGTAATAGGTTTTATGAGTTGGCCTGGAATCCTTCTTTTGAACACAGATTTGTGCACTGATGGCAAACTTAAATAAGATTTTCCTTTTGGAATAAATTCAAGCTGATCTTTTCTATCAGTGATGACAAGCGGTTTACAGATGGGACAGAGTTGGTGTGGTAGACGGCTTGTTTTTACTCTACTAGGCAGAGCTCACAGCTCACAACACAGGTTTTTTTTTTTTTATTTAAACAAAAAAACTTTTATTTATGCTTATCTGTCCACAACACATTTCCAAACAGGCTTCTGTTTCTCCACATGATGGTCCACCTAGCAGTTTCCCTGCTGCAACTCTGTTATGCACACCTTTGTTTGATTCACAAACATTGACAGTAACCATTTAGAGAAGGGTCTCTAGTTGTTCAGATGTAAACAATACAATGTTTTGACCTCATGAACTTCCCTACAAAGTGGTCTTTTTTTGGTGGCGAAGGAAATGAAGGTACAATAATATATATCCTGTGTGATAGAACGGTGGAGTCCAAACTCTTTCTAGGTTATGGATGGATGGATGGATGGATGGATTTACATAGACTAAACCTGTATGACATGAATGATGAGGAGTTGTAAAGATGTACTGGCTTCTTTTAAATCCTGTAAAACATTAAAAGTGAGTCTTTATTGGCATAAAGACATTTCTGAAGTATTTGATCTTTATTTATTGTGTTTAATTTCATCCATCTACAGTAAATGATCAAACAGGTACATCACCAGCACCATGGTTAATGGGCTGTAGGTCCACTACATGGGAGATGACATACACTCAACGGCCACTTTATTAGGTACACCATGCTAGTAACGGGTTGGACCCCCTTTTGCCTTCAGAACTGCCTCAATTCTTCGT
>JBAMHX010000020.1:7704902-7714929 GCA_037177515.1 Pseudomugil tenellus
TGATTGGCTGATTGGAAATTAAGTGTTAATGAGCAGTTGGGCAGGTGTACCTAATAAAGTGGCCGGTGAGTGTAGTTCTAGCTGTTTTAGAGGCAGTTTTTGTTTTACCATTTTACAGAGCAAGTGGTTGAATTTCAAACAGAAGCTAAAAGATGACTGTATTTGTGGAGCAAGCACACACCAACATATATGCCTTAAAATACTTTGGGTGTGCTTTGTCAGCATTTTCAGTTATCCGTTAGTTTCCCTCCCTAATTGCTTTAAAACAAAGTTTCATAAAGGGAGGCAAACTAATGGAGGACAGAAATGCTGCAGATGCACACCCAAAGGTTTTAAAGGTGCATCATTTGGTTAGCATGTCTTGCAGAGAACTTACGCTTACTGCACAAGCAACTTGTAGATAACATTTAAAACCACTGGACTGCTACTCTAAATTTCAAACAATTGATGCTTGTACTGCTGTTTCATTTGCAGTACGGAACTCATAAACCTGCAGAAATTGCCATCACTGCAGCTCTTAAAATACCTCACAGCTTCCTCTGATTATTCATGTCATTCACTACCTTTCAGCAGAGAACGCCTCATGCTGCACATACTGCCATATTGTCCCATGTCCAACATTTGAAAGGAGCGAGAAGCTGCTGAGTGATGCCGTTAGAGACACCTGCTAATTCTCTCCCAGCCGGCTCCGTCTCCCTGCGGAGCCAAGTTGCTGACATTTAACTATCACACCTGCAAACAGTACGCTGGAATGTCATTGACATTCATTTAGTGTGGCATTGAATTTGCTCATTCGGGTTTGTTTCCCTGCTAGTCAAAGCAAGAATGGGTATCAAAGGGGGCTTTAAGTTGCTGTGTGTAGATCACGAAGCTGAATATTTGCTAATTCTCTAACACGAGAATTAAAGTGCTGAAAGGACTGATCCAACCTGCTGATGTCTTGATTTATCTGTAGTAAAAGCTGTAGTCAGACTTGGTTGATGTCAAAAGTATTAATTTATCCTGTGGGTTTGGAATATGATTTATGATAATCCCATGTACTTGTGTGATAAAATACAACAATAATTGTGTTTATTCTTTTCACTCTTTCACCTTTTAATGTAGGAACTTTGGGGGTGTGGTTCATCTGTGCTTTATCGCTTAATTACACTGTCAGACACTTACCAAACAAATGACCCACAAGCTCTTCTCCTAAGCTTCATCTTCAGCCTCCTGGGATCGGACACCACTGCCTCATTTATAATATCAAATAGTAACTGTGCATGTGTGTGCGTGTGTGTGCATGCATGTCACAGAGCTTCAAACCACGCTGAGTCTGGCTTGTTCCTCTGCTGTTTACACATTCATTAATTCATCCATGAGTGATGAAACCAAAGCTCCTCATCCTCTGGTAATTAAACTTGTGTTGGTGGGATATTTTTCTCCTTAAAGGCATTTTGCACACGAACACACCCTCTCTAAGAGGCTGCTGTCGGGCATTCGAGCCAATGTTTGTAATTAGCATGCTGAGTGACTGCACTGATTGCTTCATTATTTCTCTGATAGTCATCTGTAAGATAGATTTGATGGATGCTATGAATTTGGGAGGTCTACACCCTGTGTTTACTATTATCTAACATCTATACTATAGTCTCCTTCCTATAGATTCTATAGGAAGGAGACTGTACCCTGAAGTTCCTCTTAAGTGGCTTAATATCCATGTTTGAGCCTTTTATATCACACTCAGTTTAAATAAGAAGCATTGCAGTGAAACATAACACAGACACATTAATCCTGATGTATTATGTGCACTTCATGTCCAGAGTGTTGAGTTGTTAAGCAGAAGTTCATCAGAGGAGCTCAGATTCCCCTCAGCGTTCTAAACTGATACAGAATAGTTAGCTTGGTTTGTTTATTGGAGTTTAACCAGATGCTTTGATTAAGGGAGCAATTATCTACCCGTGATTACTTTTATACACTGATATATTAGCTGTGTGTCAAAGTTGGACTCAATGGCAAGTGTAATCAGTCTTTTTGAATCTGAATATTTGAACTTGGGTGATGTTTAAGAAGGGTTTTTTTTGTTTTGTTTTGTTTTTGAGGATGTAACACAGAAATACATAAGAAATTAAGTTTTAAAGTAGTATTTTGAGCTGTAGATCTCAGTTCTCTTGGGTCTAAATGGAGTTGTTCTGTGTAAATCTTTACATATTGATGGAGGAAAAAACACTGGGCTTTATTTAGTGTTTGGACTAACAGCAATACCATTGGGAATTATTAAGTACCCCTAGAGATGTCCACTGCGCTTTTTACGATGCTTATTGTATGAACTCTATGTTTTTGGTCTGAGATACTGAAGTTATATTTAACAGGTACCTTTTATGTATTATAAAATGTCTAGTTTGCTAAAATCTCTACTTTAAAAACATTCATACCTAAAAACTAGTCTCTTTTCAAAAACTAGAAATTCTGCCATTGGAGGCGACGGCTAGAGGTATACCCCCGACCACCCCAATCTTCAATTTCCCCAAACCTCGAATACATATACAATTATATAAACATTCAAGTATAGCGTCATTATGTGACACATCTTCAGGTCATGACCTTTCATTTGCACTTGATTGGATGAATAGTTTCAAAGATATTGCAAAAACAGTTTTCAGGTTTGAAGGCCCCCTGGTGGCGAACCTGAACATGATAAATTACTCAAAATCTAATCAGTTCATCATCTCTATGACATTTATGTATATGCAAAACATAAAAACTAAATTGAATATTGTTCAAGTTATCGCGTTAACATGAAGGATCTGCGGCAGACGCGGTGGCGGACAAGGCGAAACCATAATATTTCCGTCACTTTGTCCGGGGATATAATGAGTCTTTCTGAAAAACAAACTTTATTTTCTGATAAATAATAAGCTCCAAAAATACATCAACCATGCATAGACCAAGACATCATGCTGATGAGATCAATTAAAAACAGTACTCTAAAAGGTAGCAATGCATTGCGTAGCTTAGCTAACAAAGCAGATTGTGTCACAGCATTACTCCCCCTGTGTTCAGGAGCCATTCGTCCTAAGGTAAACCAGTTTACTGAACGCCATTCATTGGAGTGTGAAAACCAGTGAAAACCCTATGACTTCATTGTGTCCACCTGGACAGTGTGCAAATTAGCTTCAAGCTTTGCTAGCTTAAGTGAACAGCATTAGCAACTAGTGCATCCTAAATGGGGGGTTTCCAATTTTTATATCAACAATTAAACTTTATATTAGGTGGGTCTGGCACTGTATATGTAAATGTATGATACATTACTCAACATTTCAAATGTTGAGTTTGGAGAGTTGAAAACTAAAAATGCTAGCTGGTTAACATTTTCACCTCACAAAGTAGCTCAACAAAATAAAGCATGAAGCTTTGAACACAACTCAAAGTTATTTCCTCGTATTTCTTTTGGTAATTGCAGTCAGTTTTATGTGCCTTATAAATATCCTATTTTATATGAGAAGTTTAATGTGAAGGATATTTTGGGAAATGTTCTGCTGCATACTTTAAGTCAATAATAAGGCAATTTAGTTAAGGTTATGTATTTTCTAGTTTTTAAAATGTTGTCTTTCTGATCACACTTGGACGGAAGTATTCTGTCTGCAGCCTGAAATTAATCCAAATAATGTGTCAAAATTTGGTCAACTCCTCCAATCCCGCAGCATTCCCTCTAGACTGGACTTAACTAGAGCTCAATTTAAAATGTCAAACCTGTCACACCTTCCTATTTCTGTCATCTTCAAGTAAACATCAGTCCCAAGTCATTACACGTGCAGCTGCAATAGCAGTTTTTCCATTAAACTTTACACATCTAACTTCAAACCAAACATCACATCTATATTATATTATAGACTGAAGGAAAGGGGTCACCCCTGACTGGATGGAAGGACCTTATCGCACAGATTGTGCCAGCCACAGAGTCAGACATGCTGTGTGTTTGTGTGTAAAAACATATGGAATTTATTTTTATTATAATTGGCTTATTAGGCCTTTAGTCTGTTTGGAGAATTGAGCAACCAGGCGGCTCATCCTTTAGTAAATCCTTCGTTTTCAGGTCTATTGTCCTTGTGTTTTTGTTGAGTGCATCTGCCCTCGTCTGTTATCCTGATTAACATGGAGAAGGTCTAAGTGTGTGTGTGTGTGTGGGTCAGCATACACCAAGCCAGACGCACTCAGGACTAGCAGCTCTTGGCATTAATCCGTCTCACTAATAGTGCTGGATGGAGCGGGGGGTGGAGGAGGAGAACAATACAACATCTTTCCCTCTGTCTCTGTCTTGCTCTTTGGGCTTGAGCCACGTGGTAGCTTCCTGGCGGGAAATATCGAGGCTTGGATGTTCAGTACGGATGTTGCACCTCTCGTTCAGTCGCCCCAGTTGGCTCTCAGCAGCCCCTGCTGCACCGCTAAAGGAAATGAGGTACAATACTCCCCTCATGTCTCCCAAAAACATCCTTCCATTGCCTTCGGTTCCTGCCATTGTCACCAGGCAAGAGGCTACGCCAAGAGCTTGATTGAGGGACTTAGAAACGTCATTCAGTTTGTAATGTGTGAGCTGTTTCTGTAGTTTCGGGCAAGAGTATAAAGCAGGAAGTGTAGAGACACTGTGGAAACAATACGTATTTCCTTCTTGCATTGCATATTTATGAGTACCGTACAAGCTCGCTGTGTCTACCTCATGGACATTCCTGGATGTGACAAAGGGCCTAGTTTCCTGTTGTGTTTCAGACAAACAGTAGGTTCGGTGTGTTGCATAGATTCATAGATCTGTGCTTGAACAGGAAAGCATGAATTCCACGGCCTATTGTCACATTTTTGCTCACTTACATCTTTAAATTCCAGATTGTAGTATTGTTTATGACTCAAAAGGATTTCCTCAGCTGTTTATTTTCATTTGTGATGACATGAGTTTCCTTACTTGCATTTAAAGATCTAAAAAGATACTAAGTAGATTAGATTTCATACTGCTTTGTTGCTTTGAAGCTTTAGAAGGTTGTATCTGTTTTTGAGAAAAGTTTGTATGTTAGTGACTTATTAACTGAATTATTTTCCTTTTCATCCTGTGATTTTACTCCTGTTTTTGCCCATTTTGTTCTTCGTCCATGATTCTTCTTTCCCTCAAAGTGTTAACAGCAGAACTAGAAAACACTGATAATCCTAAATAAGCTTCACTGTTCTGACCCCAAAAGTTTAGGTATCTCACACAGAATGTGCTGGAATGTTAAAACCTGATAGATTATCTATCATCTATGTTACATTGATGACATAGCAATTTATTTAGATGTTTCAAGCATATCAGTGTTTATAATCGTTTTAAAAGAACTAACTCATGAACATGTAGACGGATTGAGATTCAACATATCAGCGTGGATTCACAGAAAGTTTGGCTAGTATGACGATCTAAGATCATGACAGTCCAAGAAACATAGAGATGACATGTGAAAGGACGCAACACCTGCTGCCTTTCTTGCCGAGTCTGGTTAAAGATGTGACGATTGGCCAGCAAGTGAAGCAATGCTGCACTTTGACTTTCCAAACTTTTTTCCGGAATGTTTCGTCTCGTCACATAAAACGTCCAATGGCTCTCTTCTTTTAAAGACAAAGCGACTGGTTTAACATCACTTCAATACTTTCTGTTGTTACTGTCATGTTTCTGACGTGTGCAAATGATGTCACAGGACATTTGGGCCACTTTGCTATACCCTCCATGTCCACATTGAGGTGGATGGAAAACAATATAAATGATCAATTCAAGAAGTATAAGAAAAGAGGCTCGATTGAACTCAGCATGTGTTCTTAGTTTAAATGTTCACATGAAGGAAGAGAAATGCTCATGTTTGCTTTTTATATTGGGTAAAATAATGAGACAGAGCAGATATTTAACTGTTATTTACCTCATGCTCTAACAACTTTAACCCTTTCAAGTCCAACCTAAAGACAAGTGGGCAGAACAGTCTAATTCTTAAAATCTGAAATCTTTTTTTGGCCCTTTAACAAAATGTGAAAAAAAATCTTTTTGTATTTTTCCTCTTTATGACCATGTGAAGGGTCAAAATTATTTTAGTGTAATATTTTGCTTTCTGGTGTTCACCAAGGGGCAGGAAACCAGTATCATATTGTACCATACCAGTTCACATTGGTTTTTAATAAAGTTTCTACCATAAAGTGATGCTAAATATATGAGAAATTGTATGTATCAAATACACGTTTGACTTTATAAGGTTACCACTTCCAAATATACTTCTTGGATTAAAACAATTCTCTCATTTTGCACATAATTCACATTATATGAAACATATGATGTTTCAAGAATAGTTATTTAATCTTTAAATGCAGTTCAAGTTAATGAAATCAGATAGGCTGGTTAACTGTGATAAATGTTGTACATATCTTACAACATTTGTAAAAACAAAGATAATTTGTACAAACTTTGTGGTAAAGATCGTCCTAATAATGCATTATTAGTAATATAAGTTATGTGACTAAACATTGGCATGCATATTTTACAGCTGATCTGCTATCAGACTTCAAACAACCAGCAGACATTTCATATTTTGTCGCTTCCTGCCCAGCATGTTTAAAATAAGCTCATTGCTCCAGCTTGTAATGTTTATTGAACGGGATTAAGAGTGATTTTTTTTAAACATCTGTTCTTCTGTGACTGAAACATTGACATTCATCATAACCTAGAAAGCTCAAACATTTAAGGCTTAGTCTTTTTTATTTATCATCACAACATATTTACTATTTCACCTCTAAAACAAAGATGCTTGATACTTGGATCATTTAAACATACAGCAGAGTAACTTTTTCATAAACTTTTGCAACCATCCATTTAGCTGTGGGTGTTGTCTGGATGAGAGGGCAGCTTAGTTCAGTCGATGTCACAGTTTCCTCTGGTGGGAAACTCTTTGACAAATGGTCCCTCAGTTTAATGTAGCAGCATGTTGTGCTGCAGTGCACTAATAGTGCTTTTACTTTAACTGAGCACAAAGTTTGTACCAAAGCCTGGACTGGTTTTATTGCTCACCATGATTTAGAGTCTTTTTTTAATGATCAACCTGCTCCGTATAAAAGGATAAGGTGCGTTCAGGGAGGCTTTGCATTGGGTAGCTGGAAGATAGATGGTGGTTGACAACACCCTTGGCATTGCCAAACCACTGCTCTTCCATGCAATTTGCTGTGGTTCTGAGGTCTGTTTATCTCAACTTGGAATACTTGGAAAATTATTTTTCAGTCTACATCTGGAGATTAAGAAAAGATTTTCCTTCACAAGCAGAGCAAAGAAAAAGTGCATATCCTAAAAAATTATGTAAGAAAATAGACAAAATCAGAGTTTAAGGCTTTATTTCCTGCTTTTTGCTACAGTGGAAAGGTGGGAAAATGTTCCATGTTCCTTTTTATGTGCTAAAATGACAATACTTCACAGAACATAAACATGTAATTCAGAAATACTGTACCTTAATGTACCTTATTAATGTAAACATCAGTGATTTTACACTTCAGCCTTTTGTAAAAATATAGAAAAAAGAGCACTCTGTCTCCTGCTAAGCTATTCTCTTTCTGCTGGTGTGTGCTTTCAATTCAACTCCTGAAAGCAAGGCCACCAGCAGGTCTGCCATCACCTTCGTTGACAGACAGCGAGGTGTGATAGGTGTTCAGCCTGCTGCAGATGGGCTGTCAGACAAAGGACAACCTAGCTACAGCGTAAGTTCTCAGAGAATCTGATGTAGTGCTAATGTCCACCCACTGACGTACAACCCTCTACAAACTGACAGAGTACCAAAGTGTCTCTGCACTTTAAACTTTTCTGTTGCCAAAAATTCACTTGCTTAGAAGGCAGAATAGTTGAAAAAAATGCTTGCTGGGCACCATGAGCAGAGCAGCTGTCTTCTGAAGAAATTTCTGTTCATTTGATGTCGGAGTAGCTTCCAGGGGAATTCGGGGTCAGAAGATGCCCAGAACTTAAAGTGGAGGCTTTTTGATATCAGACGTCACTCTGCTATTGAGTCAGATGTTTGATATTCCTGCCAAGGTTTCAGAATCCTTATTATGCTTAATACTACTTAAGTGTGAACATGAATCCATTACTCTTTGCCTTCTATTAATAAGATTTTTTGCAGTTTGAGTGGCAGCTTCACAAACAGAGGCCCCAAATTTATTAAGCATTGAAAAGTTAAATAAGTAATTATTGTGATATGTGCAGCAGAACTCTGGTATACTCTGGTATATCACCAGTGCTCCCGTTGGCGGTGGATATTCTTTGTGTGAGCGCGATAGCGCTAACAATTTTTACAATTGGATTTTTATACTCCGCATACCTGTTTAGGTCCTCAAGTGACCAACCTGTATTGAATTTCACGATTATTGGATTTATGGTTTCATCACCAGGTGGCGCTTTATGCATGAAAACTCAGATTTTTGGCTATATCTCTGGAACTATTTGTCTCACTGACCTCAAATCAAGTGCAAATAAAAAGTCATGACCTCAGGATAGATGCTGTCACAATGTCATACCAGGTTTATTAAAGTTTTAACACCTGGTGGTGCTTTGTGACTGAACATGTGCGACTTTATATTATTGTATTGTGTCTATTCAAGGATTGGGAATAGGAGGATTGGGGGCTTTTGGAGATATATCCCTAGCCGTTGTTTCCGACAGCATAGGCCTTGTTTAATCTTGAAATTTGACATATGGGCGTGTCCTTTTGATTGATAGCTATCTAATATCCACCAGCAAGAAGGCAGAGTGCAGCTTAAATATGTTTTTTGCACAGCTAATAGTGTGCGTTAGCATTAGCCTGCCTACCTGTGTTAGCTCGTACCTTTAACACTAGTTTAGCTCTTAGCTACAGGCAGTTTGGTGTTTGATGGGTGTCAAACATCTCTCCCGCCCCCACCTCACAGTACCTTCTCAGCTCAGACTCTTTGCCTACTCTTGTATTTTCCGGGAGTGACATCACGCTTGGCGCTGCCAAGATGGTGACCGTGTGAACCGTCCAGAGAGCTTCAACTAAGCTATTCTGAAAAATACAGGTGATGTCATTGAGAGTGAATCCTCCATTTTATTATCAGTCAATAGTCATAGCACATATTTTGTTAAAGCTACAATATAAATGTCTGCACTAACAGAAACTAAAAGAAAAGTAACCCTCATTAGTTTAAAATGAAGGAAGTTTGAAGCCGCTGGCAGACCTCAGTAAAAGGCAATTGACACCCTGTTGGGAGTCACCCAAAAGGAACCTAAGTCAGACCATGAGAAGCAAACACCTCTGATCTACTCAAAAAACTTAAAATAGTGTGAAAGGAACTGGGTATCCAAGCATCACTTCATTAATTTCATTGCCTGCAGTCAAACGTGACGCCATGGCCGCATCATTTTGCAGCAACGTCCTGTGAAGATGAATCTAGGATCAGTCATCATTGCGAGACAGATTGGATGCTTGAGATCAACTTGTAGAGACAATGTCGGGCTGTTGGTGCTAAAATGCTTCAGACAAAAATTAGACAATGTATTTTAATTCTTATATTCACTGGAGATTAAAAACATACATACTTCAAAGAATTTACCAATTTATTTTAAATTAATGATTGTTTTTCAATTTTGAGGAATTACACAAATGAAGAAAAGGCGTGATGAAGCTTGTGTTAATTTTAGTGTAAATTACAAAAAGAGTGAATATGGACAACATTTTTCCTGATGTTAATTGTATTTCAACTTATTTTAATAGGTTGTGTAATTAATTATGAGCAAAAGAAGAACACAACGGACAGGGAAGAGAGTAATAATGAAAAAAATTATTTAGAGATCCAGTAAATTAATGAAAATCATTGAATTTTAAAAGATTTCACAAGACAAATATTAAAAACACATGTAGGCCTATGTCTATTTTTACTACATTCATTTTTTATTTCAGTTAACATTAAAATAAATGTATTTCAAAATTATTTGAATGAAAATGTAAAAAAAAATGTAAAAAATAATTCTGATTATTGTTTAGAATTTTAG
>JBAMHX010000020.1:7715029-7725839 GCA_037177515.1 Pseudomugil tenellus
TATATAATATGTAGATAATATGTAGTGCTGTTTTTCTGTTAATTAATTTTTTCTCCTTTTTTATTTTATAAAACTTATTATTATTATTATAATTTTTTCTATTATTATCATAGTCTTACATCAAATTAAAAGTGTTATGGGTGAAAAGGAACATGATGAAGACAATGCATCCGTATACGCATTTATCATTTATGGTTAATAATGAAGTTGGTGCTTTCTGTAGACGTTGCTTTGATGCCTTGAAACTATTTTCCATTTATTTAAAAAAGAAAAATCAGCTTCCGCTTTTTACTTTAAACACTCTCTTTGCTTCAAGGGACTTGGAACATGGCCATGAAGTTTAAATTAAAATGGGACAAGAGAAAGAGGAAGACACAAAGATGAAAGTATCACAATATAAAAGAGAACATGGGAGAGAGATGAATTAAATAAAGCCTTGCAGCTGAACTTTTAAAAATGTTTCCCTGTTGCAGAGCTCTCTTTCTGCCATCTTTCAGCTTCAGGAAATCAGACTCAACCCCAGACTTGACAACAATCCAAGCTGGATATCAGACCAAATTTCATAACCCAACAACCTCTTGATAAAACTGGATGGATCACTTTGTGGGCAGCTGCACCAGGAGCTGCAACTGAATCCACATTAGCTGAGTTTAAATCAATTCCTTGCATAGTATTCCTCCGTAGCCATTCAGAAGTTAAAGAACAAGTACATCAACGACCAGTGGTACAATCTGCGATCGATTAGATTGCGTACTTCACCAACGCTCTGCCAGCCTATCATTCCGGTGTAAATTTAAAACTTTGACACAGATTACGTGGATGATTATGCTCTCGTTATCCAATGCTGTGGCCTCATCGACCAGCACCGGTCAGATAATCAATGAGGCAAAGCGGGAGAGACAGACTTTACATATCAATCTGGCAAATCCAGTGATGAAGTTGTCCCTGGAGATCTGGCTGACAGAGAGAATTAAAAAATTAAACTAGTATTACTCAATTTTCTTCTGGGGTTTTTAAATTATAAAAGAAAAAGGGGATATAGAAGTGTATTTTAGCTGTTTTTCCACTGGCAGTGGATGTTTTTTTTTATTCATTCTCAAGACTGCTGACCATTCTGCCTTTTTCTTCCCCATATAACCTATTTTTGATGAACAAACCAATAAGCACTTTGTCGACACAACATCTGATTCAGAGCCAACCCCCAAAGGAAAATAGGTAGATTATATAGCTTGTGTAAAACAGGACAAGTCAAACCACAACAATTAGAAGAGAGGTTTTAATTATAGTTGGTAGCCTTTTTCTAATCATTATGAATACCAATTAGATGTGTAATTACGTCTCATAAACACTTGAGTGATAAAGTATTCAGGGGAATTGTTGGGATGGAAAAAGCTTCATTATTATCCAACTTGCTTCAGAACATGCATCAAACCCTGAATCACTCCAGGAGATGCTTTCATTATGCTTTCAATGAATCCTTTGAAATTTAGCTGTAATCTGAAGCCATTTCCACCTATTCTGGTTATTTTTAGACTCTGCCACTAGTTGTGACAAGCTTAGCGGGCTGTGACACCTTGTAGCGTCATGTTCGTTTTCATTATCAGTGAGCTGCTTGCAGCAGCAGTCAGTCATTCAGTCAGAGGCTCACATAAGGAGGAAAAAGAAGAAGAGGAAAAGAATGGAGAAGGAGGGGAGGATATTTACGACTCAGACGGCGGCGAAGGTGACATGCATCTCAATATGTGCTTCTTCATCGTCTAGCTTGTCTAAGAGAGAAGGAAGAAGGTTTTACAGAGATTTATGTGGGCGGTGTGCCTCAGGGTCAACTGAATAATATCATCGAAGACCAAACACACAAGAACACTTAGGAAAATGTAAATGTATTTCTAAAGTTATAACAAAACAGAAAATATTACAACAAAATAAAATAAAACATTCGAAAGTGCCATCACAAAGCAGACCAACATGGTGATGGTATACCTGTAAAATACTTTTAAATGACTTTAAATGTGAGTTCTGCAAATGTATCAGCTTTTAATACAACCTGCCAAAAAACAACAAAGTGAAACGCATTTATCAAAGCATTTAAAGAGCTGTAAATACCTGCTGCTGCAACACCTAGCTTATAAATGAAACAAACACTAAGGTTTTGCTTGTTCTAAATTGGCCCCCCAGCACTTGGTCTTGGCCCACTGGTCAATGTTTATATTTAGAATTCTACAGAGCTTGATGAAAACGATAAGAACAATATCTGTTACCATTAAGCCTCTAGTAATATATGCAGGGCTGTATGGGTAAAAAAAAAAAAAGCTCATTCATGGCCTTTCTGTTCATATCAATTGTAATACTTAAAAGCTTAAAAATTAACTTAACTAATTAAATTAGCACATTTTTATATATTTATTTTTAATGTAACAGGGACAGAAGATGATTATATACAATATAAAAACATACAATGATCTATTTGTAGACATGTGGTTGTTGCATACCACACAGCTTATACTGTATAGTTACAGACTACATTCAGTAGAGGCTGTTTCCTCTAAAGTTGATTTTTTTTTTCTTTTTTTTCCCTTGCAGAGCTCTTATGCTGTAACAAAAACATGTTCAAACACAGTGTTTGATTAAATGCAACATCTCAACAAATGTTTGATGAAAATTTCATTTTTTATTTTCTGAAATGATTGACTTTCATTTCACCTGTGTTTGTGTAAAATTTGTTGAATTTGCCTAATTTTAGATATTTTCAGCTTGTCTGTTTTTCCTCTCACTAACTTTAGTCACTTTCTTTCATTCATTGAATCTGTGATTCAGGCAAATGATTAGGATTACATGAAGTATTTTACAGTAATACTAATTCTCTAACATTAAACAGACAATATGCAAATACCTGCAACCCAAATACTGTGTCAGACCTTTTACATGTGTAAAACACAAGTTATTAATCCAGTGTTGGGTTAGTTACTTAAATATTAGAACAGAAATGATGATTTTACCAACTTACCAACCTCGGTACCACTACATCGCTGGTAAAGTCATAAAGTCAAACATAACGAATCACTAAGTGTCTCCTCTGCACCGATGTCAGACTTTTGCACAGATTGCTGCTCAATCTTTCCGGTGCTTGATTTACGGTGTGCGGTGTCCTCTTTTCAGATATAACAAGTCTATCAAAGGTTCTTTTTCAGGACTCTGTTACCTGTAGCACACCCTGCACCAGACTCAGCTTTCAGTGTGTGTTACATAGTGTATCTAAATCAGTCAGTCAACTTGGCCTTCAGGTGATTTTAATGACAGAACACGCTCAGTCTGACACTTTTCTTTGTTGTGCAAAAGCCATTAAACAGGTTGGAATAAAGTCAGACATCATGTGAAAAAATGAAGAATTTTAGAGTAAATACTTACCTGTGATAAGATTTCCCTAAAGACAAACAGAAAGTCAGATGGACTGTCTTCTTGTCCTCCGGGGTGCCACTGGAGGCAACAGTTACCAGTACACTAAGGGTATCTAAGCTGCTTTTGGCAATATGAGTGCAATAGATGAGTCAGCATTTTAAAAACCTGCATAGATCTCTGAGGTAAAAAGGCTGTAAGACATGCTTGAGAATTCAACTTTTTAATTTACTGAAAACTTTGAAACATGTGAATCAATTAAGCTGACATTAGAGTCGGCTGATTATTTGAGCATTTCACTTTAACTTAAAGTTAACTGCAGGGATACATTTTTTAATCTAAGAATTTCAATCTGTGGAGATAAAGATGACAGATTTACCTTAAATTTAATATTTGGAAGTGATCTGTCACATGACAAGTAGGACTTAACATTAAGTTAGTTGATTTACTGATTTTGAGACATTGATATCATCAGGACAAGTTGACAAAGCTGGGATCTGAGTATTTATGTATTATGGTTTCGCCCTGGGAGCCTATCCCAGCAGTTATCAGGTAAGTGAAAAATAATTAATTTAGATTTTGCATATGCATAGATATCACACAGATGATGAACTGATTTGATTTTGAGTGATTTATCATTTTCGTGTTGGCCACTAGGGGCACTGAAACCTGAAAGTGTTCTGGCTATATCTCTGAAACTATTCATCCGATTGACCTAAAATCAAGTGTAAATGAAAGGTCATGACCTGAAGATGTGTCACATAATGACGTTATACCTGAATGTTTTTACATTTGTATATGTATTTGAGGTTTGGGGAAATTGAAGATGGGGAGTGTTCTGGGATACACTCCTATCTGTCACCTCTGACAGCATCATTTATAGTTTTTTGAACTGGACTTTATTCAGACTTGAGTTCTGGTCTGGAGTTAACTACTATATGACTAAATGTCTTTGGAAAACAAAACTGGCCCTGGGATTTGAATATTTTGACATTTGAGTTGTGGCTAACTCCCTAAAAAATGTCCTGACTCAATCTTTAATGATGGGAAACGTGGTTTTCTTGTGACTTGACTGCCTGCAGACTTAACAAACCTCAACTTGCTCTTTGCTCATGACCTTTTCTGACCCTTTAAGACCTTGAACGCTGACATCAGACATGCTTTGACATACCTGGTATTTAAAATGGACCAATTCCAGAAGATTTAGCACAGCTGTGAAATGCACACACTGGTCAACTTTCTTCTTATAAACTGACTCCAGGCCAGCTGTGCAAAATAGCAGGAATTCTAGTTGGCTACCATTTATCTCTTTGTGTCTTGTATGGGTGCTCACACGCCCACAGATAGGTCACAATTCCTCTGATGAATTGCTTCAGTCACCGGTGTGTGTCTGTGTGTGCTGAGTAATGAAGAGGAGAGTGCTGTTGCTCTTCTACTCTTCAGCTGCCCCTGAGCACAGGTGCTCTGTTCTCTGAGTGGGAGTTCTTTGCTGATCGGGTTTCAGATTCATTCATCCAGCAGGGGCTGCTGAAATAATGTTGATGCGGAGTGAAGACGACCATCAGATTGTGTATTTTTGCACGCATGCTAATGAGACATCAACATGAACATTTGCAGTAGCACAGTGACTAACCCTCACCCACACACACTGCAATGTTGCTCTCCTTTAATCACTATTGACAAACGCATCATCTTTAATGGTGCACTGTCTTAGTTTTTCAGCACTGACATGTACATTATATTAACTGGGGGAGAAAATCTGAGTGGTGGATTTGAGCTGACTGTTCTGAGCACAGAAATCCGTCTGTATGATGTTGCAATTTGAAGCATGTGAGTGTAACACTGCAGGTATTTCTACAAGTGGAGTTTTGTAATTCTTTTGTTGCACCTATTTAAAGGAATTATCCCAAATTAATTATCCTGCAGTATGTACAGTACAGTTATTTGCTGTTAATGACAGCAATGCAAACCCATACATTTAAAATAAAAAAAAGTATTTTCTGTTTGAACGTAATTTCATCAATACTTAAAAAATGTATTTTTTAAAAAATGCTGTGAGTATAATATGATTTAAAGTCAGGTGGTCATAAAATATTGCAAAATCTTTGAGCCTGCAACAACTTATTTAACCCCTTAATGCCTAATGTTGCATATTTGATACATGCACTTTCTGAGACTTTTTTCATTTTATGGTAGAAACTTTATTCAAAACCCAGTTGTACATTATATAATACTGGTCTCTCTCCTCTTGGTGAACACCAGAAAGTAGAGGACTGTCAGTTTTAATATTTTGAGCTATCATATTGTAATTAATGGTAAAAATGCCCAAAAATAAATTGTAAAATATTTTCAGATTTTTTTAAAGGACTATAAAAAGATTTACGATTTTAAAAATGAAAGTTTCTGAGCAGTTGTTTTTATCTTAGGCATTAAGGGGTTAAATATATGTGATGCAATGAACAACCACAGTGCAGCACATCACATTTTCATGTAATACATGAAATCATTGGTACGCATCAATCAGAGAAAATATCTAAGAGATGCAGAAACTCCTTCAACAATGTTAAGAACGCTTTATTAAACTGGATGTTTGGTGAGAAACTACTGTCTTCTACTGAGAAATGTAATCAGAAAAAAATCCTGAATGATGGTGCTCGCACATTTGGTGAAATCAAATTGGATCAAAACAACTGTAGAACTCAGGTTTATGCTAAATAGTGAAAGTAGGAACATTTCCACATGTACAATGTGAAGGAATTGTGACTGAACACCCATGTAGCAATAACAAAACAAGAAATGGGAAAAAAGGCTTCAGTTTGCCAGACAGCTTAAAGATTGGACTCTGGAGCAGTGGAAGAGGTCATGTGGTCTTCCAAGTCTAGATTTATCCTTTTCCAGAGTGATGGGAGCATCAGAGTAAAAAGAGAGACAGATGGAGTGATGCAGCCATTATACCCAATCTGTACTGTACTAGCCTGTGCGGGTGGTGTATGAACTGGGGTTGCTACAGATGGTTAGGTCTAGGTTCACCAACATTAGGTACACAAAAAATTAGATCAGCTTATTACCTGGATATACTAAACTACCAGGGTTTTTCCATCAATGGATTTATTTCATGATAGAACGGCCATATTCCATGTTGACAGTAACATGATTCATAGGGCTGAAATGATGAAAGACTGGTTTAAGAAGTATGGAGTCCACACCAGAACCCCTCTGGTTCGGCAGGCTCGTACCATTGTCATGAATGAAGTGGAATTAAATTATAGCTCTGCCTCATAATCCAGTTTGGCTGTTGAGGCTGCAAAATGCAACCAAACATTGAGCGAAATCTTAAGAAAAGTCACATGATTTATTGTGCTTCTTCTGGATAATGTTGTTGCCTCTCTAAGTTTTGTTTCTTCTCGCCGTAAGAAGTTGATACAGCTTTCAACACGAAATCCTGTTTTGTACATCTTTCAGAGAGAAAAGAGATCCTGATAAAATATTTGACACTGAATATAACAAAGGTAAATGATCTAAATGTACATCGCTATACTATCTTGTGTGGTTATTAAGTAAACTAATGGTACACTTCCTTTATAATGCGTTATTTAATAAAGTTATATGTGACTGGACAATTAATATAATTGTTATGTAGGTGGGGAAAATCCCTTATTTTGGATCAGTTTTCTTATTTTTCCACCATATCCTAAAACAATCCAAATTCTTTGTATTTGGTTTATTTACTGAACAAGTTGATTGCTAATTTTGTCTTCCTTCCTCCCATTTAACCATATGACAGGAACAAGGGTTGTTCTCTCAACTTTCCTATCAGAATAATGCAAGCTGGGAGCATTTTGATGTCCTTTTATTGGTTTGTCTATGAGGAGTAGGTAAGTAGGACCTGAAAGGAGCTGTGCGTGCTGACTGCTAACCTTTACAACCGCTAGCAGCTATCTGCTAACCTGCCGAGTTTAACATAGAGGTTTCGGCTATCAGTTCTCAGACATGTAGGGATGGGTGTGTTAGACAGGAAAACTACTTCTAGCACCTGCTGCTTACATTTAATTTGGGCCTGCAGTTGCATCCAATCAATACTTGTAATCATTTACGGGTTGTGTGTCTGCATCTTGGCAGGATAATGAAGTTATCAGATCCCCACAGGTTAGCCACAGTCTCTCTTGTGCTTGAGTGAATGTTTTCATTATCAGTTTTCTATCAAAAAAAGATGTTTTAATTACGAATGTGTTCATATTTATGGACATCAGTCGGCTAATTTGTTGCACAGGCTTGTGTAAGTGCTGTGTAGCTGTGAGAACACCATAATGGCATCCACAACCTCAGATGTAAACTGTGACTTCACAGTCAAGGTTTCAATCAGCTGCAGGTTGGGCGACATTATCACAAGTGCAGGAAACACGTGGCCTGAGCAAGACTGCAGCGCGGTGCTATCAGGGAATATTTGCAGATTTTCATCAAAGAATAACACAACATCAAAGGAAGTATGGACGCCCTCTGAGTATGCATGTCCCCTGGGTTGCTGAGGAAGGGCAAGGCTGAGGGAAGTTACTTTTGCAAGACTTGAAACGGAGCAATCTTAGATCACACCACGCCAGACTTTGATGCAATGGATTCAGCAGCGGTTTAAACTAGATTTTACATGGCACTGCGCAGCCAATCTGCTGGAAATACTAAAAGATAACGAGAAAAGACATAGATGTTAGCGATTAATAGCTTCTGATGTAGCAGTTGGATTCATTTCGGATGAAATTAACAATAGAAAAAGTTGCATTTACTTCCAAGTCCTAGTTTTTACACCTTTCCTTTTTTTGCATCTTCCTCCTGAGGCAGAAGCTGGCCGAAAGCGCCCTGCAGTCCGTGACAGAGAGATAAACCAAAGCGTGAGAGTGTGTAGAACCAGACCTCGAGACGGCCAGAGCAGTTGTTATTGGAGGTCCGGTTATCAGTTGACTGTGAGAGCATAACACTGTTGTTCACACCATCTTCCTTGACTCCCACACTCCCGTTCCCTTCTCTTCTGTTTTGGAAAAGCTGTCAAGCTGCAGCCACTGCTGGCAAACAGCCAGCCTGTTGCCACAGTATTCCTATAACAGCTGAATACAGGGAAGTCCAAAATTAAAAGCATTGTTGTCCCTGCGGCTGGTGTGCCACAAAACAATCGAGCGACTGGTTTATTTCATTCTGCCATCTTGCTTGACCTTGGATTTGGCCTCTAGTCTGTGCCCCCTCGAGTTAGAACTGGAGTCCAGGAGCTGCGTGGACCGTGTCCTGTCAGCAGAAACACAAACACAAATGAAATTCAGTATGACTTTGTCTTTTTACATCTGTGGTGAGTAACAATTTCTAAATTTTAATCTTTTTTTTTCCCCCCAATTTAGTTTTAAGCCCGAAAATGTCCTTGTGAATGAATTTGAATATCCTCTAATGTACCATTAAGGTTGCTATGGTGATGGCTGCCGTCTGTGTGCATGTCAGTTGCCATGCAACTTTTTTTTCTCCTCTCCAATTGAAAACTAAGCAGCCACATGCAAAGTGCCACTGTGCATCAGATGGAAATCAGTTTAGCTTGTAAACCATATCATCGCTGGGTTTGGTGTTTTGTTTTGTTTTTTACTGCGTGTTTATTAAAAGGTTTAAGTTGGTGGTTTGTTTTTGCTTTTTCATGATCATTTGGACCATCCAGTTTCATACACACTACAGTCCTTTTCACTGCCAACACTTGTTTGCAGAGCGAGGATCCAGGCATCCATCTGTCCTCTGAGATCTACACAGAAAGGTTTTCTTTTCTCTCGCTGGAAGGAGTTTCACAAATATATGAAAACAAGCATATGAAGTCTCAAGTCTTACCAGCTGCTCAGAAGTACGCTTGAGGTATTTTCCATGTTCAAGCCAACCTGCTGCAGATGCAGTACAAGATCCCGGCATTTGATGTTGTTGGTGCAGAATTGTGTAATATTATCAATGAATTGTGCTTTAATTTCATAGACAGGAACAGTCCGCTGTTGCTGCGGTACTTCAGGATAAACATGCCTGCTTTCAGAGTAGGTCATTTGCATTATTAAAGTTTTTATGCTCCACATACATTCTCCATCTGCCTAATAGGAATTCTTCACTGGCTCCTCTACCTCAAACAAGTAATATTTTCTGAAACTGAATGCAGTTTTCTGTGTGTAAGTGCAACAAGCCGCTGCTGATGGGCCCGTGAGCTTTAACTGCAGCATCTAAGACTCTCTGTCATCCTGTTATTATCTTTTACCTGCACACATATGCTGAGCTAAACTATTACTCAAAACCTCAGCAGGAATCCTGAGCAGCTGAATCCTGTCCAGGTCTCCTGTCACTAGCCTCATCGCTTGTGCTCTGCAAATGAAAGAATTTTTCTAAGAGCTTGCGATGGTCTGGCAGCTTTGATGAGGCGTATTTACCTTAGAGAGGCTCAACTTCTCTTTATGCATCCTACCATTCAACTCATTAGAGCAGGACGCTAAAAAATGTAACCCCAGCCACAGCAGTGAGGAGATTTTACTACTGCAGCGTCATACTGTTTGGATTGTATGAACAGATGTTTGGGATGGTCCCAATTTTTTTTTGTACTGTAAAGCTGGAAGAACTCCTGTTCTGCTACTTTTGTATTCTTGCAACCTAATCTTTTCTAATTGCTTGCACCATCTTACAAGTGAGTCTGTATCTTTGTAGTCAAGCTGTGAATGAGCAGCGAGGATCTCTGTTATAGGAAGGGCCGAATTGTGTGCACATGTCATCTTAAAGTGCCTCTACAGACAGTGCAGTTCTTCATCCTGTTATCTTTGTATACAGTCAATTGTTTGTTTTTATGTCTCCTATCAAACTGAAGAGTCCATTCAGGAGAATAAGTAGAAATAATACCAGTCGAAACAATTTGTTTTTGTTTTTCTTTTGTTTTTTTCGATTTGCAATTTTGTCAATTGTATTTTGGCCATTATTTCATAGTCTTTTTTTATATTCCTCTATGTGATTGTATCAGGCTTAAATAAAGTGGTGAAAAAGAATCATACCCATAAGATAGTTTAGCAAAGTAAAAATATGGATGATATGGACTTTCAGATCTCATGTCAGGTAGTCATTTCTTGTTCTACAGCAGGTCATATTTCCTCCATTTAGAAAATGCATCCTATGCATCCCATGTTTTCCTGATTTTAACAGTAATCATGAAACTATCTTGCCTAAGCTGTAACATCAAGTGTGTCATCTTGACTAAAACCGCCACCACAAGACATCTTTCGTGTGAGCGCGATAACTGGAACAATTTTCACAATTGAATAAAATTGATACTCTGTATACCTGTTTAGGTGTCTATAGGGACAACCTGGCTCAAATTTCAACATTTTGGGATTTATGGTTTCCGCACCAGGTGACGCAAATATATATATATATA
>JBAMHX010000020.1:7757726-7773975 GCA_037177515.1 Pseudomugil tenellus
TATACGCACATATATTTAAGTTTGCTCGTTATAGAGAGGAGAAAAGGCACGAGCTCAGCCACGTTGTTGTCGCTTAGTTGCATTGGTTGCCATGGCGCCGAACAGACACGAGCAGTGCCTTTTAATCACCGGCGCACTCCGGACACGACGAAAGAAAGTACAGTAGCAGGACAATGACAAACTGGCTTGATTTAATGTTTGTAAAACTTATCACATTGTTATTTTCGAGCAACTATAGCTTCATTTTTTGCGGTAACTAGACGGAATGAAGGGTCACAGTAGGGAGGTCGCCGTTTTCCTCCGGATCAGACCGACAGCAAACTTCGCACAAGACCTCATTGAAATTCTCCCAGATGGACAGGTAGTTAAATCAAGGTTAATAATAGTTTAATAATAAAGTAAAGCCTTGGTAGAAGTTGGTTATTTTACTGTTATTTAGTAAGCTATTTGACACCTGATATTTTCCATCGTTTCAATGTATTTATTGAACATTAACGTATGTGCAACGTGATTTAAAGCCTATTCAACGTAAATATATATAGCCTATATATATATATTATTTATTATTATTTCTTCACTAGAAAAACGTTTAATAAATTAAATTTAATGTAGTCAAAACATTTAATAACTTTAATTAGGCAGATATTTTTGACATGACTCAGCAGAAAGGAGCCTGCACAGGTGTTACTAATAGCTTTAATTGTGACTACATTTCTTTTATCTTTAAAAAAGCCGTGATGTTACATGTATAAATTTAACTCCTGGGTATTTTTTTCAGTAGAATAAGTAGAAAGAAAATTAATTAAACATATTTAATTTGAATACCTTGATTTGTTTTAGGTGTTTAATAGTTAGGTTTTAGGTGTTTTACAATAAGCAAATACAAATAAATTAATAATGCCAAAGCTTTGGGGGCTTCATATTGATACTTTTTGCTAAATGTGTTTTATCTGTTTATTGTTGGTTGGATTTGCCTCATTTTGAAGATTTATTTTTAGAAGCACACAATGTCACCCTCAGATATAATTTCTCATCTTTCAGGTTTGTGTTTTATTTCCTGCTTTTAATTAGAAGTCTTCATTTTGGTGAGAGAAATTTTACAGTTTTAACTACAGTACAAACATAAGTCTGATTAGATAAATGTAAAGTCCTATAAATGTTACGTTATTTTTAATTCAGGTATGTAAGTTCAGTTTTTTATCTTTTGTCTTTTCTTTATATCCACTTCAGACGATAAACATTCATCAAGGAAAAAAGTCCAAGAAGCTCCTGGAATCCAGAAAACATCATGTGACGGCCTGGTCCTTTCAGGTGGAAAGGATCTTACATAATGTCTCCCAGGAAGAGGTGTACACTCAGGTGTGCAGAAAGGTGGTATTGGGAGCTCTGGATGGATATAATGGTAAAGGATTTGCTTTTCTCCAAACAAAAACATAGTTTTGTCTTTATATTTCTCATATTTGTTTATTTATTTTAATGCATACACCAGGTACAGTGATGTGTTTTGGACAGACAGGTGCTGGAAAAACCTACACGATGACAGGATCTACACGGTCGTACAAGCAGAGAGGAATCATTCCTCGAGCTCTGCAGCAGGCAAGACTGTGGAAAAAAAAATACGTATGATTAATAACTTTTGTACATTTATAATTTTGATATTTAATGTGATATCCAGGTGTTCCAGGAGGTGGAGAAAAGGACTGAGCACACCTTCTCAGTGCACCTTTCATACCTGGAGATTTACAATGATACTCTTGTGGATCTGCTGTCATCGCTGCAGCGGTCACCACACCCGAGTCCTCAGGGGATGGTGGTGATGGAGGAGCCAGGCAGAGGGGTGTACATCAAGGGTCTGTCTCTTCACCCTGTTCACAATGAGGAAGAAGCTCTGACGCTGCTATTTGAAGTATGTTTTTTAATTAGAATCCAAATCTCAGAATCTTAATCTGTTGGTAAAGTTTACTTCATCAGATATGAACATGTTAATCTTTGGTTCCACAATTCCTGTGTGAACGAACAAACTTTGATTTTTCTTTTCTCAGGGTGAACTGAATCGTATTATCGGATCTCATGCCTTGAACAGGAAGTCATCCAGGTCACACTGCATCTTAACTGTCCATATTGAAGTATTTAACTCCTTTTCTCTTAGTTTTACTGCTTAGTCAACAATTAATTTTAGTTTTGTGTGTGATTTTTTTATATATATTTTATTTTAACAGTCTCATTCACGAGCATTGTCTGATGCCAAGTACTTCACTTCAAAACTCAATCTGGTGGATTTGGCTGGTTCTGAGAGGCTAAAAAGAACTGAAGTATATTTAAGAAACACTTTACCATCAAACATATTTATTTTAGCTTTCCAAGTTGAAGCGGGGGAAAGTTTTCCTTTTTCACTTTATTGTTTTTCCAGTCAGATGGCCAGATGATAAAGGAAGCCATGTACATCAATAAGTCCTTATCATTTCTGGAGCAAGCCATCCTGGCACTAGCAGACCGTCGCAGAGACCACATTCCCTTCAGGCAAACGAAACTAACGCATGCCCTCAAGGATTCCCTAGGTAAAATGGTGCCTGACTTTTATCAATCTATACACCAAATATCTGGTAATCAATTCATTTAGCTTTCTTTGATAATCAGTAATAATAAAACATAAATCATAATGTTTGTTTTTCAAAGGAGGGAACTGCAACACTGTATTTGTAGCAAACATCTTTGGTGAGGCATCCCAGATAGAAGAAACAGTAAGAAGTGTACAAAAAGAGAAAAATACTAACAAAAATAAAAGCCTTTGTTTCTCTGCATTATGTCCTTTCAACTCGTATGTTTTGCAGCTCTCTACTTTGCGTTTTGCCAGTAGAATGAAGTGTGTGCTGACCAGCCCTGCTGTTAATGAACACATGGATCCATCAGTGAGTTAACAGGATATTAAGCACATCAGAAAGATAGTCGTCAATTACACATGGCGAGAATCCATGTTTTTTTTTGTATGGTGCTGCAGTCTGTGTTGGTAACTAGATCACATGTCTGCTTTGAACAGGTTAAAATCATGCAACTTGAGAAGGAAGTGCAGATGTTGAAAGACGAACTGTCTATATACAACACGCTGGTGAGACAGCGTATATGTAATTATATTACTGTTTTTATTCTGTTAAAATCTTTTAAATTAACACTCTGTAAACCTTTAAAACAATTTTAAGTAAAATATGTTTCATTTGGTTAACATTTAAATTCTACAGCTTTCCCCTTCCACCAGGTAAAGCGACCAGATGTCACATATGAGCCACTTTCTGAAGCCCAGCAGGCTGAGATCCAGAACCAGGTTCAGGGTTACCTTGATGGAAGCATAAAAGAAATCCGTGTGAGAACACAATAATAACATTTAACTTTTTCTGTCATTAAATATTTGGTCTGAGTTTTCATTTCTGCAAAAACTTTAAAAATATTATATCCATTTACAGATAATCAGTATGAGGCAGGTTCAAGCAGTTTTTGCCCAGTTCAAACTGGCTGCGGAGTGAGTTTCATCTGTCTTAAAAAACATTGGACAAATTTCAGAACCATGTTTTATTTGTTAATGTTTGGTAAATACTTCTTCACAAAGATGTATCTTTATGTATTTGAACAGAAAACAGGAGCAGAAGGTGAAGAATCAACTGTGTAAAACCTACAACTTGGTTAAGAAGGTCCAAAATGCTGATTCAGCTGCAGTCAAGGTCAACTTTTCATTTTTATCTCTTGTAGCTGCATATTGAGATGCCATACAATTAAATATTTTGTTGTTTTTTGCCCTTTGGGGAAAAAGTCCTCATCCGTCCATGTTTGTTTGTTTGTTTGTTCAGTGAACAGTTCATTGAGACGGAGCTTAATTTGACAGCTGTGCTCTTCTTCTCCAGGAGTTGAATACCAGGAGCAGTTCTGATGATCCGGACGCTGACAGCTTTGCATCGTCACAGAAACTCTCACACAGTGCATGTTCAACCAGAGCCAAAACTAAGCGACCCAGAGATGGACAGAAGTAAGCGAAAAGTTCTGCAAGTCTGAGTAGAAAAAAATCATGAAAATTTGTTATTAACTTGTTTTAACTTTTAAATGAAATAATATCTTTGCCGTAATAAGTTGTAAACAAAGATGCAAACACTCCATTAGTTTTGTTTGTCGACCTGAATGAGTGCCAACTATTATAACACAGCTATTTGTGGATCCAAATTAAGGCAAAAATTAATACTTGTACTGAAAATGTTTTTACCAAAACACAATAATAATTAGTCAAATGCCATTAGTTAATGACTTTTTAAATTAAATTTCAGGCAGATGTCTTCATAAATGAATAATGTAAGAACACTGATTAACCTTTAGTTAGATGTGGTTATGATGTTGTTTTCACACTGGGGGAGAAAAATAAAGTAAAATGACCATCTGCATCTGAGGTTACATCAGTCGGTCTGAAAAATCTCAATCTACCTCTTTAATTAAATGACCGAGTTTGATTTTCTTTCTCCCTCGTGCATCAGAATATTCCAAGATGACAACAAGGTTCAGTGGACTCTGAGAAAATTAATGCAAACGGTCGTGTCCTGCAAAAGTTCAGACCTCCAAAAAGAAGGATGTACTGGGGATTGATCCTCCATTATTTAACATATTTAATGAAAAAATATTTTATTTTATCGAGTAAATTACAACAATACAGTAAGAGAATACACAACGGACTGTTCTGCCGTAGCCTTCATCACCTAGACGGACAGTATATCTCGGTTGTTTCTATTTATTTTAGTTTGTTTGTGTGTGTTTTTGTGGGGTCCACATAGTATTATATAGGCCACAAGAGATTGTACTGATATGAGAAGAATTTGTACTTTAGTTTGATTTTAATTTTGTATACCACTTTGGTCACCTGGGGTTGTTAAATGTGCTATATAAACAAAGTTTGGTTTTGAATTTTTAATTTGGATAAAAGTAAGTACTTTCACGGTGTGTTGTGTAGTATTGAAACAATGCCAAAGTGAATCCACACTGCTATTATAGCTTCAGATGGTCCACCAAAGTTTCACTGTGAAACTATTTTTGTCCTGCATTAATTAATTGAGTTTTTATCAAACTAACAGACTTAGAACTTTTTGGACTAGTCAGATTTTCCTAATGTCACACGCAATGTGATTATCCAGTACGAGACAGGGAGAAGAGATTCCAGTTGCAATGAGAAATTTGGAAAATGCATCAAAATCAAAGCTGAATTCTGTTCAGACACCCAAGAGGGACCCACAAGATGTGGACATTGAAACCCCGGATGAACCAGAATCACAAATACCTGCCAACAACCCCACCCACTCTGAGTATGTGTCTGTTATGCATAAACTGATTTGTCATTTTATCTGACAGATGGAACGTTTGCAATGCGCTTTTATACCCATACTATTAAAATATCTGCTCTTTGGATTAAGCTCTCCTCCTACCAAAGCAGAGGCTTTTGAGGATTTTAAGTTGGGACAAGGTAGCAAGATTAACCTCATTCTAAAGGAGAACAAAGCCATTCTGCTAGAACGTCACAGTCTTCTTCGGCAGCTCACAGAGGAGGTCAACACCGTCAAGAGAGAGATGGACCGCACCACAGCGATCTTGCATCAGCATGAGATGAGAGGACCAGGTATTTCACATGTAACACTGCTAGATGCTTTGTGCCTCACAGTTTTATAATAAACATAAATAATATATACTTTCTTTCAAATAAATTACTGAACCGAATATAAATAAGAACTAGATTTTATAGACAGCTCAATCTGGGACATTAAAGGCCCATCTGTGCTCCCTCCTTAAATAAGCCCTCTAACTTCTACGCATCTTTTGTTGCCATGATTACATTACGTTACAGTCATTTAGCAGATGCTTTTCTCCAAAGCGACTTACATCTGAGAATAAGAACAACACAAACACTAAATCAAACAGTAGAGGACATCATAGATAAGTGCAGTCGAACTGCTGTAGTGTATTTGGATACAGGTGTTGCCTGCAGTGCTAAGGGCACTGAATTTTTTTTGTTCCATATGTTCATTAGATCTGAGTTTCTGCAAAGAGCTAGAACAAATTTCCCAAGTTAGTATAATTTCTTTTAATCACAAATAAGTGGAGAAATGTTCCTTAAAGAGCTCCGTCTTTAGCTGCTTTTGAAAGTAGATAAGGACTCTGCAGAGCGAACGGAGTTTGGCAGTTCGTTCCACCACTAAGGAACAACAGAGTCTCGCTTGTGATTTAGCCCCACGTAGTGATGGTAGTGCTAGGCGTCTTTCACTGGCTGAGCGTCACTGTCGAGAGGGAGTGTAGCTCTGGATTAATGACTCAAAGTAGACAGGAGCCATTTGTGTTATTGTTTTGTAAACCAAAAGCAAAGATTTGTATTTGATGCGTGCGGCAACTGGGAGCCAGTGCAGTGCGATTAGCAGCGGAGAGACATGAGCTCGTTTTGGTTGGTTGCAGACCAGACGTGCTGCTGCATTTTGGATCATCTGCAGAGGTTTAACAGAGCATGCCGGCTCTGGTAAACCGCATTGATTCAGTTCATTCACTGGTAGAAAGTACAAATTTCAGAGTTCACTTCTGTGTAGTTGTGTAAATATTCACACAGGCCCTTTTTGTTCCCACCCATGTCTACAGTTAATGTTATTCTCAACTACTACTTCTGCCACATCTTATTCGGGTACTGTTTATTCTGTATATTTACATGTTATCCTCTTCTTTTTTTCCCCTTTTGCTAGTTGTCTATCAGATCACTATCACTTTAATGTGCCCACAATTTCTGATGGTATTACTGTGTTTTCTGTGTCATGTAAGGGATAGCTGGACATGTTTCGGGGGAAAAGGACTAACTACATAAACATAAGTGGGCCTTGAAAAGGTTAACGCATTTTCTCTGCGTTGGTTTAGATGATCAGTACTTGGTTACAGATTGGGACTCAGGGCTGCAGCAGACGGAGGCGTCTTTACTAATGCGCCTTGGAGAACTTAAAACAACGTACCAGCAGAGATATGACGCGCTTTGTGACATTAAAGCAGAGGTCCAATACTGTCAACACCTTGTGGACCAGTGCAGGGTGCGCCTGCTTTCTGGTCAGTACTCCAGATATATGCAGTATTTTGTCACTTTTTTTGTAAATGCTGCAGCTGAGGTACCTTGAACTAATCTGTACTCTACGTGTGTATCCCAGAATTTGAGACCTGGTATGAGCAGAATTTCCAGTTACCCAAGGAGCCGAGCATAACTGACCAGAACGGCACACAAGTGAGTTTCCCTTGTACCAGTGGGCACTGGGCCGGTTCGGTTGAGGGTAGTGTCTTCAGCATAGACGTCTAGCCTTCCCTCTCCGTTGCCAGATATGTCAGCTCGTCCAGAAAAATCTTAAAGCATTCCCAGGCCAACTGAGAGATTTAGTCTCTTCACGTCCCGAGTCGTCTCCAGAATCTCCACCTAGCAAACATATCCATAAAGGCACAGCAGGCATCTCCTCCGAGCCCCTTCTGGATGACCGAGCTTCCGCTGTGTGGACACTCATTTTGGCCATCGGTATTCACAATCTTGCTTATTCAGTTACAGCTAGGATGGTTGGGTCATAGATTAACTGGTTAATTTGGTTCAACTACTTCTTCCCCGCAACACACAGCTGCATAGTCCACATCACTGCGGATGCCACACCAATCTGGATATCAAGTTCTCCGTCCTTCTCTCCCTCCTGAACAAGAAATCAAGATGATTGAACTCCTCCATTTGGGGCAGAACCTCTTGAGCTCGACACTCAGCTGCACATTGCTCTTGCAAGATTTGGAGATAAAGACAGATGAAGCGAACATAACTACATCATCTGAAAAAAGGAGCCATCAAGTCCATCAAACCGGATCCTCTCAGCTGTACTGATACATTTAAAGTCATGACCAGGTAGTCAAGTTCTTACTGGAAACAAATCCAACCAACTGCAGACCAAGCTCTGGAAGTGGTTGTACAAGGAGAACTGGTGTTCTATAATCCTGGAGCCACCCCCACAAGAGTCCCCAGAGGACACGATTTAATAACTTCTCCAAGTCCACAATGCAAACGTAAGCTGGTTGTGCTTACATGCCCTCCATGGTCCCTCCAAGACCCTAAAGAGGATGAAGAACTGGTCCTGGGGGGTTCTGTCACCAAGGAGCTTTCTAACCACCTCACTAATATCAGCCCTGGACGTGCCCACCTCCCTCACTGAAACACGCTTCAGTGGGATAGAGGAGGTCTTCAGACTATTGCCTCCATCGATCTATAATATCCAGACTCATCAGTCATCACCGGGGGGGCAGTTTTAACGGTGCGCTACAAGTCTGTCGATAAACTACCAAGTCGATCATTGACCTGCAACCTGGTGTGTCCGGCTGTCACGTGAATGTGGACACTCTTATGTTTGAACTGGTGTTGCTTATTATATTACAGTCATTTAGCAGACGCTTGTCTCCAAAGAAGAGGACATGAAAGATAAGTGCCGTCGAACTGCTGCAGTCTAGTTGGCCATAGGTGTTGCCTGCTGGCTAGGGGCACTGATTTCTGTTTTATTCTGAATTATTAATTAATAATCAATGATCACAGAGTTCTATGTGTAAAGACTGACAATTTTACGGACCTCACTGCAGTTATATTCACTTAAATTCTCAGGAAAAGGAGGATCAAGTGTCTTTGTTGCAGTTAGAGTGTGAGCTTCCTCCAGACAGCCCCAGCCCAGAAGCTTTAGTTAATGCACACTACAGGACACTGACACGAGTGAGTGTCTTTTTGTTCTATTCTCTAAACTTTTAGGACTCAAAGGACCATTAGAAACTCCGGATTGACTACTGTAACCTTTTTCTGTGTGCAGAGACACAGCAGAGTGCGGTCAGCTGCTCCTTTTCAGACTCCAGGGTCCAGGCAAAGAAGACTTCCTTCAATTCTCCCTTTTATCCCAATGAAGTGAGTTTTATGTAAAAACCTGAGTTCATGAACTTCTAAAGTACTAAATATAATTTTTTAAACAACAGATTTCCCCCCACGGTCCCATTTTTGTGCACTTTACATTTTATGTTTGTACATTTAGGAAAAAATACACAACACAGCAAATCAGCTTCTTAAATGAAAAGTAAAATTTATTATTCCTGAACCACAAAATAGACTTCTTTGGTTGTACAAATTCACTAGTTACAGTCTTGTATGAGCTATAACCCTTGACCCTAGGACTTCTTGCCCGTTCCCTCCAACCTATTTGCAAGTAAAAGCCCCCAAAGAATGAACACACGAACTTGAAACACAGCATCAATGTAGTGAAACCCAGCTGATAAAGGATTTACCTACTGAAAGTAAAAAAAGGAGAAAAGATAAATCATTGCAAACGTTATCAAACTGAATTTCAGTCAGTGAGTGTCCTGAAAAGCTATAATTAGAAAACCCTACATTAATTTAACACAAATGCTACGATACTGTGAACTGAATAGGATCCATGTCATGAGAGGGATTCTTAATTGGTTCTTCCAGCTCTCCCATTAGCAAACCAATATACATGCAGAGGGCATACCAACAACCAAGCCTGTCCAAACCTTTGTTTCAGCAGTCCAGACATTTCTTTTTGTCCAGGTCAAGACTGGCTCAGTTTTAAACCTAGAATTCATTTTTCTTTCAGTATTTGTACATTATTCACAAAATAAAATGATTTTCAGTGGTATCAGATTTAAATTAACCATTGACATAAAAATAAACCTGCTACCTTCACATCACTGTGGTATACCTCTAGATACTGCAAGGAAATAAATGAATGATTCACATTTAAAAACAAACATCCCAAACAAGCCAGGCTAAGTACCATGAATATGTGATGCTAAAATGTTCCCAAATATTAGTATTTACTGTTAAGTATCCATCTGCTCAGTGTCGTTGCCTCCAGTGTAGTCATTTTCTCAATAGGGGAATGTAATCTGGTTCGAGGCTCTTTTAAAGTCTGCTGACAGCTTGATATGACCTGTTACTGTTATAAAACTCCTGTGCGTTCTCTAAACAGTCCAACGCTGGGCTGGAGAGAATGTATAACGTAGATTTAATGAAAGATATGCAAATTACTTGGTAAAATGTGAATTATTAGTCATTTTGTAGACTAATATGATATGTGTGAAGTTATCCTTTGGAATCCAAAAGGATTGGATGGTTTAAAGCGTTACCAGGAGGCCTTAAATGTGACTGAAATAGTAAAAACAATAAATTAAAATATAGATTCTCAAAAAGCTGATGAGTGGCAGTGCATAAAAATATGTTCTTTAAAAAAAGCTCTCCACAATTTGTGACTATGAAGGTAGCAAGTTGTTCCCTCTTCAGTTAATATATACACTCATTACTGACAACCTCAAGATATTATTCACAAGTTAGTATATCTATGACCCATTTCTTTTCCAGTATGTTTAAAGAGAGGGAAAAAAACTAAAAACTTTGATCACCCTCAAGTTAAAATAGATCATATTCTAGCAGGCAAACCAAAGGCTGAAAAACCTAAATGCAAGTAGCAATCTCATCTAACCACAATAGCGCTTTCTTGCCCTTCAGTGACCTTTGAGAAACTTGCCAACTCACCCAGACTGTAAAGGCAAGACTGGCACGCAGAATATAAATGAGTGTCTATGTGTGGCGACTATCAGCTTCATAGTCTTTGCAGTGGTTATAGGGTAGAGTAAATCTACACAGTGCAGCATGTAGTGAATCTGCACCTCCTGTGGATTCCACAGTGTACATAAGTATGTAATCGCATGATGCTTTTGGTATTATCCTATCAGTGAGGTGTTATGTGGGCACTGCGGTTTCTAGGCTGCGACGGCCCTGCCTCAGTTTGCGTTTGTTGCTGTACAGGGCCATTTCCTCCAGGGCAGAAGTTGCAGGAGTGGGAACGCCGACTTCATGGCTTGCAGTGTGCCCTAGAAAACAAAAGCAGACGCTAAGTCACTAATCTGTCAGCTGTGGAGAGAAATGATCAAGGCACCAGGACAGAAAAGGGCTGTGCAGCGCTTGACGATTGGCCCCTTGAACCTTCTAGAGATGCCCCACATTCAGAGCTGCAGCTGGAAACAAGCAGGAAAAGAGTTGAGCAGGAAACTGAAGCAAACTCCAGTAGTTTCAGTCCTGAAACTGACAGCAGGTACTAATAAAGTTACTTTAAAGTCAACAAGAGATATTTTCACGCAGCATGTTAACATGCACTTTTGTGCCAGGTTATGTAGATATAGTAATGTAGATTTAAAAATCCTAATTTTGTCATCATTTATCAGGTTTCCTGTTTTATTCATACATATCCGTGAACTCAGGATATGAATTTTAGCCACATTATTGTCGGTACTAGTTGAACAAGTGACAAAGTTATACATGCTGAAAGCAATTTAATGCATCAGTATAGTAATTTACCTCAATAACTTGTGCCTCCTAAGTAGGTTTAAATTTTTCTTTTTTAATCAGACAGGCTATATGTGTGTCCAGATTCAAAGAAACAAAGCAAACTATACTGTATGTAAACATTCTGTATGATTCTGGCTGAAGTAACGTTTACAAACGTGGTGATGAATGATCATCACTACTGACAACACAGAACTGGATCAATCAGCATCAGTAGCTGCTTCAAATTTAGTGGACAGCCGATAGCAAAGCACACCTCTTAAAAGGTATATTCATCTTTTTTAGGTGGGGACATGTGAAATACCTTTAGGAAATCTGTCTTGGCTGCATTTTAGTCGTCTGAGCCTCTCTGAGTAAAAACCACTCAAACTTAATTGTAATGGGATAAAAAACTAAAATCCACATCATACCTGCATGTGACCTAACGCTAATCCATACTTGTAGGACAACCTATTGCTAAACATGACTTTTAGCTAACTTTTACCATCTAAAATATCTTGAATATTCTGGTAGCATTGCTACTGGTAGCTGATATGTGATAAAATATGCAGCCACCACACATACAATAAAATACAGGAACTATCATTTCTCTGATTTAAAGTTGGAAAATATAAGTGATGACTGGAAATCAGAGGTTCAAAATGGCTTTTTCTGTAGCCTTATACTGATTGGCTCTGAGATTAATTGAAACCATGCCTTATTTTAATCCTAGTCCATTTGCTTGCAAAGCCTGATTCATTTAGGATTATTGTAAATGGGGACACAACTCCTGCCTCCTACTTGTTTTTGCAAGAGACAGCTTCATGTGGGAGAGCATAAATTCCTTTTGCTCGCCTCCCCATCAGCCTGTCAGCCATGTCAAAGGAAAAACTACAGCTCCTTTTCTCAAAACAAAAAACAAATCATGTAACCGCTTATATCTGATGCAGCTCCACTTTTAGCTAGTATGCCGTAAAACCAAAGCTGCTCTGCATTAACAAACAGGTGGAGTTTTTTTGTTGCGTTTCTCGTGTTCTCTTGTAATTCTTGGCACTGCGCTGCCTCTGGGAGACTGAAGCAAATTAGATTAAAGGGCACATTTTTGCAGAAGTGCGGCATGAAGTCTGGAAGAATATTGTAGACTATCCTGGTGGGAATTCATCCACACGTTTAGCTTTCCATTTTCTCCAAACTGAAAACACTGACTACTGGACATAAGACAGCGACCAAAAAGTACTTCACACAACCCCATCTGTAAAAGACAAAGTATCCTTTTAATACCAGAATCCATGTAGCACACAACTTGCAGGTTAGAGTGTAAATAGACCAACACATTCACCCCAAGATTTACTGAGCAACAAACACACACAGTTCCTACCAATTGAAGATGCTTATCCCTGGTAGTAACCTGTTTTAAAAGGGACAGAACAGGTGACAACGTTTTCACATCTGCAGATTTACCTCTGTGTTTGCCTTCTTCAAGCCCGTTAAGGTACAATTAAAAGCCGCAGTACATACCTGGGTTGCTGGTGTCGTCGTCGAGGTATTGCATCTCTTCAGCTGTATCAGGGGACTAAAAAAAACAAAAAAAACAAGGTGGTGAGAAACAGCTGGGATGAGTTAGTAACCTGCATCCCAAGGGAAGCCTTCACCATGTGAGTAGAGGAACTGGCAGTGCAGGAGACTGTCAGGCAACGTGCCAGTCACTTTAAGTTTAGCAGGCAGCACTGAAGCTCTCAGCCTGTCAGAACCGCAAAAGCCAGAGTACGTCTACTAAACTACGTCCTACAGAGATCATGGCATAGTAAAGGAAAGATTTTAGTTATCAGTTACAGGGTTTATTGTGAAAAGATGGGACATTCATAGAGAGACAGGAAACAGCACATCACCAGTATCACCAGCGCATGACAAAAAACAAAGCAGGTTAAGATGTCGACTGTCATGTATGCTTTTTAACCCGATTTCATTTGTGTTTGAAAGCTTTTAAAATACTTTTTAATATAATAAACTACACAGTTAACTGGAAACCAATTCACCCAACAGGTTCTTAGTTTTTTTTAAAGAAGCGACCATTAACAGACCAGTGGTTGTAAAGAGTTCCCTTCATCTTACTGGCTTTGGTCTACAGTTCTTCATGCATTCTTCAGTTCAGCTGAATTTTACTAATTTCCAGCTCAACAAATGTTTTTATTCTTCTCAGTAGCTGTTAATGCTTCCCCATTAGAACAAACTTAATTCTGGATTAATATTTTTCACTGACAACCTAATTATATTCCTTAAATATAATAAAATAAGATCAGTTCATGTGATCATTGAATGGAAATCTCACTAGTTTTTTGCAGGAATGTCATAACATAATGTAAGCATACTAACATATAGCAGTGACATCTGACTGACAGCCACAGAAGAGTAAACAAACATCACCGTGCACCTAAATATTACACTGAGGTGTGCAACTTAACACATTAACTAATGATGTATACAAGACCCAAAACAAAGAATATCACTCCAATACAACTCCAGGATTCCCCTGCTCCCTCTAATCTCTTCCTCTACACAGGATACAGCAGCAAAACTAAAACAAAAAGACCCCCCTGCGTCCTAAAAAGCCAGATAATGAAAGTAAGCCATTAATATCAAATAAAGGACATGATTCGTCTGTGTGATATGGGACCCATGCGAGTGGATGGAAGTAAAAGTGAGAGAACCAAAGATCTTTTCTGCATCTAAGCCTTATTACATGTGATTAGTTGAAGAGAAAGATGGGTGTGAATGGTTATTGACACATGGACTTTTATATTTGTGAGTCATGGTTGGAGGCAGGGAGAGTGAATTTGTCACTATTTTGATTAAAAACATTTCCTCATTGTGCAAGTTTTAGTTAGTGAGCCACACCATCAACAGTGCAGAGCAGGAAGTGTTGATCAATCACTGAGCGATCACACTGATGCCTCTTAATTAACAAACTAGAGAGGAGAGCCAGCAAGGAAAGCTGGGTGGGAGGGGAGGAGCCTGGGACCGCCGGAGTTCAGCATGCAGCCAATACCTGGATGTCGTATACGGGTTTGGAAGAAGGAATGGCGGCAAACTGTCGGTAGTCAAACTTCTTTGATGGCAGGGACTAAAAGGATAGCAAACAGGAATGAGCAGAGGGAGAGGTGAAAGGAAAACAAGGACGGAGAAAATAGGAGGGTGGGGAAATGTACAGATGAGGAGAAAATGGTGGAAGGTGAATATATCAAGAAGTGGATGAGGAAAAGGAAAAGGGAAGCAAAGGAGCTTATGGATGATTTGAACAGCCAGCTGTGGCATATGATGAAGAGCGATGTTTGCTGTTAACTCGGGCTAAACAATAAGCAAGATGGTGGTTTCATTTCATAAGTCTACATTTTCCAGCCAGTAAAACCGCTTCTAACTTATTTCTCAAAGCTTCCGTACTCAGATTGAAAAGTCAAAAATATGAATTTCTTTAATTATTTGATGATTCAGGCTCTCCAGCTGCATTCAAAGGAAAACACTGACATATGCACAAGATGGCAAAAACACCGAAGAGCTTATTTTAAATGAAGAATCTGGAAAAAGGTTTAGATCTTACCAGCCTGCCTGGCGACGTTAATCCTCGATGACTCAGCTCTAAAAGAGTTTAACATTTTGGTTTTACACTTTGAGAGAATCCCAACATCTTACTAATGGTTAACCTTACAAGGTTCATTCTTAACTATATTGATAATTTACCTTCCATGGGAGTGGGAGAAGGTGTTGGAGCAGGCGAGGGCGACTCTGTCAGCTGGTCTAGCGTCCCACGCTTCTTCCCGTCGCGAGACTTGGCAATGACCATTTGAGCTTTCAGTGCGTCTTGCTCCAGAGACTTCATCCTACATGGAGAACAACGGCAGTCAAAACATGTCCGCAGAAAACCGAGAAAGAACACAACAAAGACTGGCAGGCGTACACCTCCATGAGCAGGTGTAGGCTGATCACTACTAATGATTCTGGGTGCTCCTTGTCCTGGTTTGCTTTGATAAACAGCAGCTTTACGTCATTGTTAGATTTTAAAAGAGGGGGGGCATTCCAGGAAAAGGACTTCCTACTGCAGGTAGGTTTACCCTTAATCTCGCATGTAGCTTGCAAAATTACTTAATGTTAGTACAAATAATGGTTTAAAAGAGCAGCAAGGCAGAAATGAAAATAAGTGCTGCAGGGTGACGGGGAGGACAAGACAAAAGAGAGGCGGGGGTCAAAAGAAGCTAGGTACAGAAATAGCAGGAGCGTGCAGAAGCAAAATAGCGCTAGAAAGGCAGTGGAAGCACCATCAGTGTTGCTGGGCGCTCTTGGACCTTTCTGAACTCAGCCTGTAGCAAAATACCAACAACAAAGCACCCCAGCACACCCCACGATGCCGTGCATCTGGCCCTGGTGACTGGGGCCAAGGAGCACACCTGAGCTGGGAGGCTGCAGAGAAGGAGGTAGAGGAGGAAGTGGGGGGCTGGGGGGCCGCAGCAGCAACCTGAGAGGCTCTCACTCGGGCCTGGTAGAGTCTCTTTGCCAAGTCTTGCTCATACTGTCTAACATCCTCCTCAAGGCCATAGGGCCTGTGCCCCGTAAGGCCACAGAGGGGGGAGGGAGAGGATGGAGATGAAGAGGAATTGGAATAAAATGTTCATCAGGATGAAGGAGGGAAGCGAAAGAAAGGCACAAAGACAGAAAAAGAGAAGAAAACCAAAGAATGGAAGGTAAAAACACACGTAGAAGAACCAGGTATAATTAGACAAATATAGACATGACCGGCCACACACACACACACACACACACACACACACACACACACACACACACACACACACACACACACACACACACACA
>JBAMHX010000020.1:7774075-7797912 GCA_037177515.1 Pseudomugil tenellus
CACACACACACACACACACACACACACACACACACACACACACACACACACACACACACACACACACACACACGTTAACATTTACATGTCTGTGAAAACAGTTTTAGGCCTGAAACTTTTATAAAATAAACAAATGTTAGTTTTTTGTCTCCCAGATATGAAATAAATCCATTCAATCTTTAAAACTCATTTCCAACCCTAAATAAATGTTGTTTCTTAGCAACCATGACCGCATATTAAAACCTGAGATAAATACATGTTCTGTGTCAATAAAGCAATATTCAATATGCATAGATATCACATTATTTTCAGGTTGGCCACTAGGGATTGCTTTAGCTTTATTTCTGAAACGATCGTATTCAACACATTGACCTCAAATTTAGTGCAAATGAAAGGTCATGACCTGAAGATGTGTCACATAAAGATGTTAGGTTAACCTGAATGTTTTTATATTTGTATATGTATTTATATATATGTATATTTATTCTATACTTCTTCTATTGTATACCATGTTTTTACACCTTGAGTTTATTTTAAAACAAGTTAAATTTTAGACTCTTCTAAGTAACACGTCGCCTTTGGTTAAAAATACTCCAACAAAGTGAAGCATTTGATCTGATTTAGCGAGATATAGAAATTTGAGCCATTTTTTAAACAGTTCACCGGCGAATTGGAAACAGTTGATTATCATGATTACAAAATTATAAAATGATTATATAAAAAGGAGCATCGCTGAATGCAAGGATGGGGAAAGGTTCACGACTTTGTGAACATGAGCCAATAGTTTAAGAGCAATATTTTTTTTAATTACGAAGGAGAAAGATTTCCACAAATCTTCAACAATGACTCTCTTCAGCTCTCATTTACTGAATGCTGTTAAAAGATAAGATGACGTAGCAGCGAACATGCTCCTGTCCCGGCTTTTCTGTAGGCGTCAAAATTCAAAATGACTGAATAATTGCAGAACAATAAAGTTGATTAAATTGAATATAGGATTAAAGAGATTTGCAAATAGGATTGTTTGTATTTATTAGTCTCGAAGGAGTGATTGTTCATAAATGTACCTAAATGCTTCTTAACAGACTTAATTTTTTACATTTATGACATTTTGTTTACCGTGCTGCTCTCCACATGGCCCGCTTCTCAGCTTCCAGAGCTCGTTTCTCTGCAGGGGACAAGTCCCTGTCAGGGGCCACTGCCAGTTCGGGGCTCTGCATGCGGAGTCTCTCCTGATGTCTACGCTCTGCTTTGGCTGTGCGAATGGGAGCTGATGACTCCCCCGGGTAGACTGGGATCAGGCTGAAGAGACACCATCAGAAGAGATGAATAACGTGCTATCATTCGTGCGTACACGTCCTGTCTTACTTACCCCGTCATAGAGTTGGGCCTCTGCTCCAGCCTGAAGCAGTCTTCCAGTGAATTCCTTTGAGAGTCTCCCTTTCCATCAACGGATGAAGGCCTACAAACATAAAAATTGCTCCAAATCTGTATTTGAATTTACAAAAGTAAATGTTAAAGAACATGATTCTCACCCGGAGCTGCCACAGTAGCTTAGTGGGGTAGAACAGTGTTGAGATGGGGTGGACAATGGCTCTACATTGTACTCCACTCCATCCAACAACACTTTCCCTGTGGCCTTCATCTGTGCTACTTGCTTAGCCATGTCCTCCTCTTCATCATCCTCATCGTCATCCATCAGGTATTCCCGCGCCCGCTGCTCAAACTTCCTCTCTGGGGAAAAATTATTGGACGCAAATTGAGCCAATGTTTTCATTAAGTGCAGGAAAGGGACGGGTCATGGGTCGGTTGTAGAAACAAACCTTCCTCCTCTCTCATTTTCTTCAGGTCATCTTCTCCAACTAGGGAGACTCGTGGTTTGGGTTTCTCTGGTGTTTGCTGCTTCACATCAATCTCAAAGTATTTCTGCCTGTCCCTGAAAGAACGCTGCTCTGGGCTGTTCTTTCCACCAGGAGACGGACTCTGAAACAACATGAAGGTTAGAAGAGATGAGCATCTTGGCTGTCTGTACCTGGCAGTTTCAGAAAGTAGCAAAGCCGTTTGCAGAAACCGATACGAGAGGACAGAAGCATCAGTCCAAAAAGAATTAAATTAGAGCCCAGCACCATTTGGCGGATTACAGTTCTGTTAACTGGAAGTCCCATCAATGGCTAAGGTAGCATAGTTGTGTCCCAGTTTGTGGGAGCAGACACCACCACCGGTCAGAATAAACACACCACGGCCCAGATGATGAGCAGGGCTACTCCAGCTGTGGCAGAGGCGGTGGATACCTGCACATCCTGGGAAAGCTTTGGGATGCGAGGCACTGCTGCCAGGTTTAAATACTCCCGGCGGTCAGATGAGAGAGAATGATGAGGGGAGACCTTGCTGGTCAGACCCTTACCAGCTCCCTCCTGACCATCTATGTCACCAAACACCTCGTTGTTCTCTTCAGGCTGAAAAGGCCACACACGTCAGCACATCACATGAACATGTCAGACGTTTGGATAATCTGTATTTATTAATTAAACATACATTGATACACCTGTGGAAGATGTGAATTACAAAACAAGATTACACTACATGCACGTTTTCTACACTGCTTTCCTAATTATTATGCAAATAGTTTTTCCAATTAAACTCCTGGATGGTAGAAACTTGTTTTTCATACATGAACACCTCACGCTGCAAAGAAAACCTCTGCATCACTGTCTGCAGGGCAATAAAGAAGCGCCCCCCCCATCCTCCTCTGATCTCAACCCTACTGACAACGTTTTGGAGCATCCTCACATCTAAGCAGCGGCTCTTCGGAGGCACTTCTGACCCCTGCAAAGAAATTCAGGCAGAAACTCTGCAAAAGCTTAACGGATGCAACTGTGAGGCTGCTGCCTGGCGTTAAAAAGTCATTTGACCCGTTAAGATGTTTTGACCAGAATAGATTTTTATTTAATAAGTTCTGCAAATTCAACAGACGACTATTTTCGGTTCTTACAGCCAATAAAATGCTTTGAAACTGCTGTGCATAATAATTTGGAAGATTTTAAGTTTGTTCAGTCTCATCTGAATTAAACTATTTTGGTTGATAAATAATACTGATTGTCATTTGGATCAAATGTTAAAAGGAAATAATGAGAAAAATATTATTTGTATAATAATTTGCAACACTGTTTAGATGAATGATTAATTATAAAGTGGGTTTTATATCCTACATATTTGCAACATCAATTAAAAGTCTTTTTGAGTTCCTGTTAGTTATAATCCACTCATCAGGAATTTATTCCTTGTTTGGTTACAAAGCACATGCAATACAAGCTCTGAGGATAAACTGGTTTAAAAAGCTTTTAAACAAGTTATATTTGGGACAGTATTGTCTAACAAACAACTGTGCTTCACATTTGCTGTTTACATGTTTGCTCACCTCTGGAGAAGGTTGTCTGAGATGAAAATTGTTCCTCACACCATAAAGGTCCTGTTGATGAAGAGGAAATGATTGTTAGCCAAAAGGAAAGCAGGAGAACATTAAATACAGAACAGGCAGGATGAGTAGAGACTCGGATGCAATAGATTAAAAATGCGTGACCGAACGTTAGCGTACGAACCACATAGACGGACAAATGGATAACGAGGCAACACCAGTATGACAAGTGATGGCAGTGGAGCACAAAAACAAAGATGAACGCATTCCACATGTCACAGCACGTCACAGGCCCCCCTCAACAAGACGCAGGCTTTATTTACGACAGCCTGCTTCCGTCAGGTGGGCAGCAGGGCGAGACCAACCAGTCAGCACAGCATGCTTGTTTTAAGACCCGGTCGAAGCCGGGCAGCGCGGCCTACCTGCGGCGGCTCCAGCACTGCCAGTGAGCGAGGCACGGCGGCAAACGCCTTGTATGCCTGTTTCACATTCATTGGAAACTCATCGGGCGAGGTGGGGGAGGGGGCGCGAGGCTGCAGGAAGGGGTGAGGAGTCATGGAAGGAAGGATAGGTCAATGTGGTAAAGGGGGTGAGGGTAAGGAGAGGACAGAGACATGAAGGAGAGGGCAGACAATGAAAAAAACCAGCAAAGTTGAACTGGTGAGCAGCATGGCAGCGGGTTTCATGTGAAGAGGAGAAAGACAGTAGGGCTTGGACTGGCGTTCTGCCTACCGATCAGGCAGGGATGAGATGAAATCACTTTCATTATTTAAAAAACTAACTGCCCCAATAATAAATGAGCGAGTGTTTTTCATTTCATTCAGGAGCTCAGAAACCAATTCAGCGCTAAACACAGAGACTCTACGCGAGCCTGAAGGCAAAGGGAGAGCAACGCCTGAACAGTTTGTTCTCCCCGTCTACTCATATACAACTCTTTGCTCCAAAAAATGTTCTAAATGTCAAAAATGTGAAAATGCTGCACAGCTGTTGGGACACTATGTCATTATTTTGTGCAGAATTGTTAGAGACCAGCCCTACGTGGAGGTGAGGGGTCTTACAGAGGTCTGGGGGTCGAAAGGAGAGGGGCCATGCTGAAAGGGGTTGGGACTGTGGCCGTCTGGCGTGGCGGGGGAGGTAGTGGGCCACACGCGCCCAACTGGCTGAATGGCACCGGGTCTCGTCTGGAAAGAAAAAGAAAAAAAATTATAATGGAAATTAAAGGAGATGCTAAAATTTAAGCAGAATGAAAACTAGAAACGATGGATGAAATGTAACGTTTGTCTTTATTATAATGATCTCATCCAGAAAATAAATCTAGATGTAAAGTCCTAAATCTTCAGCAGAAGCTGTGATTATTTAATGCTGAACAATTCAGACTTAGATTTTATGTTGTTGGAGGTTATCACTACACCTGTCCAGTCATGTCTAGTTAACCCAGTAAGATTTGTTAAGATGTGCCTTAAAAAGGACTTAAAATGTTACTAAAAATCTGAAGGACTGAAGAAAAAAACCCAACACTTATGTATTTAATATGTTATATCTACGGCTGTTTCCCAGCGCTATAAGAACTCACTGATGAAGTGCTGTCCTTGGCAGTGGGAGTGGACGTATAATGAATACTTGCCTGCAAAAAAGATGTTTTAAATAAAAATGTATGATGATGACAGAAAAATAAATGTAATGGACTATCATTTACTTGAGTTTCAACCAACAATGAATACAGTCAGTATAATAGAATGATTTCTTTAGGATGATACCAGGTCAGACAATGAGCTCATCACAGGACTTAACTTTGCACTAATTTCATCAAATGATTCAATTTTTATATCCCGATGTGATATGACTAAAGAACATTGAGAATTTCACTTGTTATATTCTGTAATAAAAAGACTATAAAAAAAAACACTTTTTCAACAAATGCACATCCAATACGCACAAAGCAAAGCGTCAGAAATCAGCCGGCCGCGAAGAAGCAGTCGCATGCTTTTCAGTCTGGCTGGAATGACGCAGCTCAAATACTTCTATTTCATCAAAACTAAAGTAAACAAACTAATCCAGGCCGGAGCAAAGAGGGCAGAGAGCCCCACTTACAAAGCGGGTTTCCCTGCCTGCACACAGGGAACTGTTGGAGGAGTGGTGGCTGGGCTAAAGGTGGGAGGAAAGGTCAAGAAGGTCAGCTGTAAAGTAGCTCTCCTCTAGAGAGCTAGAAGCTACTCATGGAAAGGATCAAATAAAATAAACAAAATGGTATGAAGGCAGGCAGAGAATACTGGCAGATATGGATGATGGAGCTGCTCACCGGCTGGATAGTTGGAGAGTACGGTGCTTCCCTGATTGGACTTTCTGTCCTGGTGTAATCAGACGACGGGGCCTAGAAAAATAAAGACCATAACACATTAAACAGATGCTTTCAGTTTCACCAGTTCACTAAAAAAGAAAAAAACTCCATCAGGACTGTAAAGGAACAGCTAAAGGTTAGTCATGTGCATTTATTTTATGATAAACATGCTCTTTTCTCTGCATCTTGCAGATCAGACTCCTTCACGACCTACGACCCTCCTCGCAGCTGTTGGGTCAGGCATCCCAGTTGATCCTCAACACATATTAAAAGGATGACTGAATAACTCGACTTTCCTGCAGAAAAACATGCACGCGGAGCCTAACGCACCCGCTAGGACAAGGAAACGGCTGCAGTGACAGCAACTTTAATGAAATGGCTTCAAACCTCGGAGGTTTCGAGTTCCATCAGGATCCTTTACTGATTTCTGTTAAACCAAATCTTTCTTAAACTATTACCTCTGTAAAAACGTGAAGACATGAAGATAATAGTTGGAATTTTTCTGCAATCTTTGAGCAAAACTAAGTGCACAGTAACACAACATGCTGCCTTCAAACCACACACAGGCAGACGTCTTGCCTTGCTGAACAACCACGGCTGCAGCTGGCCTTGTCTGCCGTAACCCACAGGTGGCCCTGACAGGATCTGCTCTCCACGAGGAAGACCCTTTCCTTTGCGATTGGCCACCAAGAAAGGGTTCTCTTTGAAGCAGATAGGCTGCGAGTCCACCAGGCACTCCTCTTCCTCCTCGGGAATAAACCCCGATGCTGAATTAACAGCCGTTACTGCACCATCGCTGTCGTGGGTGCTGGATGTTCCATTAGAGGAGGACTGGGATCCATGAAGATGGTTATGCTCCGTGTTCAAAACGGACCTGAGAGGTTGGGTGGGTTCGGTCAACTCAAAGCCTGGGGGCTCTAAAGGGGCTCCATACGTGGCCTGCAGGGGCGCCTCCATGGGAGAAGTCAGAGTAACAGAGGACTGAACAGGAGCAAAGAGGAAGAAGGAGATGTAGTGTGAACTGACAGAAAAACCTGAACTCGCTCAACAGTCACAGAAAGATTAAAGAGAACTGAAGAAAAAAACAGGAAACAGAGGAAAACAAAGAAAACGTGATCCTATCAGGTTAATAGCGGAGCTCTGGGGACGCTGTCCTATCAGTCATGGCTGATTTCAACATAGCAAAGCTTTGATTTTATCAAGTATGTCTGGTTTAAATCACTCAGAAGCCTTTAGAGTAGAGTGGTCCCTAATATGCCATTGTTACGTATGCAGAGGCATCTTATTCTGGGTTACCGTAGTAACATGGTGCTAAGAGGACCAGAATGGTGGCCTGAATCATCCCTAAAAATAAACCTATTCATGTGTGAGTCTGTATTATTAAAATGTTATTATTAGGGATGGGTATTGATTCAGATTTCAAGAATAGATTCAATTCTGATTCTCAAGATTTAGATTTTCACAATTAAATCCGATACTTTCTGATCAGATATGGATTTTGTTCGGCGTTATTAAAATGTTTTGTTTTTTTTAATTATATGTATATATAGTTATGAAACATTTTAAAACTAGTATTATATTGATATTCAACCAAAAAATTAATGAAATGTCAGAAGTTAAAGATGACTTCTGGGGTTTGTACATATGAGGAGATTCATGTCTTAGTCTATGTAGTGTGTTGTCACACTAATGTGTGAATGAAAGGTCAAAGTTCACCAAGGGAAATGTAAATCGATTTTTGGACTTATGAATCGATCTTTAGGAATTGATATGAGAATCTTTTCAGAATGGATCAATCAATCTTTTTAACACAGCCCTAATCAGCATTAAAGTCCAAACCAAACCAGACAGAACCAGAGAAAAGCAGCAAACATTAACAAAAGGTGAACATTTGTTGCAATTATGCTTATTTTATTTTGAAAATAGAAATCACTTAATACATAATTAACATCAGATTGGAAGACATTCTTGTGTCTGTCTGTGTGAATCTGTAACTAGAAGCTTGACACAGAAACCTCCTGCTGCTAAAAGAGTCCCTGCACCACTACAGCTCTCCTCAAGTCTTTAAGATAAATTTCTGAGCGCACAAGACTTAACTGATAGTGCGAGCAGACCAGGCTTTAAATAAAACTTTATCAGAGCAGAGAGGCACTCGAGTTCTAGCACACCTTCAGTTCACACTGCAGATGGCTGCTGATGTTAAACAGAACAGAGGATTTAACCTATGCACAGACAGTAACGCGAGAGAAACTGGACACTGCAGTCTCACGTGCAGCAGGTTTTTTCATTCCTAAAAGTAAAGAAAATAAAAATTAAGTAGAGGTAACATAGGTCACATGCTGACTATAAGAGCCGGCGGTGTGATGAGGGCAGTGGGATGGAATGTGAACGAGCGACGCAGACTGTGAGGGACAGCTGGGCTTTGGGTGCAAGCGAGGACCGTTGCATGCCAATGTACTGAGCTGTTCACGGCCATGTTGGAAGAGGCAACCAGGAATTCACTTTGTGCTCTTTAGTTTTGAAGGTTGTGTGCAAAATATCAGCAACAAGATGTTGCATCTGAATAAGATAAACTGAAATGTATTTGATGGGTAAGTTTCAGCTATGAAAAAGTTAAAGAATTAAAATAATTTAAATTATAGCTGAATTAACTTTGCTATAGCTGTGGAATATGGTTTTTTCTAGTTTTCACAAACAGTAAAAACGGATTCTGTTGTAACTGGTTACCAGTTCAAACCAGCATCTTTCTTATGGAAAAACAACAGATTATCACCCCCCCATGTAAAATATCAATCTGATGTCTCAAAAGTCACAGCAGTGACCTTCTATAACAAGTATTTAAATCACACTTTTAATCTACACTGCAGCTTTGATCAGCAACTTAGTTATGAACGTGTAGAAGAACATCCTGATATTTTCTATTTTAAAGTCAAGTAAAACACAAATTAACTCATATTTATCAGCTACTGTATCTCTACTGGTTTGTTAATAGGAACGCTCGTGACTAATGCACTATTTTCTGTCCACGTGCGCCAGCTACAGCACACCGAGCATGAACAGCTGCTGGCGATACGTAGTGCTGCTGCTAACTTTGCTCTCATCTACTAAAGAAAAATCTGTTTACAGTGTAAACAGCTTGAGAAACCCGGAACGGTTTACTTCATTTAAGTGAAAAGCAGTAACTTATCCTTTTGCTTGTTTGAAACTGAGACTAAAACTCAAACATTGAACTTGCTAAAGTCAACATATCTAGTTTGAGGTGATAAAGAAGAGACGCAGACAGAAGATGCATAGTGAAGTTTAAACAGCTGACTCACTGGAAGACGGAAAAAGGAAAGCGTTGTGTGTCCAAGAAAACTCCACAGAGGGTGGGAACTCCAATTGGGACGCTTGTCCCTGAGAAAACAAACCTCCCCGTTTGAAGCCCCCCCCCCCCCCCCCCCATTCAACCAGGAGCCAGATGCAAGTTTAAAATATCACACAGGATAGGCTGGTTGGTAATGGGCAGCTGTCCCCTTCCCCCATCTCCCCAGGACTGGACCCGTTCTTCTTTGGACGTACTTCCATTAACGACCTCCGTTCTCTGCACACTTTTTCCTCTTTACTTCTTCCACAGCGTTTCCTCCTGGATGGATTTAGTCTTACAAGATTCCCGGATGCCTTCTGCAGACTCAGTCATGTCATGCTGACTGGGTATACTGGAAGGGTTTGGCCTTGGAGCCATTAACGCAGCGGTGGGTGCTCCTAAAGGTGCAACTGGGTCAGCATTGACACAGCAAATATAATAGATTCCATCAGGATCTATTCCAAGCTTTGAAGGCCATTTCCAAACTCGGACCACACACGAAATCCCAGCAATTTACGACTCGTTTTTTAAAAAACACGTTTTAAAAAAAAGGAAATTTAAAACCTATCTGACGACTCCTGAACATCCAGTGACACTTACCCTATTGACCTTCTGCAAACTGGTGGTGGGCAGCGCAGCCAAGGTTTTGTAGTCAAGTTTTAAAGGTCCAGTTCCCAAATTCTGATAGGAAATAAAAAGGACAGAGAAGTTAGAAGATGGCAACAAAAAGGGGTTTCATTCAAACATGCCAGTATGCACTCATACGATCAGCTTTCAGTGGGGAATATAAACGCATTTTCTTACAGCTGTGGAGTTTTTGAAGCGTTCCGAGGCTGCAGGTGAGATTACGAATATCTCAAATGAAATAATGTGAATTTTATCCAGCTAGCTCTCTGCTCAGGAGAACAGTCAAAAGAACAAAAAACATACTAAAAAATGGTTGAAAGACAGCTAGTGAAATGCATCTGCTTCAGACTAGGGGTGTAAGAAAATATAGATATACTGATATATCGCAATATTTTTTATGAGACATTATATCGATATGCAAAAGAACCGTATTGATCTTATTATGAGTATATTTTTACTCATGAGGCTGATTTTAATGTCTTTATTCATCTTGTATTTCTTTATTCATTGTTTTTAAAATGTGGGGGGTGGCGTCTATTTTACAAAAATATGACACCCCCCCATAAATGCTATAAATTTGTTTATAGCATCACAATTTATTGCAATATATTTCATCGCTACCCCTGTATTGTAATAAATATCGGATCACCAGATTCCTGCTGATACACTCCCCTACTTCACAGATTTCCACTTATTCATAATGATGATAAAACCCTATTAATAAATACAGAACCAGTCAGACCAGCAGCCACTGCCACCATTCCTGATATGGTGCATTTAAAAGGAGTGAGGCTGGATGGCTGGTGAATGTTTGTGCAGATTATTGTCCTTAAAGCATTTTATTTCATTAAAAACATGTTAATTTAAACCTTGATGCCAGCGTTGAGCCCACATGCTGCAGGGTAACAGAACTCATGTTGGATTATTGATAAAAATCTAAAATTTCTTATAAAAAACAAAAAATATTTTATACTTTCTTCCTGTCTCACCAACACCTCAAACATCAACCTTATTTGGAATCTTCAGTAAAATGAATCCAGTCTGAACAAGAGTCAAAAATAAGTTTTGTTGTTTTTTTAAGAGAAAAAAATCCTTTGCTGGGCTTTCTGTGGTGTTTGTGGCTTAACTGGGTTCTGCCCAGACAATGAGTTTGTCTGAGCACCTGCCGATGAGGAGTGTCTCACCTCTGTCTCCTCTTCTAGCAGGCGAGTTGCCTCCTCACGCTCCAAGCGCATGCGCTCCTTCATCATGAGAGGAAGGGGAGGAGTAGAGTACAGAGGGGGAAGATACCCAACCACACACAGCCACACAGTAATGCAGTGATGGGTGAAGGAAAAGATGGGAGAGACGTTTCCAGAGAAGGGGAGAAGAGTTACAGGAGGTGGACAAAAACAGCGCCAGAGAGGATGGTGGGATGATTTAGTATCACACCAAACACACCAGAAGGAAAGATGAAACAAAAAACAGAAGGAAAAAAAAGGATAGAATCCGCACACATTAAAAAAGTACTCTAGTCATGTTGCTATGGGAGCAGAAAAGCATGCAAGATGGGACATTGTAGGAACAGTTCTGTCAAACACAATAACCCACACGGTGCGAAGGAGAAGCTTCATTCACCCGGTGACAGACAAACCCGAACATCTGACTCTTAAGCTCTTTTTTTTCTTTTTAGCGAAATTCAAACCGATTTTTCTTCATCACTGCGCTGAGATGACAAACAATGATGTCGTTTCTCTTACCACTTTCTCCATCTCTTCTCGCTCCCACTGTGACGTCTCCCTCGCCATTTCAGACTCCTGGAGAAAGGAGAGAATCCAACAATGTTATAAAGCTGATAAATAGCCGCTCTTCATCCCGGAAACCTCATCAGCAGCTGTCTTTGCGTACTGATAAGAGGTGTTTAATACAAACACCTTTCTGTTTCAGAGCAGAGAGCAGCATTGCATTCAATACACAAACAAGACCCTCCACATTCCTTCTGCACGGGCAGATTCCCAAAAGCTAATCTGCACAAAATAAACATGGTGCTGGTGCATTGTGGTTGCTCTGGCAAAAAAAAGTGTGAACATGTGGTGTGCGTTGCTCAGATGGAGACGGTGAAATTCCACCAAACTGCTGTGGAAGCACAGTGAAATGCTGAACCAAACATTTGATTCATGTGTTGCCTGTAATGGTGATAAACACAAAGCACTTCTAATTCAGTGTTAGTGTTTGATTTGTGCTGCACCTTCTGTATTATTTCCATCTCCTCTGGGCTCAGGTCCCGATCTATAGAAGAGATGCTCTCCATGCTGTTCTTGCGTACAATGTTTGTTGCGAATGGGTTGGCGATGATGCCGGGAGATGCCTGGAAATAAACCAAAAAGCTCTGAAACCACAGAGTCTCGCAGAGTCTTGATATGATCTTCATGTCAGCCGAGAAAACCTTAGTTTAAATCTGCCCTCTCATGGCGTCTCACCTCCACAGCTGCCACTTTGCAAGGGTCGAAACCGTCACACACCAGCATGACCAGGGAGTCCCCGACAGCACGGAGCACCCGCACTGCTTCCGTGTGAGTCATTCCCAGCAAACTGTGGTTGTTCACTTCGAGGATGCGCATCCCAACCTGGAGCCGTCCATCTCTCGCTGCCGCTCCAGTTGAACTCACCTAAAGACAATAATGAGTTAATATTTACCTTACACAGCCTCACCAAGTGCTGAAATCTCTGCGAACACGGTTAATATTTAGGTTAAGTTAGGTTATTAAGTTTGCAAATGAACCTTAGAGATGAATATGCCCTCATCTGTGGGGTCAAAAGGGTTCCCAGCATGACCCTTGGCCCCTCCCCGAATGCTGATGCCAAGCTTCTCCCCTGGATGCTTTTGGATCAAGATTTCCTGCATCCCGGGCGGTGAAGGGTCCCTCCGTACCAACATACGGATCTCCTGCTTGTTAGCCAGAAGAGCACGTACAGCTTCCTGGTGTGTGGCGTGTCGCAGGTCGATGGCGTTCACCTCTAGTATTCTGTCGCCGACACGCAGTCCGCTTTGACAAGCCAAACCGTGAGGAATCACCTGAAGAGACGAAGCACGGTTAGTTACGCACAACAGGCCATTTTGGAGACACCGAAGCGTTTAAATGATCTTTCGTTGTTGCACCTTTGAAATGAACACGCCGGGTTCGTTGACGCCGAAAGGGTGACTGGCATGGTCGCTACCTCCCACAATGCTCAGGCCCAGAGGCCCGCCTGACTTCATCAGGGTCACCTCCTGTTTGGATCGGAGATTTGTTGTAGCAGAAATATATAAAACATATTTCACGCCAGAATTTAACGAAGTGAATGTAACGACACGGGATTTTTTTTTACAGTTGTTTTAGTCTAAAACATACAAACCCACAAGTTTCTACTGTGTTACACGCAGCATCTAAACAGACTACAGCCTAAAGCACATTAATCACACCAGACTTTCATACCATGCACCATCTTCTCTGGAGCTGGACAGCATTTGGGGTAAAGCAGGGGGGGCCACATGAACAGAAATTAAGCTTCAGTGAGGTTCCTATAGCGCTGACCACAGTAACATCTAAAAAAACCAAAACAAGCCATTCTACAAACTAAAGAAGTCGAGATGTCTTTGCCTCACCTCGATGGGGTATTCATCCTCCATCCGGCCAACGTGGTTCCCCTGAAGACCGTCCTCTTCTTGATCCGGAGACTCTGAAGGTTCTGGGGGCGGTGGTGAATGGGCACGGGCCCGATTCTGACCTGGAGAGCCCCCTGGTGCATTCAGGTCTCGCTCAACCAATAGTGCGATGGTGGGGGAGGTGCCGGTAAGGAGCGCTACTGCCTGGTCATGCCTGGCCTCTGTCATGTCTACACCATTGATCTGGATCAACAGTAAAACCAACCATGCAATGTGTCAGCCCCACCAGGATGCTCCCGGTGATCATTTGTTTATAAAAAAAAAAAGGCACGGTGAATATTTGAGAGCATGGTGTGCGGCCAACAGCATCTGGTCTCTTTAAAAAATAAAAGTAAACGCTTCAAAACATCAAACACATTCGGATCATTGGTTTGAAAATGTTGCGACTACATGAAAGTTTGTGCTGTTAATTATAGAAACCAAACACCTTTACAAAGGAAAAGACTGACGCTGTGGTGTTGCAGAGGTTCACCGAGGAGAAAAACAGTTGCAAGCGAGCACAACTAGCTTTTAAATCAAACTGTAATTAAATGCTCATGCTCCTGTCCTTTTATTTAAAAACACGCTTCTTTGCCTTTGTTTACTTAAAAACATAAAGAGAACTCGGTTGTCTTTAAAGCATTTGATCTTAAGTCAACAAAGGCAGCTGCGTCTTCGTAGCAACGAGCGGGCAGGGGTCGGCGTTGACCCGACAGTACCAGCTCTTACCATGGTTCGAAACGCTGCTGTGGTAACGCCTGGTTACCACGGCAGCAGGGAAACAGGCTCAGCACCGCACCACCCAACACCACGCAGGCAAGGACTCAATGCGTTAGTGAGCATGCACACAGGCAGAGCGAGACAACAGAAGAAGAAGATGGACAGAAAGAGAAGCAAGAGGGAAACTGCTGCAGGAGAGAAGAGAAAAAACCCAAAGAGACAGCAAAGACGATCCCCGACAGCAGGAGCAGCGTTACATTCATCATTAATACTGTGCTAAACAGAAACGTTACCAGCTACTGATATGCGCTGGGATACGGGAGAACAAAGCCAAGCTTGGAGTGTGATTAGCAGAGGAAGGTCATGCAGGAGAATCTGAGATGTTTAAGCCGCAACCTGTTTGTAACGTTTTTCAGTGTTTTCAGAGCAATAACGGCTGGAAATGAAAACCTGGTATCAGGATGATCCGCAAGTTATCTCCGTTATATATTATCGTTACCTAATGAGATCAATTCATTTTCCACAGATGCGTTTTAGATCAATGATCAACCTTATTTGGTCCTAAACTAAAATTAAACATCATGACAAGAAAATAAGTTTAAAAAATGAAATGTTTCATTTTTATGTCCTAAAACAAAGAAAAAGTTGGATAAACTGAATATTTAGGTGGTTTCAGATTTAAAATCTTTATATTCGTAGAGAAAATCCTGACAAGAAACTGCCAAACAAGGAGAAATGTTAGTACTTACAGAGATCACCCTGTCGCCTACACGCAGAGTGCTGTCTCTGTGTGCTGCTCCCCCCTCTGCAATTCGAGAAATGTAGATTCCCTAAAGATACAGAATATGGTTTTAAGTCACTCAATTTTTAATTGTTAATGGGTTTTCTCTGGCTGCTTTGAAGCTTAAAAAACATAAAATGAGGTTGTGTTGATACAAAAAAAGAGTATTGATTGCTAAATATCTGGTGCAACAGGTGGAGATGATGCAATAAAGTGTCCTAACTGTGTGTTTAGCCTGCAAGAAGGTCACTAGTCTGTATGTCACACCAGACAATTAACAGGATGCTTCTTCAGCCACAAAAATCCCATTTAGGGGATTTTGCACATAAGCAAGCAGAATACTGGATCATAATAGCCAGTAGTCTTCCAACATATACGGCCCCTTTTGCAAAAACAAGTTCAATGATTCGCTCCAACAGGACATGCAGACACAAGCATACACTGCAGCGACACCATGCTCAGACTGACAAACAACCAGGCAAGTCACTGCATCCATTTCAAAAAGCTTTTTGAAAAAGAGGCAAGACTTACAATCAGATCCGCCTAAATCATACATGTATGAGTCCTCTCCTCTTTAGCTGCTCCAAAAAGCTGCAAAAACATGCAACCCTGCGCTGGCCGCAGCATACACCTCACCCTCTTCGATTACAGCACAGCTATCAAGTTTCAAGGCTAGCTATTCATATCTCTGTCACCGTGGTGATGACTGTAAACGCTTTGGTCAGAACAGATGCACCCTAAAAGATGGAGGCGGCTGCAGCAAGGACTTCATTTCCTAACGTCCAAGCCTTTTACTAACTGTATGACTAGCTGCTGATGACTCTGCGTCGCTTTTCCGTTAACGCATTGCTTATAAGAAGCTTTAAATAACTCCAGTGTGTTTAACGCTTGCACTTCTTTGCCTTCAAAGAACAACAGGTGTAAATTAGCTTCATTTATGTCAGGAATAAACACTCGAGCCGTGGTGTGATGGGCGTTTTCTGCGTCTCACCGTGTCTCCTGTGCGGTAGGGTGTGGAGCCTTTGCCTCCAGCGATGCTGAACCCCAGCCCTTTGTCGTTGCGCATCAGACAGGTGGAGAAGCGCTGTCTCGGCCCACTGGGACTGGCCTCCACGTTGAAGGCGAGGCCGCTGCTCCGTCTCTCCCGAGGGAAGTAGTCATCTTCCGGCCTCAGCGGCGTGGTGGTGATGGCGTTCTCTGGCTCCACCATGCGCTCCCGCAGTACTACCATTGAAACGGTAGCGCCAGAGCTGCGCAGAGCTTCCACGGCTGTGTGATGCTCTGCTTCGTGCAGGTCGACACTGTTTACCTGAAAAACGCAGGCAGATGTGCCGACTTCTGAATTTACGGGTCTTTAGATTAAGATGTGTTATAAGATACAAAGAGTGAAAGTAAATACACAAAGTATGTGGTAATATGTGCAAGTATGCTTAGTTTATTTTACCTCTAACAGTTTATCTCCCACTTTAACCCCTGCTCTTGCTGCAGGACCCTCTTCAGATACTCTAGAGATGAAGATTCCCTTAAAACACAAGCAAAGAATTAAATGATACTTTCATCATTTTGGCTACTTGTGGATCTCAAGCATGTACAACGTTCAGCAACCGGACTCACCTCATCATCACCCTTGTAAGGCGTAGATCCTTTCCCCCCGGCGATGCTGATACCCAGACCGCCTGTTTGTCTCACAATGACCAACGAGTGCTGCAAGTTGAGCAGTAGTGGAGTCAAAAAACAAACAAAAAAGTAGTAGAGTCAACGAAACCATACCAACATAACTCCAGTGATATCAGGACAGATTTATAAGCCCTAACTTATACAATTTTACCATTAAAATCTGAATAGAAACTCCCATTTCATCATCTAACCTCATGAATAAATTGATTTAATGTGTCAGTGACCTCCTGTCTGCCAGTAGGTGGCATCACAACGCTTCATCCTCAAGAGCGAGTCCTCACTTTAAGGATATTTGCCTGAACTTACTAAAGCAAACTCAAGCTGAGCCAATTGATTAATCTGTAACCATTAAACACACATTAGCAGAGACTTTTACCATGTTGACTAGAAAAATAAACCCTTTGATAAAACTTTGTCCATGTGTAGGTGCACGGGCTCTAAAATAGAAAAGGTAGTGAATTCTGTACACTTGTACGCCATGCAGAAATGGGAAGGATGGAGACAAACGAGGAACAGATGGAGGGAAAAAAGGAAATGTCAAGAGATGGATGAGAAGACCTTGAAATGCTTCGTGCTGTTAAACCTCCAGTGTTTGTTGAAATGAGATGCATCATTCATTATAGTCTACATGTCTGGTGAATGTAACGTTTCCTTGCTTTACCAAAACATTTGACACGCTATTTCAAACATTAACCATGCAAAGTAGAAGACAACGAAACAATACAGAAAATATTTAAACAAGCTCTTTCTTGCCTTTAAACAACGGCCATGTGCGACTAACACAGGTTTCTAAAACTCAGCATCAGCCATGAGGATCTTCTTCTCTGGTTAAATATCATCTCTATGCATAGCTGAATACTAACATGGAGGAAACTCTGTAGTTATTTACATCTTCACGGCACAAGCAGCACATCTATTCCAGAGCAAGACGGTGTGAAGGGGATAAGGGGGAGCGAAGCGGCAGATGCAGAGGGAAAGGCAGGAGGTGCCGTGTGCCAGAACCTGATGTTAGACTGTGGCTTACGACGTGTCTACAGCCGAACTGGAAGAATTCAGGGAATGATTGTATTTAAGATTAAATATGGAGAGACTATGAAGCGGAACAGGTTTAAAAACACTTTAATATGGATTGTAGTGTGATCTGTAGATACCTGTTAGTAAAAGGAGTCCCAGCTGCATGAGATTTTAACTCTATGCTTACCATTTATCCCATTTATGTTTATGCTGAGGCTTCTGATGAAGCTGTGTGAGAATTAACAGACACAGCCTGCAAACAAGCAGGGAAAGTAAGATCCGACTGCCTCGATCCAACAATATGAAAACATTATCTGTCCCCGCTATAACATTTACTTATCTCTGTAACAATATGCGACATGATCAATTAAATATGCGCATGAGAGGTTAGTGATGTAATAAACTATAGCAGGTTTCACTGTGATGCTAAAGCTGCTACAGACCCAAACGCAGACCATATAAGTTCAAACTGCACATTTACTACTAAAATATCAGTGTGCACTGTTCAATAAAGAAATATTTAATAAATAACACTTCAGTCTGGGTTACAGGTTCTGCCACACTAACCTTCCTATGAAGAAGCTGTTAAAAGGTTTCTTTGTGATCGGCTTGGATTAGCGGCATTTCTGGGGCTGTTTAGTGAGAGTGAGGGCACAGATACACAGACTGATCGGGAAAGAGTAGGTACAGACCTCTTCCTCCTCAATTCGAGCAGGTTCAATCAGCAGATTATTGACTTGATCAAATGACACCCCCTGTTAGGACAGGAACCAGCGAGAGGCATGCGGATTAGTCAGGCCGAATTAAAAACTATGCACTCGTTCACACACTTATCCACTTTTCCATCACACGCATCATTTCACGATCTGCTTGCAGGTTGTTGGACCACCTGGAAGCAGAGGCATCTCCGCATTCACTCCCCAGCCACCAAAAGCAAATACAGGCAGAGGTGGAAAGACAAGACCAAGGAGCTGAGCCACAGTGAGAACAGAAAAATCAAACCATAAGTGTGTAAACAGAGCGGACAAGAGAAGGCGAAAGCTCCCGAGTGAGAACAAGCCCAGCCTCCTCCGAAACAATTAAAGCATTTTCTTCCAGTCGAAAGCTTGAAATAATCTAAAGACTGAAACGCTACGAGCTACAGAAAGTTACCTACAGGGTAACACCGATAAAAAGTCCAAATTTTCATTGAAACAAACAAGCGTTTAAATTCATTTGATGCTAACAAATCTCGTTGGATCTCACATTCCAGCTCTGCCAATACATGTTCTGGTTGGCCTGAGTTCAACACAAACAGACCCACATCCACAAAAACACACACACACACACATTCAAAAACAGATTTGGTGAGATGATTTTTGTGTTTTAAAAAAAAAAAGAATTTCAGTAATTAGCACAGTAAATAACAAATCTCATCACGTCTCTCCCAAATGCTAAAGATTAAGGAGGTTTACTAACATGAGCAGCACCGGAGCATCACTCGCTTCATTCGTACGTAGAAGCAATAAATGTTATAAAAGCAAGAGTGTGAACATAATTATTCCATTTTGTCAGCAGGTGGCCGGTAATGGTGAGAAGCTTAGAGCTTAACTGGGCCGGTGTTGTGCAAGAAAGGCAGAGTTGATTAAAGAATTAGTCTGTGGTGTGTTACCGCTTGTGGACAAATTGCAGACAGGCTTTTAAAATGCTCTCCAGCTGAAATCGTATACGAGTAAGGTGTTAGTGCATTATATATGCGTGATGACGGGACCATGGTTCTGGGACGGACCTCACAAGGAGCAGGGCAGCTGCTATGAGTACGTTTGTGCCGAAGTTATCAACTCTAAAAAATAGATATATTTATCCGCCTTGATGATTCAGAACATAAGAGTAGGTGTCCTCATTAACACAACAACCCTGCATGCCACACAACAGCCATCAAAAGTGCTAAAAGAACACTCAATACTGCTTGCAAGTTGGTGAAAGTAGTCTTATCCAAGCCCAGCTACTATCTATGATGAACTACTTCCTCCTAAGCCGCCATGTTTTTCAGCCTAAATCAGCTTCTATTCAGCATCCTGCAGGAGCCTGAATCTCTCTTTTACCTTTACTTGACTGGAGTTGCCCTGATGCCTGCTATCCTCCAGCTCATCTATTCTGTGATGGTGTTGAGGGGTGCAAACGCCCCCTTCTTCCTCATCCTCCTCCTCCTCCTCTGCTGCGTGTGTTGGTGAGCTGAGCCCGTCAGGACTGAAGCCCTGCAGCAGCGCGGCCACAGCCTCAGGTTTGGGCAGCTTGGTGATTTTGAAGTGCTTCTTGTAGTGTGGCGTGTCCTTCCTGATCAGCCGCTGCTTCTCGGGGGGAAAAGCCGGCCTCTCGTCCTCGTCGCTCTGCTCGCCGTTCTCCCCGTTCTCTTCGTCGTCCTCCTCCATGCCGCGAATGATGGGTTCTTCTGCGAAGTGCACAGTGGGCTGCAGAAGGAGGAGATTCTGACTTTTACAAGGAGTTTGGCTGTAGATGCAATTAGTTCTTTTCTTGTGAGATCATTTCAGTATTCACCTCAATGTACTCCACCTCCATCTCATCCTGGTCTTCCTCTTCCTGCGGGGAATGGCTGTCCGCAAGATCTTCCCTCCGTGTGACTGCGGTTGCATTTGGCCGGTCCTCATGGGAGGTAGCAGACAGCGTGCTGTTAGACACCTGGGAGTCGTGGCTCTGATTGGAAAGGTCACTGAGTCGTTTCTCCTAAAAAACAATATAATTTCAGAAGGTCAGGATCTGCCAGACCAGCAAATAAAAGTGGACCATATGGATGAAGATCCATATTCACAAATAATGCTGTGTGTTTATCAGCTAATATGTAATAATTAGAGTCTGGTTTCTGTACATCTGGATCGAGAACATCTTCTTCTCCATCAGGTCTGGATGTGTACACTTCATTCCTCCTCTCCTCTATGACCTTCTTCATAACCTTCAGCTCACTGGGGTGTGGCGTCGCTCTGCGCTGGAGGCCCTAAAGAGAAGAAATTCACGTGAAAAACATTTGACTTACTGCAGATTTACCACATTTTCACACACTAAAAGTGTCAGGGTCAGGCAGCTTAGCTGGAAAATGATTTTCTAAGTCACCCGTTGGCTCACCCTGCGTTCTGCGGCAGCCTCATCATCCTCTTCCTCAGCCTTGGTCTCTTCCTGGAACTGAATGACCGACACTCGGTTCAGGTTGCTGTCCGTCCAGCTGTCGTCCACACTGTTCTGCAGCAGGTTCTCTGTGGCAGGTTAAACGGAGCATTGAGGAGGGAAGAATGTCAACGTTAGTGAAACAGGAATAGTCAGACTGAAGAACGGATTCCATAAAATCTCCCTGAACATCTCTGTTACTGCCTGGCACTTACTTAACATTAAAGATAAGCAAGCTAGCTGTAATATATGTAATGAGCCGCCGTTAAGCATTAAACTCACCAAGGCTCGGCGAAGGCTGCTGAGGCAGTAAATAACAGGTCAATACTTTCTCTCCTGTTCGCTCATCATCCTCCGTCTGGAACTTGAGCATAGGCTGGGACTGGTTTTCCGCCAGCCACATGGCCTTCAGATTGAGGTTTGTCAGGGCAAAAGGCAAGTTTTGTAATCTGGACAAAAAGTGTGGAAAAAGGAAAAAGAAGGTGAACCAAATGATCCACAAGACATCCATGATTCTGATATAAAATCTGAGATTTATTTAATTACTTATAAAGCATAACTAATTAAATAAATATTATATATCCCACCTCATCATTTCTGAGGCATTACAGAGTACGTTACTGTTGACCTTATATCGGATGAACAGAACTAAGTTATAGCTGTAGGAAATAAGCTTTCTCTGGCAAACGGTTCCTCTCTGCGTCTTTAATCTTAGCTGGAAAAAGCTGCTGCACATTATTAAAAGTTCAGGGTGTTACGCGTGAGTACCTGTTTCCGGCTACATCCAGCACATGCAGCCCGGTGGCATCCGCAAGCTCAGCAGGCAGTTTGCCCAGGCGGTTGTCTCTCATTGAGAGGACGTTGAGACTGGCACAGCCACCGAGCTCTTTGGGCACGCTGCCCAGCCGGTTGCGGTCTACATTCAGGTTGGTCAGCTTCTTCAGCTTGCCCAGCGAGCGAGGAAGCGACTGTGCCGCCATGAAGCACACAAAGGCCATTAATAAGTCAGTGAAATAAGCAAAAGGTGCTTAATAGCTGTTAACGCAACATGGAAATCAGATAAATGTGCGTAAATTCATAAATATACCTGTAAAAGATTCTCTGTGAGAACAAGTTCTGTGAGGTTTTCACACTCTCCTAATGAGTCGGTGAGTTCAGTGAGTCTGTTCTGGTCCACCTTCAGGATGGACAGCTGTTTCAGACATCCTGAGGACAAAATTAACAGAGTTAAGCAACAAATAAACCTTGAGTTTTTTATTTATTTTATCCGAGATCCTGCTAAAAATACCAATTCAGAGACTCGGCTCAAATGCTGTCTGTGTAATTCTTCACTTATATCAGTTTCCAGTAGAGGGCAGAGCTGTTCTTGGTTATCAGAAACAGTCTGATGCAAAGTGTTTAGCAACTAAGATTTAGATGACAAACCTGCTCCTGCAGGAAAAACACATTGCTCTTGTGAAAATCATCAGGAAAAGATCAGCTTCAAACAAACTTGTTCTGCAGGTCATTGCTTTTACATTTTTTAAAACACAAATCTACTCAAGTTGCAGCCCATGAGGAGAGATTGACAAATGGCTGCAAATGTTACAATGTAGGAATTTGAGTGTAATTTGTCGATGTAGTCTTGCTGCTTTATCTCACCGATGCTGTCAGGGATCACTTCCAGCAGGTTCTGTGTGAGCAGCAGGTCAGTGAGAGCCAGGAGGCCGCTCAGCTCTGAGGGAAGCTCTTCCAGACGGTTCTCCGACACATCCAGGCACACCAGCCGCCGAAGGTTTCCCAGCTCCTGCACACACACACACACACACACACACACACAAAATAAATGACCGCTTACAGTCAGCCATCATTATGCAATGTAATGCTTATCTACACAGACAATTACAGGAGAGACATCTTGTGAGGAGCATGTTTGCACGTACAGGTGGTAGTGAAGACAGCTGGTTATGGTCCAGCCACAGCTCCCTCAGGTTAGGAAGGGCACCAAGTGTGTCCGGCTAAACGTTAAGAGGAAAACAGAGAGGTTTAAAGGGTTAAAAGTCTCACAAAATTAAGTTTATGTTGAAGAATTAAATAGCTAAATTAAAAGAATCTGTGTGATCTTAAACTGTATGTAAGTCGTAAAAGAAACAGACACCTGATTCTTTGTGCACAACAGCAGAAAATTTGTGAAAGAGTTTTCTGTATTTTACATGCTCCAATATAAATTTCAGGATGCAAGTTCAGCTTATGTCTCCTGAAATTAACTCAATATAAAGTCTAAACAAAGACGTATAACCAAGTGGAGTGCTGACTTTGACAGACACGCAGACAAGATTTCATCATGATGTCACTGTTTGTTCAGCGCCTGTCCTCCTCAGGTCATGAAGCATGGTTTACCGTATCCTACTCAGACAGGCAGACGCTGCTGCGTTTGCTGAGGTAAACATTTAGTTTGCAACATAAGTGTGGTGGGAAAGCGAGGACACATATGATACGCGTCGTACCAAGCGTTTGCAGCTAAAGCGTTTGCAGCTTTGCACAAAAGCGAACCGTAAGGGTGTCGCCCTGAGCACTCGATGACACAACGAGTTATCTTACTGCAGTGTGATGAAAGAGCACAAGTGTTGACCAACCAAAACTTCCAGTTCATTGCTGCCGAGGTCCAGCTGTTCCAGTTTCACCAAGAAAGAGAGCGACCTGCGACAACACAGCATGAGAGGTTGTGTCACAAACATGCAGCCAGAAAGAACAAAGAGCGGAGCTAACAGCGCGGCGCTCGTCCGTGTGAAATGACATATGTGAGGAATGGGTTTAAATCTGTTCAGCTAAACTCGTGGTTTACGTCATGTTGTTTCACAAAAAAATTTTTTCAAAACACATACGACGCTTCCTTACATCTCAAAGGCAACTAAATGACGTTGTTGTTGTTATGATGATGGTAAATAATAAAACAAGCCAGCTTTGGACGTGAACACCGAGCAGATGTGACACTTACGTGGGCAGAGACTTCAACAGGTTCTCCCGGAGCTCCAACGTCACCAGGTTGGCCAGACTATTAAAAGGAGTGGCGGAGAAAATGAGGCAGAAGAGTGGGAGTTGGCAAGAGATGAGGGGGGG
>JBAMHX010000020.1:7804328-7827129 GCA_037177515.1 Pseudomugil tenellus
CCCCCCCCCCCCCCCCCCCCCCCCCCCCCCCCCCCCCCCCCCCCCCCTCCCCCCCTCCCTCCCCCTTCCCTCCCCACCCACAAAATTGGTTTTAAAAACATTCCATCATAAACCTCGCGCCAAAGAAAATTCCTCCTTACCATGGCAACAGCAACCAAACAAAATGCCTTTCGTTAAAAGAGCTGAGACTGCAACCCTGCCAAGTGCTTTCACAAGAGCATGGTTGTTGGACAGGACAACATTCCTCCTCCAGCCGCACTGAGTTTCTACGTAGTTCAGATGGACAGACGAGACAGCTCGGAAGAACAGCAGGACTACCAGGATGAAACTATGCAGTTATTAACCCCTCAATCAGTTCCTGGTTGTGCAACTCACAGAGGGTCCACTGTCTGCCTCGTCAAGAGCCAGATTTCTCAGACGATGTAGAAGGAGGAAGACTCTGAGAAACTTTTGGACTCACAGTCTGAACAAAAGCATTATTCAGGTTTTTTTTCTGTCTGTAAGCTTAGAGCATAAACCTTAATTCAAATTAAACCTCAAGCTATCAGCAAAATATTCTGCTGAAAAACAGCCTCTGTGTGTCATTTACCAGAGATTAATTCACTAACAGAAAAATCCCGATCTCGTCTAAGCTCTCCCTCCTCCACCAGGATTAGGTTTAAAAGCAGAAACCTACTTTTAACCTGCTATCCACATTGTTGCATAAACATGCTGTACATCTGATAACACAAAGACTTATTTTGATGTGTACTGTAGGGAGTTCTGTCAGACCGAAAATAAAAGCACACATGTACAAACGGAAAGCAACATGCTGCAAGACAGCTCGTCAATTATGCTGCCAAAGATAAGTTCAACCCTCTTCATCAATGACAGACATTTCCTGCTCTCAACTGGTCATGTGTATTGTGTTTGGATCGAAGCATAAGAACATTTTTTCCTTTGTTACATTTCCAGTCGGTACATTTGTACTGATACTTTATCTGACGTGATGAATGCAGGGAGACATGGCTAGTATCTCATGGAGGAGCAGGTGAGGCATCAGATGGAAGGAACAGGAAACAGGAGGGGGGAGTGAACATGCCGCTGGGGCCAAGTCCACAAGAGGAGAGGCAACAGCACTGGCAGAGCATGTGACAACAACCTTGCAGGTTGGAAATGATTACAGAAACCCGTTTGGCTGGTCGAGCTTTCTGTCGAGCAGCAAAGGCCAGCAGTACGGCTTCTGGACAGTCAGCAGTTCTCTTGTTTGGACCTTTGGCATCGGTACGCTGCTCTCCACTCTTGATGTTGTCCAGAGCTTACACAGTGATGAGTGGAAAACTGGACAGTAAAGTAATCATGTGTAAGAACAATTAATTGTAAACTTTCTCTCCTTCTTGGTGTTTTGCGAGCAGGGTTGTCAGGAGGACGTAAAAAAAAAAGACCATGTTCCTCCACTAACCAGCACTAAAAACCCAGTTTGGAGGCATTTATCTGAAGAACATATCTCTGCAAGACTTTAAGAAGTTTTTCACAAAGTAATTACTGATACTTCACCGAAAAAAACTCGTAAAAAAAAATCTGTAATTTATTACATTTAAACGTAGAACAACTCTAATGTAAAAAAAAAAACTGTATCCCGGCTGTTTCTCACTGACTGATGTATTTACAATCAAACAATGGAGAACCAGCAGTGTTACACGGGTCAGCGGGTCAATTGGAATAACAAGTTGGAGCAGTGGGATTTAGTGTACCTCCATGGTCCCGTTTTCGTGTTTTAGAGCAGTCTGCTCAGTCTTTACACAGCTATGATTGTGTGCATGTGACCGTTTGTGCACTGATATGGTACATTTAGAGGAGAAAAAGCATTACTTCTATGTACAGCTGTGCTACTGGGGTGTTTTAAGGAGGCCTTTGCAGGAGTTGTTTGTGTAAGGAAAGAGGTGAAGCATTAGGGAGGAGGTCTTACCATAAAACAGAGAAGGTTGGCTGGGGAGGAGGGTCAGTAGAGGGCAGTGTGGGGTCTCACAACACTTGTAATTTAATAAGTACAAGTCAACACAGTCCCAGAACACCATTGACTAGCTAGATGCGCTTATGGTCGGGTGGATGCATGCTGGAGAAATAAGACTTGCTAGTTTGACCAACGTGTGCTTTTATATGTCCAAATTGACATGCCTTGTAAATATAGCTAACAGTTTTAGCAACAAAATTAAACATGTACGTTAATGATTACATATAAAATTGTCCTTCCCTGAACTGAAGTTCTTTTTAATACCACTTTAAATTCCAGGGAGAAAAAGGTGAAAAATGCACAGCAGAGCTATGAGAAAGGACAGAGTTGCACTTTCAGACGGACTTCACAAAGTTAACTTCTGTAACCGACGTCCGCTAGTGTGAAATGTGCTGTGTTGCACGGGTGCTGTTTGAGAAATCCCTCATTATTATGAAGCGAATGAAGCCTGCTCACCCGTGAACAATCTGCAACAGAGAGGAGTGTGTGACAAGACACACACAGCGGCCCGGGCAGAAGACATGCAGCACTCGGTTGCATGAGCCCCGGCAGCCTGCGGATGCTTTGTCTTATCTGCAGATTCCTGCTTAGCTTACATTCCACTCAGGCTGAGAGTGTAAATGCGCCTCAGGACGTCTTATGTGTGCACGCACGCTTGTGCATTGCAGTCATCCTTGAGAGATAATAGAGGAGATTCTGTGCTTCGGTCTTTAAGCCAAAAAAATACAAACATTTTCAGTTTTAGTTTTATTTTTGCTTATGCTGTTAGACTCGTTTAAAGGATAGAGCGGCGTGCTGACACGCATACCTGTATATTCAAGTCAGCAGTTGTTGGTTGTTTAGGAGTGTTTATGAGGCTGTTTATGAGCATTGGAGGAGTCTATTAAGTCATCAGTTGGAATTTCAGTGCTTGAAGACCTCACACAGCTCCAGAAAAAATGCATCAACAAATATCAAAGAGGTAAACCGTGCATGCGTTTACATTTGTGACACACGTGTGTACAAACTGTAAGAGTAACGCTCCACTGTAGATGCATTCAGCTGTAGCCGGATGTTCACAGAGGCTGCAGTGTGCCAGTCAAGTGATTCCATTTAGCATTTAATTCCCCTCCAATCAGGACATCTGACTACAAACAGAGCGGACTCCACTCACAACCCTTCTGTTAATAGGCTGTATTCAGAGCGTATGCAAACAGAAACTCAAGCCACTCCATTGCATTCATTTAGCAGCAGCAACCATGTCTAAAAACATGTGCGGGAAGATAGATGTCAGAATATTCGGCTTAAATCAGAGATTTAAAAAAAAAAAGATGCAAATCTGATAAAATGAAACTAAAAAGACTGAAGTTGTTTAAGCGTCTTGCCTATCGAGGCATGTAATCAATGAATCCTCAAATGGATTAATGCAGGTTTGCTAGAAACAGGAAATAACAGTGTCATTAAATTTCTTTCTTTACTCTTTTACACAAATTAAATTCCCATTCACACATTCCTGAGCCTCTTAATCTGGTGCCAAATCTGCCTCTTCTGCCTAGTCTTAAGTACCCCCTCCCTCTAAGTAACCCTTCCTTCACAAAGCATGAAAACTACACACACTGCATGGACACCACTAGGGTGAGAGGCTCAAAGAGAGGGGAGGGGAGAGCGCATGCTTTTGTGCAGATTGGGACTCTTTCAGTGTCCCAGAAAATAAAAAGTGGAGAGGATTTGGTTGACTGCGTAGCTTGGGTCGTCGCTCAGAAAGGCTCATTACACAGCCTCCTCGTATAGATAGCAGGGGTCTTTGTTTCGGTATAAACTCAGTACTTAAGGGACCAGAGATGGAGGATTCTGGCCGCATAACTACGTTAAACTACAGCCTGGACTATACGGGCTGATGTTACTTTACTACTTGTCCATCCCGTAACGTAAGGCATAACTGAAGCCTGACGTTCCCAAAACGTCTACACATGAATTGCACCCCAACCGGTCCCCTTCTCCTCCTCTGTTCCACCTCTCCAAGTTCCCTCCATTTTCTTTGGCAGAAGGACAAAAGGCTGAGTAGCCAGTCCCACACAGGCCCGTCAGTCAGAAACCGCCTCCTTCCTGCGCCCTGGCTGAGGGATGCCTCCATTGTCCGAAAGGGCACCGCGGAGAAGAGAGAGAGGGCTCAAAATGGAAGGATGAAGATTTGAAAGAGAAAAGTTGTTAAGGATAACAAAGGCAGGAATGAATAAGAAGGGCACAGAAGGCGTGTGGGGGGAACACCGTGGAGAAGAAAAGGAAGATTGTGGGTGAAGTGGAGAGGACGGTGGATTATTAATGAAGGCTGGGAAGTAAACAATGGATTCCCACTGAGCTCTGGACACTAACGGGGTTAAAATCCTCAGCCACTGACCAAAACCTCTCTCAGACAAAAGACGCTGATAAACAAAAAAATGCATTAATGTGTAAGATTTATGCCCATTGTGGATTTAAATCCTCACACTGGCCTCATCACCCAACGATACCAACTTCCACCTACTCACAACTGTAAACCTACATTATACTTCCTCTGCTCTCGCCCACCGACCCCCCCACACACTTTTCCTCTCTCAGGTATGCTTGTGGGAGGAAAAAAAGCAACACATCCACAAAGACACCAGAACAACTCTACTTATCTTCACCTCTCGTGTTTCATGTGTTTAATTCAACACAACATAAGTCTATTAAATGTAATAAGATATTAAATCTACAGAATATAAACTTGTCACAAGGTGCATCTCCAGGTTAGACATTATCAGCATTTTATGACATTTTAAAACACTTAGATAAACGCTGAAACATATATAAAGTCTTAGTAGGACTTAAAGCCATGACTACCCACATCCGCATCTAGTCACGTCACCCCCCTCCCCTCCCTCCCTCCCCAGGGCTGTAAAGGCCACACAGGGAGAAGGGTGTGGTGCAGGCGGCATAACTGACAGCCCAGCTAACTCCCATTTACACTGCTTACACCTGTCTTAGATGGCTTTGATCTCTGAGGAACACAAACACGACCCAAAGTCAGACCAAGAAGCAACAGCAGAACCAAACTTCAGCAGACGGGATTAGGAGTTTAAAAGCCTTCCTTGCCTCTTTACGGAGCTTAAAGCTGAAGCTAATCATAAAAAGCAAACATATTTAAGAAGCAGGCATTGTGCTGTAAAGAAAAAACGAGTAAATTTGAATTAAGAAGAGAAGAAAGATGTAATTATAGTTGTGATTTTCTGGATTATTAAGCATTTATAACTATATTTTATAAGCTTGAGATCTGTTTAAGCTACATTTTTAAACTACATTAGCAGGTTTAAATAATGCATTCATTATTTGTGCAACAACCAAAACTCTTCCAGGAAAAAAACCCAAAAAGCCTCACATATGAAAAGCGAATGTTACCTTGCAGTGCCAAAGATCTATTTTTGTAACAATGTGGGTAACTAAGTTGCAAAGCAAAGCATCAGATGCCTCCAATTTGATGCAGTTAGCTTAAATCCCTCATTTTAAAAATAACTTCAATAAAAAGCTGCATACTTGACATATTTCTCTGCTTTCATCTTGTTAGATAAAATAACCCTCATCACAGCCAGTTAGCCTAACTGTCAGTCAAGTTTCTATGCATTTCAGTGATGAAGAAAAAGGAGTTAGGGCTTTTTAGTGGACCAAAAGTACAAAATTATTAACCAAATCATCAATCCAAGAATGTGTGAGATTGAAAAAGATTTACTCTTATTTAAAAAAAAAAGAGAAAAAAGCCACTGGACTCTGTTTTTCCAACATGTGCTTTGTTTTGCTGCCATGTTTTCTTTTGCGAGGATGAGTCAGGTCAAAGTCAGCGAGGGAAGGATGGACCGTCGTAGAGGAAGGAGCATGAGCCAAGGCAGTGCATGCACGCACTTCATGTGTACAAGAGTACTTGTGTATTTATGCTAGCTGTGTCACAGCTTCCTCGTCTGTATAAACAGAGCGAAAGCCTGAGAGACAGTGAAAAAACAAGAACCGTTCAGAACAAAAAGGAACCCTCGACTGAAACAATGACGCTTTATCCAACTATAGCATCTTCAAATTGTCCACCACAACTACGGTTTTGTCTGACAGTGTCCCAAAGGTCGATATGGTTAAAAAATATACCGGACTCCTGAGAAAGATGTTGACTTTTTTTTTTTTTTTTTTTTAGTTAACACAACACTATTATGTTTCTGCAGGTCTGCATGCATTCAGCCTCACGGGAACGTGCTTTTATATTCCTGTTGGACAGCTGTATCTGCTTCTTAATTCACGCTGCTAAATAAATAGAAAGCAGATATCAGCTCCTGCTTTTAAGACTGAGAACAGGTGGGTATTACAAAGCAATGATAGGAAGTCACCCTAAAAATGTGCATCTTATTCAGATGAATAAAAGGTGAAACTGTGTTTTTTCTCTAACTCAGAATAACAAAACGCTTGTTTCTGTGAATCATATCTCCGTCAAAATACACAAAGAACCACTCCCAAGTTGCCCTGTTGGTGGTCTAATCTATGTTTTTGTCACTAAAAATTCCCTAATAGATAAAGTCTGGGATACAATAATGACATCCTGATTACGATAAGCAGACAGAAAGAGAAAATCAGAATGAAATCTGTGCAGATTTGCAATTCAAATCATATTCAAAGCAGGACTCCGGCCGAAAGCTTTAAACGTGCCCTTTTACAGAGCGAAAACACATACACACATTACCAACAATCCAATCTGCAACACTTTATTCTGCGCTGGAGAAAGTCAGAAACAGTGTAACAGCTAAAAGAATAGAGCGCTAAACAACCAGATCTTGTGGTGTTTCTGTAGAAGCGCAATCAGGACCAATCCAGTCTGTAAATGTTGACTAATCTACTGAGCAATTAAGACCACAAAGTGAAAATAAAAGGATGGCCTAGCTTTTGTTAGCAGCACTTATTTGCTGACACATTAATGGGGAGTAAAGTGCACAATGCTGTCTCTCCATCTTTACTGTTCAGTTGACGTAATGGCCCGAGATCCCCCAGCAATGCATCATGTAGCAGGAATGAATGAACACACAAGGAGATAAGAAACAGTAGAGGAGGCGCCTCACCTCCGCCCCTGTTCCTGACTTCATCACATGCTTTCATTCTCCTTTTGTGTTCCCACAAACATGACACAAAACCAGAAGTGCTATTGTTTATAGTCCACAGAGCTCTTTCCTGGATGGGCTGGATCCGGTATGTGCTGCCTGCCAGCTTTTAGCCCGTCTCATAGTGGAGCCGTGCGGTAACTGACCACCATGGCAACCACAGCCTCTAGCCATGCATTGCCCGGGCGTTGTATATACAAGTAATTTGCTGGCTAGATCCTATACTGTCAACACATACTACAACTAAACCATTAGCAAACTGAATGAGAAGCACTTTGGCTCTGTAGTTGCCTGGTTCGGGGTAAACGGAAACACGGGCGCTGGAAGAGGCTTCGTCAGAGGTAAAATACTCAGACGTGTCACAATTCAGAAGCAGTCAAGCCTCTCATAATTTAGCTATGTCATTATTAAGGCTAATTAAGTGGAGAAATGGTAAGGAAACCCCTCGCAGGGGTAATTTTAAGTATTTTACCATTATAAGTGCCAAGGGAGTGTTGTGAGTTCAAGAGCAGCTTTAGTACAATTGCCTCATTGTGTGTGCCCAGGTTGTGGCCTCCCTCTCAGTATCATGTGGCACAGTGTCTATCGCTTTCCAGTAGCCGTCTGGCCATTCTCCACCTTCCAGTGGCCCTCATACAAGTTTCTCTCACACACTTATCCTTCGCCAAAGCTACCAGACTGCTTAAAACTGAGACAGCTTTACATATTTCTGTTATACATCATTAAAAATGTGACCAGATGCACACTGACGGTTAGCCAGGTGCAACTTCATCTGCAGATTCAGGTAAATTGACCTTGTTGAACTAATACATTTAGTTTATTATCAATTCTAAAATGCTTAATAACAATCTGTTTTTGATGAGCCTGGCAATAAGCACTGATATGCATCAGATACATTGTAGTTAAAAGGATGCTATCCATTTGTTAGCATCTTTGGACAAAGCATGAAACAATAATCTGGTTATGAAGCTAGAAGACAAGTAAATCATGTGACTGGTAGCATGAGAAAGCAGTCTAAGATATGTATAAACACCAGCTGAAAAACTCTGTTTTGCCTGCATCCAAAAAATCTGTACCGCACAACAGACTGCTGTTTTTTAAACTGGCGTCGTCACAAAAGATAAAAACAAAAAGGTCAAAGTGACTGCTATGTCCTAAAAGCAGCCAGCATTTATCCACTACATCATGTCTCGTTCTAAGCATTCATATTTCTAACACTTTGTATCTGTAAGTTCAGAAAGTTGCTAACAAGTACAGCACAAAGTCACCTTTATGCAGCTCTCTTGGTTCTGCATCCACCCCCAGTGGAAAAATAACTGCTCTACTTTAGCTTGTTTTTAAGTCTCCGCTTCGCTGCTGTAGCTTTATCAAAACTCAAGGACAAACCGTAGCTCTGAAACAAGGTACCCTGCTTGCTTCTATCTGACAGCTTTGGCTCAGGCCGAGGTCAAGGTTGCTCTGCTGCAAACAGATTTGGAGCAGCAGTGAGCTCTCTGCACGCAGCTACAGAGGGTCTGCGGTGACAGGGAAGACCCAGCCCACCTGGTGCCTCTCCCTGAGAGCGCAGGGTAAACATGCCGCCGCATCAGGAAAAGCACCAGGGACATCCATCACCTTGGAGACCTGTGTTAGTTCAGTGATAAAGTAAAAGGAGGGGGGAGAAGGAAGCAAAAATCTCCCTGGTGACGCTCGACTGGTGCAAAAATGCAAACGAAGCCTCACTAGATTAAGTCAGATGGTCTGCACAAACACATGGAACATCCATGCTGCATCATCGTTACTGGTGCCATCTCTTCCTTTAAAGCTTTATTTTCTCTCCTGGTTTCATTTTTCTACCTCGACATTGAGTCAGAGAGCATACTGGGTTATCTTCAACATAAGAAGCAAGAAAATAATGCCCCCACTTAGGATCAGAATGAAACCCATTCATGACATCGAGACAGAATAATTACAGAGTTGCCTGTATTTCCCTCCCATATGAAACCAGAGAGGATCAGCACCAGAATGGACCCAAACACCAGTCCTAAGCACTCTTCTGCAAGCCCAACGTCACAAACCTAGTTTGTAAGAGCAAACCTAAAAATACATGACATAGGAACCCGAAGATCCAGATAGCACATTTTGTACCTTTGCCAGTGTGCCTGTTTGTCTATTAAAGTATGAGGTGGCAACCAGAAATGATACATGGATGAATACGTCCTTGCACTTGACCCTGACATGTCTCAGAAGACCCCATTAGACTCCTGAGCTGCAGCGTATGTCTCACGCACACAGCGACTCTTTCCTGACTACGTAACACAAACAAGACACACAGCCTCCGCAGGAACGTTTGTTTAAAGAACTCAGTTCCACGACGTCCGTTTCCACTGTAGGGAGCACAATGATGTCCAAAGGGACAGTTTTAACTTCTAAAAAAGCTTCTGTTCACTTGCTGGTTGGTTGAAGAGTTCATTTTGCATGACACGAAACAGAAAATGTCTGAAATGTGGACTGACAAACTAAATGTCTGTTTAAATTTTGTCTTTTAACATTTTATGACCAAATATTTTAACCTGAGCAAAACTATAGTTTGTTTCATTTGATGATTTTGCTTCAAAACTTTGCTTTGGAAAGTTAGCAATATCTATATATTGATTGCTTTACTTTGATTTATCCTTTAATATCAAAATGAAAACATGATTTTATTTGGACAACGGCCGCATTATTACATGGGTTGTAGTGAACTGGGCCCTGTCATTTCACTCATTCCCGTATATGATTTCATAACATTTAGGCCCTGCAGCACAAAGTTCAAGTAATTTATGTCGGTAACATCGATATACATTCTCTGTCCGATAAGTGTTCCCACAAGTAATTGACCTTTGCAAGCAGACATATAATTAGATATAAATATTGTTTTATGGTGAGTGAAACAGCAGATCTATAAATGGTTTTTTGTAGCAAACAGGAAAAGTTCGGACACTTGAGTTTCATCTACTGCAGTAACAACAAGCAGATGCTCTGTAAAGTGGTACAAAGAAAAACTACAGCTGTTGATTTCGGAGGTTTCAATTCATATGTGAAAATATTTATGTATATGGATAAATTGTGTACAGGCAGCAGCAATGTTTCTCTGCTACCTCAAGGATTACTTTGGCTTTACTCAACAGCACTTCCTTGCTGCTTCTCTGCCAACATATAAACACTGTAAATCACTGCAAGTGGCTTATATCAGCTCATATATCAGCTGAGCTAAATTACTGATTCCACTCCAATCTGAAAGAGGCAAGCGGCAACCTCTGTTGGAAAAAAGTGAAGCCGCAGCAGAAGTGCTCAAAGTTGCAGTTCACCCCTCATCTGCTAGCGACTCCGCATAAAATGCCCATAAAGACCAACTTCACAGCAGAAATAAACATGGTACGAAAAAAAACATTTTAGGTTTAATAGGTTGAGTTTATCTTCATGACAATTTATCGATAACTATGGGCGTGTCCTTTTTATTGACAGATATATATATATACATATATTCAGCGGCAAGAAGGCAAAGTGTGGCACAAGCGCCGTTTTTAGCCAGCTAACAGGGCGCATTAGCTTTAGCCCACATACCTCTGATAGTCAGTTACCTCCTCCGTTAGCTCAATTAGCTACACCCAGCTTGGAGTTTCGTAAACTTCAATCATCCAATCCCACTCTTACATTAATCTTTTTTTTACTGTCCAGGGGAGACCGCACGCGTAACTTTACTTTTGCAGAAAGGAACAGGGCGCCTGCGTCTATCTTTTATATACAGTTTATGGAAAAAACACTAGCTCTTAAATTCAACCTGGCATATCCCACATCTGCTAAATGAGCAGAAATAAAATATTACAACTCTTTCTTTCAGCTTGACCTGCTTCCCAGTAGTCCCAACTGTGGTTTAAAGCCTCAGAAGAACAGAGGCTAGCGTAATTAAAACACTATTATAGCGAGAGAGCTGCACAGTTAACACGACTAAAACAAAGACTGAATAACTGGAGAATTCATCTGGGGTGACTTGTGCATATCTGTAGAAGTCCGGTGCAAAATGCCTATGTGTAGGCTTTTCCAACAGGAATGTGAAATAAGTTCAAGTGTGTGTGAGTGAGAGGCGTGGGTTCAGCTCCCAGAGGGCAGGGCAAACTCCTGGGAATTCCAGGGATGCCTGCATTGCCTTGGATATCACATGCTGCTGTGCAAACTATACTGAAATGGTTATGCAAACAAGTCCCTAGTTTTACTATAATGGTTTTTAAAAAAAACTATTAGTAGGAAGAAAAAAAAACAATTTATCTAAGTTATTATAGGAGAAGATAGAACTACAGGAATGCTGTTTCCTTTTTAAATAGTGTGAAAAGATGTATATTTGTGTAATGCAGCAGGAGGCTGTGACTGCTTAACTCTGACTGAACTCTCATACAATGATGACGACAGAAATATGAGATTTAACTGCCTTCTTAGAGAGGAAAACAAAGAAAAGTGTTGCATTGCTAAATTCTGAAAATCCTCAAGTTAGAATAACTAAACGTTTACAGTAAACAATAAGCTATCCTTCAACACTTGCTAAGTCAGTCATCAGATAAGTCTGATCTGTCGGTGATAAATCAACTCCTTAAAAAAGACAGAAAGGTCAAAGTGCTGAGGCTAAAACTTATTTTAAAAAAGCAAAAGGAAAAATAAAACAGGGCAACATCCTGGAGATGAAAAGATGTGTCCTTGGGGGGCCAACTGCCAGTGCACACACCCACTCATGAAGGACACAAACTGCTGTTACTGCTTCGTTTGTTACTCATCGCTGGTACGAGCAGGAGACATACATGCGTGCATACTTCTTTGTTATCTCCAATGAATCCTGCTGTGTGTCCCATTCACCTCCTTGTCATACACACAAACATTCATCCATCAGCACGTCTCTATTAAGACGGCTGTGATTGCTCATGTGGCACAACCCACACATTCATCCAGTGTCATATTCTGTTTGTGCAAAATCCAATTAACCAACCGTGACTGTGACCAAGACGTCCCGCTCGGAAGAAATTCAGACCATTTCCACGCAGGTGGCCCCAAAACAAAAACTATTATTAAAAGAACAGCAATTTATTATTTTATTTCCAAAAACAGAAATGAATCAGTATAATCTTTGGAGAGGACTAGCTTAGGTTTGGTTGGTTTTATTTGACAGAACAGCTGAAATAGCAGCTAAAACATCAAATAAAACATGGCTGTTCGCTTCAATACTACTCAGCGATACTGTGAGATAGTGGCAGACCAAATCAATATTTAGATCAATAAGAGAAGTAGACAACACAACAATTTAGATAAGCTGTAAATGATCACCGAGTCAATTACAATGCCAAATCTAAACACGGAGCACCGCAATTCCCCCTTGTTACTGTGCAAAACTATTACGAGTGAACAGTAATAATGTTTAAGTGCATTTACTAAAATCACACGTTGGATTCCCTGAATATATGCATGCAGAGAACAAATGTAGACCACAAACAAGACGCTTGAGTTCAACACAACCACAAGCATAAATCAGCCTGTGGTGGGTCATTTCCTTGTAGTGATGCGTGTGGTACTTTAAGAAGACACGTATTACCATCATGTACAACGTTTTTCTATGAAACACAAGCATTCCTGCAATCTAACACAGAAACAGCTGTAAATCAAATATGAGTCGGGGAAAAATATTTCACCATTTTAAATTAAAAGCGTACAAGATGTTCCCATCGTAGTTGTACATGTGTTGCAGTACTGCTGCATCACGGCATTCCTGCTGGGTTGATGCCACATCTTGTAGGAGTACAGAAACAAGGTGCTTCACATCGCTTATCAGAAGGCATGAGCCGGACAGTGAGAACATCTGAGCATGTATGCGAGGGAGGAACAGAGTGGGAGGTGCTGAGTTTAAAACAAACACACTGGCAGCGCTGGGAGAAGCTCTGGAGTATGCACTCAAATCTATGTCGGAACATCCCCTTAATTGAGACCTAAAGTTTTGCAAACGCTTCACAAAACAAGGTTTAGAGTGGAGATGGCCTCACAAAAACAGGGCATTCCCCGCCTCGCTTTGATTATTCCCGCTTCCTGCTTTCAGATACGCTCCCTGCAGAAAGGAATCAACAAGAAAAACATAGGCGTCAACAAATTAAACTGACCTGAACATAGGCGGTGACTGAGTGCATGAGTTAGCCCAGTAAAAAGCCCCAACAACCTCCTGAGGCAGCTCCTCCACTGGGACTAGCCCAGACAGAAAGCTCCTTCTGCACCAACCACCTGTTTCACAACTCAATATAAAAGCAGAACAGCTCTAATGTTGAGTAGATGAAGTGGGCAACTAGTGGTTATGCTCCCGTTTCCAATGCTCTTCCCACTAAAAGCACTCCTCAAGAAGAGGCCCGTACTTCTTTATCTGTGTTTTTCAGGTATTTTCCCCACTGTAAAATCCCAATTTATCTTAGATAAGACAGCTGAAGGTGACAGAAAGTGATCCAACCCTGCTAAAAAAAGAAAAAAATCCCTGCCACAGAAAGTACACCAAGCTGAGGATGTGAAGGTTATCAGGTTTCAGAGTGATAAAGGCCTTTAACGATTGTGTGTGAACAGCAGATAAAGGGCAGCATTTGTTTGTGGTTGGTCTCAAAGCTATCCTGGATGACCTATTCCTCCTCAGGGGGATCAGTACACCGACAGATCAACCTCAAAGGGACGTTCACGTGGCTGAGAGTGAAGATGCTGAGGTGCTGTACGATGAAAAGGTCCAGAAACAGCATCCCATCCCAAAGAAATGTCATGGCTGAATGTAGTCACTCCAAACTCCTCGCGTTCAACACTGCCAGCAACGTCTAATCGATAAACATATCCTGTTGAAAATGCAAAATAAACACCTGACAAAGATGCCAAATTGCTTTGCAAGATGAAAATTAACAGACCACGTGATAAGGAATTACTGTAGGTAAATACATGGTCCTGTGTTTTCAGGACTTTTAAAACCGACACTTAAAGATTTTGCATAAAAAGGATGAAATTAACATTTTACATGGTTTTGAAGGCCACATGGACAGATCAACACAAACTGAATAAACTAAAGTCTTGCAATGGTTTTATGTTGTCTTACTTTTTACCTTTAAAATGTATAAAAGTACAAAGAGGTCAGTGTCCTGAGCTGGTTCCCAAGCTGATGAAATGAACATATTAAAACAGTGGAACAAAAAAAAAAGACAGGACAAAATGGTGTCACCTTGCACAGCTTGTCATGTGTACTTAATGCCTGTAGCAGACAGATCTACCCCCTATCACAATGCTCCAGTCGCCACAAACTCTCCCCTACTGCAAACAGCTGCCACCGCCACCATAGCTATCAATTATTCACTGCAGCTTTGCCTCTGTTTACCTTTGAGGTTTGAGACTCAGGCCAGAGTGCACAGGCGAGTGGTGAGACAACTGCACAGAGACCAGTCCAAACCACGAGCGCTTGATGAACACTGTAAAACCATGAAGAGTTTTGCAAGCAAGTATATAAAAACGCCGTAATAATATGAGAAAAGTTGCAAAACGGTTCTTTTAAAGCTGTGACTTTAGCAGCTGGTTTAACTCATTTTGCTGTGATAACTCGGAACAATTAAAAACCAAAACTGCTGACTCATTACGAAGTGATCCAGATAGGACTGAATTCTGGAGGCAAAATGTATTTCAGGATCAGTGCATGAGCAGATCGAGTACAGGGATACAGACCCGGAAGCTCGTAAGATTTGGGGGTGAATAATAGATGGAAATATTCATGTTCGCCGGTCAGAACACTTTAAGGGGGGTGTACCGCCTTCCCACCTGACACTGCATGTCACCCAGTGTTCTCTGATGATGGATGGATACCAGAACATTCAAGTCCCAGAAGACTGAGGATCAGCTCAGCTCAATTTGCAAAGCTCGTCCTCTATGTAGGTGCCAGAGGCTCCTCCAAAACCTGTTAATCCATCTCTGGAATAAAATAAAAAACCCACCACTATCTACATTAAATATTCTCTCGGGCTCACACATGAACATACTATTACCCCTCTGTCCTATTACATTGGTGCTGGTGGTAATAGGGGGGGCAGGCAGGATGCGAGACCAGCTGGTCTTCAGCTCAGACAAAGAGACCTGCTGAATGTGCTCTTCTATAAAAAAAAAGAAAAAGAAAGAGCTCACACGCAGCAGTTTCTTATAACTGAATCTCCTTCCTTGTTTATCGTCAGTAAACTGCAAAAGTTTACTTATTTTCTCATAATCAGGGAGGGATTAGGTGGTAATAATAAGACTAAAACGAGAATTGACATCAAATACTGACACCACAAGTTGTGTTTAAGGTTCATTTACAGTTTTTAGTTTTAAAATGCTTGGCTAAAGCAGAAAGGGTACAGGAGTCGGAGAAATGGTGTGGTTGTACTGCGGAGAGGCCGGTGGCAGGTGCAATTTATCTTTGGTATTAATAGAAATCAACATTATAAGGGCACGGTGATGCATATCTGTGCTGCAATCCATCTATAAATATATTTTTTGAGTGTTTTAAACTCCACAAAAATCAAGCCGAGGTGCATTTATGACATGGTGCAACACTGATTTTCAAAGCTGTCAACTCTTTTTTTCCTCCAGAAGTTCACAGCAAAGGCAAAATAATACACTTGAATAAGTTTGAGCAAACAATAGTGGGCCAACAAACAAGCTAAAGATAAGTGCAGAGGCTAATCTGAGTTTCACTTGACTTCAGGCTGAAACCACACGAGGGACTGAACGAAGAGAAAAGCACTCAGATTGTTATCGGTGCATTTATATGTTCAAAACAGAGGCACAAAAGTGGAGTCCAGAGGAAGTGTACATTGAGGAGCGCTGACATGTAGGCAGGGGTCAGAAGCGTGAAGCCTTAATCTGCCCTGTAGTCACTGATCCATTGGCAGTGGTGTCCTATTTATTCTAAAGACATCCTTTCTTCACAATTAATAATACAAATGATCTGTATATATATATCATTTAGTTCATTAAAATAAGCCATTTCACAGCGTTATAACAACTACAAAGGTACATTTGTGGATGAAACAACCGTCTTATTATGCAGTAACTTCAACTAAAGGTTCCTAGAATACTACTGAATACTTCAGTAATACTGGGCAAGCATGTACAGAACTAGTTTTACAAAGACACATGGACACACCCATCAGCTCAACAATGACAAAGTCAGAACAAGAAGAGGCAGACCTGCTGGGCAGGCTGCATTTTTTCTAACTGGGATTTTGCATGTTGGCTACTGCCCCTGCAATCCACCTGGTTCCTTCGACACCTTCCTCTTTTGTTTCTCAGCAGATGCCAATTAAATATGAAATGTCTATAAAAAAAAAACAAAACAAAAGCAAGAAAAAAAATGGTAGCTTGAGTCTGTGTAAAAAGGCAGCAGAGTGGACAGGAACCACGAAGAGCAATGACACTGGATATTGGGAATGGGGAGGGTGGAGGGCTCAGATTGTTGAATGGAGCTCTTTGTAACCTGTCATGGGACTTGAAAAAGACTAAAAAAGATAATTCCCTTTTCCTCTACATGATCTGTGAGGCAGGGCTAGCTGTTAAAAAGCAGAAAAAAAGAAATTCAGATTGTTTTATAAACAAAGGTTCCCACTGACAGCTCATAAAGAGCGCAAGTAGAAGACAGATAATCATTTTCTCAAAAAAATGCTCCAAAAATATTCAAAGGTTTTATTGCAAAAATCCAAAGTGTGCAAAAATGTTGTTTAAAATAAAATTATGAATAAAAGTTAGCTGTTAGTTTCCTGTTTCCTCTTTAGGGTTTTAATTGTCAAAACACTTCCTTTAGTCAAGACTTTCCAGTAATACCTAAAGGAATAAATGAGTGATTGTGTCACAGGTTGCTGGACGTATGCCATTTGAGTCAAGCCGGTTGGAGCAGGTATACACTGAAAACCAGCAAGACAGCAGTCCTCATGGAGCAACTTTGGACCCCGAGCTCTAAACTAGTTCCAATAATCAAAAAGGGCGTGGAACGTTTTTATAAAAAGAGAATATGCTGCACAAGTTGTGTATAAAAAAACTTAAACTTCAGTAATATGCTACAATCTTTGTTTGTGTTTGAGGATACTTTAATTATTACAGCAAACATGTATGTTTCACTATTTATGAATATTCCAAACAGTAAACAGTCAGAGATTAGATTTTGTGTGATGAGAAGACAGTGAGTGAGGCGGCATTAGCCAAAGATGCACGGACATGCGGGCAATTCCTGACCAGCTGCAGACTTAAAAGCTCCTCTAAATCCAGAACATCCACATAAGTCATGCTGGATGTGGCTACTCTTCCATCTTGTATAATCACCGCTTGGATAAGGTTGTGTCCTACATCAGACTAAATTATTTCAATTCTCTTGTTTTGTATGCTTTAAAAGTTCCCGACCTGGCAACGTTGAGGTATCGCTGCTGCAGAGAGCATTATCTGAGGTTGCTGAGCAGTGCAATGAGGGTGAGTCACCGCAAACTTAAACTATCAGGACGTCTAAATCTCCATCTGTTCGCTACGTTAAACCCTTACCAACATGATCTAGACCCCTCCACCCACAATGCTACACTTCACCATCCTTTTGTCTGTTGTTTACATAGAAACAGAATTTCATGACGACACTGACAATGTGTTATCTAAACATGTTACAACGCTGCTATTTTTCTAAAAACTAGTCCCACTGGCCTGCTGGGCTGGCTGATGAGTGCGTCCCGGGACAGCGCTGTTTGAAGGTGTCACCTCTGAGCCGATTATTCTGCCCGTGGCGCATGTTGGACGGCGAGGTGAAGCCAACAGGCACGGATAATTGTCTAATTATCCACGCTGTGTGTCATATAAAACTGACTCGTTCACAGAAACATGGGATGAACAGATGAGCAAAAACAAATACGGGGATGCGAGACCGGCATCTAAAAATAGCCCGAGACTGACAAGTAGGTCCACGGACTCATCATTGAGCAGAATATGTAGTGACAGGGAAGAGGCACATAAATGCGCAGAGGCATTCAGGCGCTTAGTTGTGAGCTCATAATGATAATGCCATTCATCGTCTTGCACCAAACTCCGCATGGGCCTGACCTCTCACACCGCTTCCTCACTGAAGCCTCGCTGACTCTGAGGACCAGAAAGGGCCCATACGCTTTGTGTCTGCATGTAAACAGTGACCACACGAGACACTCTGTCACCACACGTTTACGTCTCCTGGTTGAGCCCAGCGCGACACAGAGAGACTGTTGTCGGTTAGCCGTCTGCAATGGGAGTATTTGGTGTATCTGCCAGTATTTCAGAGGTCAGGGACCCAGAAAAATAAAAGATGTTTAATATGTATGAGAAGATTTGATCTGCTCACTTTTTTGTTAAAGACAGTAAAATAAAACTTTTGGATGAAGCAAGAACGTGAACCCAAAATAAAAACAAACCATTGTTGCAGTTTCCCAGAAGGTCAAACCTTTATCTCCATTAGTGACCGTGCCACTTGTCCCTTTCACCACTAAGCTTCGGCCGTGAAACGTAAGAGCTTCTACACTTGGACAGTCGCTTCATTCAAACTCTGCATCAGGCCACAATCGCAGCCCCATGTATTGTCCTACAAATAAACAATGTTTTGAACTAAATAAAACAAGTGTTTCGTTCCAAAGATCTGACAAGCTACAGGGGAAATGGACCAAGCAGTCTGCTTCCTTTAAAATAAACCAGGCTATGCAAAGCAAGCTTTTGTCATATTTCAAATTGTAGTTGTGTGGGTGGGGGCGGCTTTGCACATCATTCCACGCATGCCTTCCTACATTACATCCAATCTGACTGACCACTGTTGCCACTACCACAAGCAACATGTGGGCCAGTTATTACACTACAATTTTGTGCAGTTTCTCACAAATTAAAAATGAAAGAAACTGGAAACTTGCTGCTATGCAAACATTATAAATGTGATAAAGTTATAAACAACTTTGACTTCATTCAAAACAGTGACAGATGCATGATAGGATAGATAAACTTTCCACAAGGAAGAGGTACTATTTCACAATGCAAGGAAGGAGCTATGTGAGCTGATGTGGAAGTGTCAGGGCAGGTGATACCGTTTGCATCACCTCTGCTTTACAAACAAGCCAAGTGTGAGCCAAGGAGACGCACGCAATGGCGCTTTTACAACTCTGCTGTTTGACAGGAAAGATGCTCAGCATACCTTTGGCAGCTCTCTGAGTTGATTGGAATCCAGGAGAAGTTCTTCCAGGCTGCGACTGTAGCGGAATATTTCATCAGGGACTGTCATTAAGTTGCAATGCCGCTTGTCCACCGACTCGACGTGGCGGTTGCAGCGCCACAGGGGGATACACTTCAGCATGTCCGGCCGCCGTGGGGGATGTGGTTGCCGGTATTACTGAAATCTCCACATCGGAGGGAAAGGCAAGGGAAGGAGAGAGGGCAACTTGAGGGGCTCAATGTCAAAAACACTCCCACGATGATCCTGAACAGGAGGCCGAAATCCACTTAGAGACTAAAATAATCCCTTCGATCTGTTAGCGATATTCCCAGTATCGATTCAGAAGTGTTCAATGACTTGTCAGGTTCTTCCCAGTATCATCCAGACCGGCAGTAAAATGTACATTTAAAAAAAAAAAAAGAAAACTCTTACTTGCCTCAAGTGTTTCCTCACTTTCTTGCGCTCACTTCGTTACACACACAGAGCAGCGTTAGCTTGTTTTGCTACCACCACCATCCCTGAACCAGCCCGGAGATCCTGCCGAGGCTAGCGGAATATCGTACAGCCAACAGCCCAGCTATGAAACGCTGCTTTCAGCATCGCAGTCGTGAGTGGTGACTGAAAACAACCGCTTGCCTCATACGGTCATAGATAAACAGCTATGAGAGAGCAGGCGACACCTTACACGCGGGGAGTCGGCAGAGATTAACCGGCGTACAGCAGCGTAATGATGTTCCCGTCCTCATCGGCTGTGTTGTTAGCAGGCTAGTTAGAGTTAGCCTGAATCGGCTAATAGGTGACTGGACGTCTTTGTGCCGAGCTGCGGTTAGCTAACGCTGGTAAAATTTCATCTATCTGAAACACCGGAGAATTACATTTAATATAAACATTAAAATACGGGGCTAAAAAAATTTACAAGAGTGTTAATTTGGTCCGAGGCGGGTGAAATGCCAGTGGTGATAGACGAGTAGGCGCTTCAGCAACAGCCGCGCGTACCTCCTTGTTGAACCAAGGCAGGCCGGTTTGGTGTGTGGGGGGCTGGGCCAGGCTCGAGCTGGAGCACCGCCGCTTTGCGCCTCTCTAGCAGAGGCCACATCTTACTTTATGACGCCACCTAGCGGCCATATGTTAAACTTTCTTAAACACCTCACTTTTTTAATTTCAAGTTTTGTCTTTTACGGAGTCAAAAGAAAATGTATTTATTTATTTAATAACACTGAAAGCTGTTGATTTAAATACCAAATCAGGTTGTATCAGAGACTTTACGCAGTATCAGGACTGCTGTCTGAACCATCTTTCGCTTCCTTTACTTTTTACACGGTTCCTTGTTTTATAAGAATTTTCACTTTTTATACTTTCAAATGTTACCATACCGTGAATACTGGGAAACGAAATACTACCTATTTAAATTTGACAAGCTATTTTGAACTTGGTTGAAAGTTTCCATCTGCAATCTAAACATTTGATCACATTATAGTTTAATATAATTACTTAACTTCATAAGTACACTGCTGTTGCTTTCCTCTATTATTCATTTCACTATACTAAAATTATTTCAATAGCAAGTCTAGATAAATCTGAGTTTTTCAGGTCTACACACCTAATTATAATCAATACAACAATCAGTACTTAAAACACAATCACAGTACAAAACTATACAGTTGTAACTTTGTAGTTATATCTACCATATAAAAAGTTTTATATAAAAGTATATAAAAGTTTTTGGCCCTAGTGTTCATTTACCTTCCTAAAATATATTTTCATAGCGTTACAATAATTGCAAGGTTTAAAGTTTAATAAGTGTTCAAAGTATGTTTTTATCAATAATAACAAATGTTAATCTTAATTTAAAAGCATTATTAAAAATCCATTAAACACTTTTTTATGGACAAACAATAACCTTTAATTTTATAAAGAAAAAAATTGTGTTTACATGTCCCAGCAATTTTAATGACAGAAAAATAAAAGGAGCAAAAGCAGGAAAAAAAAATTGGTTTTACAAGATCAGATTACAAAAAATTTAAACTTGCACCAAAAGGAGTCTTCACAGATCACAAAGCAAAAAATCTGACATTTAATGAGTCCCCCCCCTAATGGAGCTTTTAACATTAATGGTAATTTAAAAAAGAAAAAGTAAGTAAAAACGTAATTACAAGGTTCTGAGGATGCATCTTTAGCTGCAGTGACTATGGCTGAAATGACTTTGGGTGACAGGTATGAAGGAATACATGTGCTGGTGAACCATTTCAGACTATGCAGAGAGGTCACTGCTGTTAAAACGATCTTGGTCATACACTTCTGCGACAACTTTGCGACCCCCAAACCAGCGGTCATTTAGGGCCTGGATAGCTTTGTTCATCTCTGAAGCCATGGAAAACTCTACAAAGATTTTGACAATGATATCTGCATCCTCTTCCTCCCCTTGCTTCTCCTGGTATATGATGACTCTGTTGACGGTGCCAAACTTCCCGCACTCTTCTGTCACCTCCCCCTCCAAGTCGTCGTCAATGTCCTCTGGTCCAACCATGTTTCGAAGCACCATGACTGTGGACTGGAAAGGAGCAGGACAAGTATTCAGTATCAAATTACTTTGAGTAGATTAAGGACTAAATAAGAAGTTTTAAAAAACACATTGTAATATAACCTCTGATTTTCTGAGTAGCTTCTGCATCACCATGTGTCTGGCACTGCTGCCCGAGATGCTCATGTGCTCTTGGTCACTTAACATCTCCTGCCCTGTACCATCTTGAAGAGTTTCTTCTTTCTCTTCTTTCTTTTCTTGCTGGCTGGACCCACCAGCTTGGTTAGACAGGACTGGGGGTGATGCAAGAACTGGGTTCACCAGACCAACTTGGGGAATCACTGGTATGGGAGGACGCACTGGAGTAACACCTTTTCAGGGAAGGTAGATATACAGTTAGTGACACCATGAGGAAGAAATCATTGTAGAAACTGTTAAAATACTTAAAAAATTAATGTTATTTAGATATGAAACAGCAATATAGTGTCATTGCATCACAATTTAATGCTCCGCCAGTTTTAATCCACTTAATTCTTTTTTGAATGAGCTATAATTTTATACAAAAGGGGAATAGATCAATTTTAATACCCCCAATTAAACCCCATCCTGATTCTGGATCAGAAGCTGATAAAAATAAAAAAAAAACAAACAAAACAAAACAAAAAAAACATCCTGATTCTGGATCAGAAGCGAATTAAAAAAAAAAAAAAAACAACCCCATCCTGATTCTGGATCAGAAGCTGATAAAAATTAAAAAAAAAAAAAAACAAAAAAAAACATCCTGATTCTGGATCAGAAGCGGATTAAAAAAAAAAAAAAAAAAAAAAAAAAAAAAAAAAAAAAAAACCCCCCCCCTGGTTCTGGAGAAGAGGCTGATAAAATTAAAAAAAAAAAAAAAAAGCTCCCCCCCCCCAAAAAATTAAAAC
>JBAMHX010000020.1:7845324-7859553 GCA_037177515.1 Pseudomugil tenellus
TATATATATATATATATATATAGTAATGGTACATAAGCAGAATGTTAATATGCTAAAATAAAATATATTGACTATTTAAAACATATGTAAATATTTCAATATATATTTAAATAAAATATTAAAATAATAAATATAACGAAATAGACTGTATCATAACTGTTAGCTAGCTTTCAGCTATTAGCTGTAGCTGTTACTGTTCTTTGGGTTGTTACCTCCTGTGCTTTGAAGACCTTCTTGTCAGAGAAGAGCACTTCGTTCCACACCACTTCCACTCCCTCCTCTGTGTCCATGGCCAAAGAGGCACTCTCCACACCTGGGACATTACCTTGGCTGACCTGCAAGGGGCACACAGGAGCAGATGTAGCATTTAGCTTTTAGCTCAAGATTGAAAATGCTATCACAATTTAGTTGTTTGTCTGGCTTTAGGACAGATTTTTACATGTTCTGTCCCTTGGTTTAGAGAAAACTAATTTTGAACAAAATATTGTGAATATGAGTCTCCATATGAAAAATCTTTGTCTTCTTAAATCAGGACATACCACATACTAGAATACAAGACATAGCAGTGCAACTTGAATCAAAAGATAAAAATCTTTTCCACATAATATTAAAATTAATGTCTTTCTCTGATAGCAAGATTACAGTAAGCGACATAAAATAGCAATAATGGCAATAACAACATTTATCATGAACATTTCTGGGACAATCATATACTTTAAACAATGATAAAAAGTTATTGAGTATTTAAAATTAGTAAAGCAAAATAAATTAAAGTTGTTTCTAGAACTATATTATAAATAAATACTACAATATGATTTCTTCTCTCAGTTTTATTTGGATTTCACCCCTAAAACTGTTCAAATTCTTCTTAAATTTGTCCTGCTGTAGCTTTGTTTATGTACAAAGTTACTCTGAGTCTGCTTGCAGCTCCTGGTCTACATCACTCAGAACATACAGGAAGTTATTGTACTCTTTCCCAAGACTTGTACTTTTAAAAATCATCCCTAAAACCAGCACTGGTTTAGAAAAGAAAGGTTGTTTGAAGGCTGTTTCCTCTGCCTGGTTGTGATGTGTATGTATGTAGTTATTTTGTGCTGTCTGCACGCTTAAGGATAATAAATTTCCTGTTTAAACAAAAGTTAAATAAATCACGCCCGTCTTCGGTCTGTCCTGCTGTTGGATAGAAACTACGCAGCAAGTTATTCAAAGTTTATCTTGCTGCATATCAGGTAAGAACACAACTAAGAGCAGACACACAAATAAAGCAGAATAAAGTTGTGAGACGTTACTATATTTGATCCTGCGTCTGCAAACAAAAACATTATCAGTGGTGAGCAACAATAAATGGACAAAATTAGACAATAAATGTCCTTGTGAAAGTTCATACGGACACCAAGATGGAATGGCAGACTCTCACATAAGTAGTAAAGTTCAGTATATTTAGGCAATCAGATGTGATCAGCCTGGTGTATTGGGACTTAAAAGCTCTCTAAGTAGCTGTGTATTTAATACTTAACAAAACAAAATAATAAAAATAAGGGCTGGCTTGTACGTAGTGGTGCTCACCCCCGCTGTGGCTGTAATATCCACTAAAAGCCCCATGCAATACTCTCACAGGATTATGACTTTGGCAGCCCCATTGATAAAAAGTTGAATGTGGGTTTATTTAATAAATAAATAAATACAGTGCTCTACTGTCCATACTGTAATATTACATCCAGTTTTCCATCCATTAATATCCTGTAAGGTGTCAAAGAGGACAAATGAGACATATCAAATGCCACCAGATGGCTAAAACATGATGAACAGTAAAGCAGGGCAGGATGAGCAGCAGCTTTCTAAAGAGGGAAGAGGTAGATTAGAAGGAGGCCGTCATTGGGGGAGAAGTGAGGGGATTGTGGATGAGGGATTTAGAGATGAGACATAAGCCATAAGATGGAGGAGGTGGCGCCAAAGTACCAAGAACAGCAAAGACGCAAAGTGTAGTTGAGAGAATGGAGCGAGGAGAGCAGCTGAGACTAAAATCTGGCAGACAGCTCGAGGCTTTTTCACTGCATGAGGCGGCACAGCAGCGAAGAGCTCAAAGACTGCTCGTCGCAGGATATTACTGTCTTAGCTCGGTGGGCCTGATGTAACCTCTCGCTACACTAACGCAGCAGCGGTGGTGCAGCGAGGCTCCGCTAGGATCAAAGTCCACTGCGATAATTATAATGCAAGACCCACAAATTATACTGCACCCTGCACCTTTGCCAGACTGGTGGGAATGTGTGCTTATTATGAATGAAAAAGCATCACTTTAAGGGGATTATTGAGCTGCTGCAGTCGCATTTTACAGGGAGGTTTATATAAGAACAAGCACGACAATAAGCGATTCTGACAAGTGTTTTTCCAAACAATCCTGTCAGTTTCACAAGCCCGACATCTGAGATATCCTCACAAGGATCATTAAACTAAACTTCAGTTCCAATCTCTTCTGGTACAATGTCAAAGAACATGCGCTGTATCTTTACAGGCTATTGTGCTGAAATTGCTTTGACCTTGGTGCTACATGTGTGTGTGTGTGTTCTCTACACAACAATGTTTAACTGTTTCATAAAACTAGGATATCATTACATGATGTAATCAGTCTCTAAATGTTGCCGTGTTTTATTAAATGCAGGAATAAAATCTTTCACATTTCTCTCCTGCTTTCAGATCTTCGTAATAAATTCTCTTGAGACCTTTTTTTTTTTTTTTTACTTTTTTTTATTGTAGCCCGGCTGCTAAAAGCATAGTTTGTTTTATTTCATTTGGTTTTTCTTCATGGCTTACAGAGTAACTGGTCTGATCTTAATATAAATTATTAATACTGGATTAATTGAGAACAAGGCCATCCAATAATCATTGACTGGTCAGGCTATTTATAGATCTAACATAAGCCTTGTTGCTGAACTACATAACGATATGTTCAATACAGCTTCAACATTCAGCTAAAATCAGACTGAATGAACACCATAAGTAATCTCATTATATACATATTCAACTAATCTGCAGGATGCGATGAAGGCCTTTCTCAGTTCACATCTGGATCTAATTAGAAATTTGCATGTGAGGGACATGGGATACGTGCAACAGTCTTGGCCTATTTTCAAGAACTTTATTCAGTTTGAAGATCCTGCAAAAAGTGGCAACGCTAGCTGTGAATGTTGAAAATGCTCTACGGGTTTATGTGCATCGTCACTGATGGCGCGCTGGAAAATTAGCCCATCATGCTCAACAAGCTGGGAGCAAAACAATCCACACTGGAGATTCCCATAAACTTTTTTCACATGAGTCGCATTGTCATGAAGGACTACTGCAGTTTAGCTTGCAGACTTTTCCAGTATTATCTTTGACAGATGAAGGTACTCGCTTCCTATCTACTGCACTATTTTCTCAGCTCTTCTTATCCGAACTACCTTTTACCCCGTGCTAAACCTCAACTGTACACAGATTTAAAATTATACCTGTTTTTATTTGCTTCCAGACTAAAATATATCCAAATTAGTGACATGCTACATTAGCAAGACAAGTTTGGTCATCTTAAACCTGCATACTTATAATTTGTAAAAACAGTATCACTAAAGTATCTCCCTCATTGGAGAAGGATACGAGATAATTCATGTCAATACTGGAGTCCGATGTCAGTACTGGATTGGATGAAGCGCAACAGGATTTGTTACCAGTGGTCTTTAAAGGCTTGCCGCCTTTTGGTAAAGGATTCTTGGTGTCAAACAGTGATTTCTCATCAGGAATCAAGAGAAAAATCCAGCAAATGGATTAGATAGAAATGACCTGACGTGTTAAGAAGCTTCTATCAGACTATTATTGTCTTCTTTATCTTTGTTTCTGTTGATTCCACCAAACTACTTTCTATTCACATATAAATAGCATCTAACAGCTGCAGCCGAGTTTAGTGAAAGATACAGCTTGGTCTAAACAGGAAAAGCAGCAACGGTGAGGAAAATTGATAAAGTCAGAGTAAAAAAAAAGCGTTGTTTGTTGAAATGCTGCATTGTTGCACTTCCTCATTTAGTCGGACGTGATTTAGAGTCTTCTAAATCCTACTAAAAACTATAAAACAGAAGTGGAAAGTGAATCATGCATAGATATTTAAATACTTATAAATAAGCAAGCATACTAAAGACTCTTCCATCATCATAAATACACCCTAAAGTGTCAGCTGTGAACAGCTGCAAACTGACGTAAACCTAAATGGCATGGTGGCAACTTAACAGCTAGTATCCAGGCTTCTCCCTCCTTCTAAGTGGCTGTTATTACTGCTAAATGTTAACCACGGATATCATCTACAGCACTTCCCTTGTGCTCCACTTCATGGCTTTATAATCTTAGGGGTCAAAATGGCTCCAAACAAGAATGCTACAAACAGTAAATCGAAGCAAGAGCTGCTAAAAACATTCTCATCCCTTAATTCTGGATTCAAACTCTGAAAATGTCTTGATAACATGACAGTCACAGCTAAATGAATGACATATATTTTATACATGTAACATATATTTTTACCAATCAGAGTGAGATCATAGCCTGATCCAGTCTGTGAGTGGAACTACTTTGCTTGGGTTCAGAAGGATTCATGTTGGCTTCTTTCCGGCATCACATCTGGCTGAGGTTTATTTTCTCCAGATATTTTAAAACACTCGACCCCCTGTCCCGACTTCTACATCCCAGTGGGCCCAGCAGGGTCTGCTGCTTGGTCACGCTGGCGTGATACTCATAAACAGCTCTCCTGACGCTGGGTTGTGATTGGTTGCAAACGGGAGGTGGGTTCTGGGTGTGGATGGAGATTTAGGAAGTTTGGTGCTTGTGTCAACACAACACTGATGTCTGTTACGATGTTTTCTGAATCTACATTTAAGCTGAGTAAAAGTGGATCCTGAAGGCGGAGCCGCACATTACCACATTATTCATGCTTGTGCACTTCTTACCAACATGTTTTCAGTTTGATCTGACAGGGTTGGTTCGCCACATAGATGGAAACTAGCACTTTAGACAACATAAATGAAAGTGTGGTCATTTTAAATATCCACTACATCTAGAAACAAAACATTCCAGTGACATGCTTATGTTCCTGGGGTACTGGTAGTCAGACATATAAATATGTAGTCTTTAATCACAAACCATGGGGGAGCGTTTGGGGAATTAGACCTTTATTAAAGATATGACTATAGAGATTTAACAGGAAATGAGAAGGAGAGATTCCATTTAATGCTCTTTAAAGCTCTTAATGCTAGTATTTGAGATTTCATTTTGAGCGTGGGAGAGAAAAATGTGCCCAAAAGAGAAACAAGCTGAGGCATTTAAATGATTACACATTCCTCAAAATATTATACATTACTCCCAAATCTGATTATTGGTATTCCACATCTACGTTTGTACACTGGATTTACAACAATATCTTATTAGCTTTTAAATTTATTGTAATTATAAATATCAAGCATGCAAAAATAAGCTTTGGAGATGGGGAATGTCAAACTCTTAACCAGCACTTTTAGTTCAGGAAGGCCCAGTCTTGCACAAGCTACTCTCACACCCAATCATGGAAGAGATGAAGTAATCACAGAAAATGGATGTAAAGTTAGTGAAACTTTGGCTAAATGAGTGCATCGGTTTGTCTTGGTACAGATGGGTAAATATGAAGACTGGGGGGCAGAATAGGGTTAGAAGGTATGGCAAAAAAATCTTTCAACCAGTTTGGTAAAGTGAATTTTTAGTGAGGTTAATGAATTTGTAAAAACTGTGTAAATAAACCTATCTGAACTATAGTCTCAAAAGTGTCCCATTAACTGTTACTGCAACCATGCACGTAGCAGACGCAGGGTACGTGGGGGACATGTCCCCGCACAGCCATTACAATCACTTAATAGATTTGTAACCAGTAGAAAGATATTCTTCCGAGCTGCATATAAATGCATCATGAGCAGACGAAGCTAACAGACTCCATGTGTCAAGGCTTCAACTATCTCTTATTAACAGTCTATGGTGTCAACAAAGAAGATATCTTTGGTGTGAATCACATCTTTAAACGTGTTAAGCAAACCAGCCAAGATACAATTGACTTTAGAGAGTTTCTTCCAAAAAAAACATATAAGATGAGTATAACTGTTGAATGCAGATACTGTTTAGCTCAAACAGAGACATTTTATATTGTGTATTATACATTATATTGTTTTTGAGGACTTATGAGATCAGTTTAGTTAGCTAAGCTAGCTAGTTAAGGTAGAGGTGGTAGTGTCTACTTCATTTTTCAGTTTCAAAAAGAATAACTTTTTTGGATAAATTATTCTTTTGAGAGTTGTTTTCTTTTTTTTTTGCTAAATAATTTTCCCTTTGTCTTGAGTAATATTTTTCTAAAGTAAAAATATGGTGCTCTTACTCAAGTATTGTTGAGCTACTATTTTAGCTACTCTACATTATTCACTTATGGGTTGAACATAAGAATATAAATGTATTTGTGTTTGTACAGCTTGTATATTTTTAAAGATTTCATTTATTTTTGTGGTAGTTAAAGTTTAAAGTACATGTATTTGCTGATTATTATTTTAATTTTACAATTGCATTAAGGTTATTTGATTAATAATAAATCAGATGTTAAGCTACACAACACTAGTAGCTTTTAGATACTTTCTTTGCAATTACTAAACTAATTATTATCTTTCTATTTCTGCGCAAGTAACGTAGGACATGTTTACATAGGTTTGAATTTCCCTTTAATTCCTAACAAATGTTGATCACGTTATTAAACATGATTAACATATATACATAGGAATTTTTAGTTTTAGTTTTAAAAGAAACTTTTTTTAAATATATTTTGCTGTAAAAACACAGATTATGTTCTGTGCATGCTAATGCTGCTGTAAAAATAAAATAAAGTTTTGATTCAATATAAACATAGAAACTAATTCAATCATACATATATATACTGATTACTGTCTGTTTTACTGGCTGCATAAAGATTCCTTTGTGTGTTTTTAGTTTAAAATAGCAGCAGTTAAACTTCCTTTCTGTGGAAAGCAGAATACAACAGAAAACACTGCATTTTCTCTTCTACATGATTAAGATGTCATGATCAACTGAATAAGTGATTGCGTCCTCAATCTTTTCATCTTTTCTTTTCTGTAAATGCCGGTAATTCATCTCAGATCCGGTAAAAAGGTAGTGACAACAGCCAGAGACAAAGTGGACAAGACAGAGCTAAACTCCAACCAGAGTCTTCGTATGATTCTCCCCACAGAGGAATCTCAAATGAAAGGGCGTCTTTGTCTGATACCATGTGGGTTCATCCAGTATGGCGGCAAAGAGCTTTATCTCCAACACATGAGCTGTCTCGCATCTACGAAATCGCCTCCCACACCTCATACCTCAATTATGAGCTGATATGCTGTACTGCGTTAATATTTAATAAATGAATTTGAAGAAACAAAGGAAACACCCTGCAAAGAACACCACAGCAGATGCTGGTGGATTGTATGTAAATGAACTGAGGTTTCTTTCTGCTTTCGCTTGCAGGGATTTTTCTGGCATCAAAGAGGAGAAAGATCAAAGCGTCGGACTGAAATGTTGTGGAAAATGCTAGAGGGAGAAGCTCTGCAATGTGGATGAGAAATTGCTGGGAAAACAGATTCTTCGATTTCTGCTTGGTGTTAGTTACTGGAAATTTGTAAAAGATCATTAACTAAACTACAATCACGTGAACCCTCTAAAGCCTAACCTAAGAACAACTGGGCAGAAAAGTTAGATTTTTTAAATCTGAAGTCTTTATTTCACCTTTTATCAAAATTTGAAAACAATCAACTCAACAACAATTTGTATTTGATATATTTAATTTTCATTATCATGTGATGAGTCAAAATTATTGTATTGTAATCTTCTGCTTTCTGGTGTTCGCCATGAGGCAGGAGACCACTATCATATGGTGTCAAACTTGGTTTTGAATAAAGTTTTTACCATAAAGTGACGCAAAATGTCACAACTGTACGTATTAAATATGATACATTAAGCTTCAAAGGGTTGATGAATCACATTTCATCACTATACAAGATTAACATTTTGACAGTTTTCTGAGCTTTGCAGGTTTATGTTTCTTCTTAAAGTTACAGAAAGTTTTGTTGTCCCCATTTGTCATGACATTTCCCCAAATACTGATACAGTTTCAACATGCATGAACCAGGTGAGGGTTCAAAGGTGGCGTTAAAGCACCTGCATCTCTATGGACGAGACCATTTTTAGCGTTTTAAGTCATTTTTTTAAAAATGTGAAGTTATGTGGCTCCTTAACAAAATCTGCACATTTTCCTTGTATTTTTACCATTTGATATGATGGATCAAATTATTATAATGTAGTCTTCTGCTTCCTGGTACCCATTAGGGGGAGTTTCCACCATAAGATGATGTCAAAGGTCTCAGAAACGGTTAAAAAAATGATGCATTTGACACAAAATAATACAAATTATACAAAAATGACACATTATATGGTTAAGTTAATCAATAATTTAAGAAAGCCTTCTTCAAAAGTTGCTTAACATTAAGCAACAACATTGCTTAAACGAACCAAAAACAGAAAAGAAAATCTAGGAAACTCCTCAAATATGTTAAATAAATAACTCAGTAAAGTAACTCATTCGGATAACATTACATTGAAATGGCAAGTTTAGCTTAAACCTAACACTTTTCCTCACCCCATCCCCTATGGTGGTTGTAGCATTATGCTGGGAAAATCACAGTATACTCATTCCCAGTAAGAAATCTAGAATGGAGCACTTCAAGTCTGATTTCTGACTCAGAGATTCAGAAGAATACAACAAGCTCTGACTTCATGATTCTATTGTGGGTCTGTGCCAAACAGTGTTGAAAGCTGTTGTAAATAACTGTTATGAACTCTTCTTTAAGTTATTGGCTCTATAAATCAGTCGCACATGTAGAGCTGTCCACCCCCTAGCATTAAGCAAGTTTTTATTACATTCGTATGTACACAAGTCTGAATAAAGCCTTGTGACAGAATTGCATTGGTAATAATAACTTGTAGAGGAATTCATGTATTAGCTTAATTACTTGCTCTTAATTAATGTCTACCTGAAAGGTCCGACCATAAGGCTCCTAAACTGATGTCATTCTGACCTTAGTAAACCAACTGCAAGGCCGGCGTCCTTCCATCAGGGAAATGTTTAGGCTGAGACCTTGGCCTTGTTGCCGTAGCCGAAGAACAGGCCTTAGATTGACGCACGTGACCAAAGTCTTTAAACAAAGCTACATCTATCTGACTAGGACAGAATAGTTCCAGACTTCTGTGTGGCGACAGATCTCTGGAGAGATTCTCCCCGAGTTATAACCTCATACCATGTCTGTATGTATTAAAGTATTGTCCCTTCGTGTTTTAATGTTTAATTTTTTTTTTTTTTTTTAGTATTTTTGTCTCATTTCTTCTTACCCACTAGAAAGATGTCTTCGCAAATACAGGCATGCTGTGTTGCTTAAATGATAAAAAACTCCACTTTAGCTTGTATTGTCTCAAATCAAGAAACAAAGTGGGCTTTAGCGTCAGTGTCACCAATAAGACCTCTGACAGCTCCATAAGCATCTTGTGTTTTTCTTTCCTGCCCTTTCAGGTCACCGCCGACGCTTTGAGTCACTGGCCGTCTGCTGACCTTCACCAGCAATGCAAGCTGTCTCCACATATCTGTCTTTGGTGCCCCAGGACGTCTCATGCAGACACACAAACTGATCGTCGTAGTAGATGGTGTGTGCGTTTTCAGCGTGAAGCACAACGTAACTAGCACAGCTGTGAGGGCTCGAGCAGACAACAGGAAATGTGCAACCTGTCTTCTTATAGACTAGTTGGTCTCCAAGCAAGAAGTGATAAATCACGAGGAAGAAGCTTTAATCAGACAAAATGATGAAGTAATCTTCATCATCACAAGTAGCTGCTTTCACAAGCTTGTTTTTGAAAGCATAAAACAACTTAACCCCTTTTCCAAAGACACACGAGGTCAGACAGGCTTACATGAGAACTCATCAACTCTCACTTGTTCATTTTCTCATAACTAAGGTCTCGTCTAAGAGGGATGTCTGCAATCATACAGGTTAAAGCAGCACATGGACACACAGGGAAGAGCTGCTGCAAAGCAAACAACAGACTAAAAAAAGCCAAAACATACTGAAGTGGAACAAAAAGTCCTATTGTGTTACAAAAGTATGGCCCATTTTTAATATAAAGGTTTAGACGACATAAGTCAGGCGGTGTCCTGTACTGTTAGCTTTGCACAAGAGATTATCATGTCCCATATCTGCAGATAAATGTGGTTTTGCAGAGGAAATCATCTGCACTGTGTCAGTCTGAACCAGGGATGCAAGATTACACAAGGTGCAATGTCCTCATTCCCATTGTCTCCATGACAAGGCACAGAGTTATAAGGCCAGAGAGAGAGAGAATTCAAGCACCGGGAAGATATCCTTTCTGAGATGTAATAAGCATGATGTCTGGACCTGCCTCGTTACATATTGCTTCCAGCGACACCATAACATCCCCGAAACTCCATTAAGGGATATAACTATTTCATCTACAGTTCCAACACATCCCAAAGGTGGTCAATGGTTTTGAGATCTGGTTACTGTGGAGAACAGTGGAGAAAACTAAAATAACTGTCATGTTGAGATCTGTTATATGTGTCATTATCCTTCATCATGGCTTCAGAAATAAAGGGCAGAAGATGGTAGAGTGGGGTCATAAAGGGAAGGAAATCATGAGAAACAATGTGCAGGAGGTACTAAGGGGCCCACAGGGTGCCGAGAAACTATCCACCACACCATAAAATTACTAACAGCCGATATCTAAACCATTGATGCGAGGCAGGACGGATCCATGCTGCAGCTGAAATTGAGACACATCATGCAACGCAATATTTTTCCAGACTTCTATTGTCCGGTTTTGATCTGTGTCACCTAAGTTTCCTGTTTTTAGCCTCGGGTGTTCTTACGGCATCTGCTTCAAGGTTCAACGTGTTGTGTGCTGAGAGCTGGTATTCTGGAGACTTGTGATGTAACCAGTGGTTACCACTGCCCTTTCTAACCAGTCGGGTAACTTCAAAAGGGAATTTTCCTTCCAGAAAACTGCTACACACTTGATATTTTTGGACTATTCTCTGTATATCCCAAAGACACAAAAATCCCAGGAGATCAGTAGTATGGGAAATACTCAGCCCTACTTCTCTGGTACCATGTACACAAATATTATTGTATTTAGTTGCTGCAATGTGATTGGCTGGTTACCAAGTAATACTAACAAACAAATACATGTAGTGGAAATGCAGGTCTGTGTATATGTGGCATCTCAGGATATTGAAGTAAATATATCATTTTGACATCTTCATTTTAATTGAACGTTTTAGCTGTTTATTTATAATGATTGAAATTGTAAAAATATAGTTTCCATGATGGGAATCGAGATATTATTGCACTTTAAATTCAGCAGTTATACAGCTCCTTGAATGTTTGTTGTCCAAAACACAGAATAAGGATGGATTAATACACTAAATAAGATGTGTTAGAGCTAACAGATAAAACTATTATTTGTTTACATGAGCAGATTGAACCAATCATCTCCTTCAGCACCAAACACAATGTCTCTGTAGCTGAAGCAGAGCTAAGTGAAACACTCTAGTTAGTCCTCTGCAAGTCTCAGCAAAGCTTTGTTCATGTAAAACACATGAACTATGCAGCCGCTTTGCAAATGGGGTCAAAAACTTCCCATTTTTCTCTAAACACACACATGTAGCTCAGGCAATGACACATTCCTCTGCTGAAGTGGAAAGAAAAACAAAAAAAACCACAAGGTCTGGAAACTCTGGGCCATTTTATCTGCATACCTTCAATGTGTTTACTCAGTTTCCTGCTTGCTCTCTCTAAGGACAAAGATGATGAAATCCCTTTAACTAAAGCACCTTTAAAAGATATCTGTCTGCTGTTAACAAAAACATGTTTACATAAAACAGCAATCCAACAGCATTCAGGGGTAAAATGGCCGTCTTCCTCTTAATATAGCATGAAGATTATGGCAGTGGATGCGATCTGATAAACACGTGAACCACTAACTTGATTTTGAGACTAAACAATCAAGTGCTGACATCTCAGAGAGAACAGGAAAGTCCTGCATTGGAGAAATAACAGCCCGTCTTATCGTGCCACACCAACCACCTGTCCCTGTATTTGTGTCTGCTCTGCAGCGAGAGGTTAAAGCTCCATAATGCAGGAAGATAAATCCCTGTTGTAACTGCACTGTTCACTCTGCAAGCTCTCTCGACACTGAGCGTTATTGCAGTCATTTATCACTTTACTAACCTTGTAAGAGATGACATGAAACCAAAACAATAACAGCACCACAAATGTATTTATTATGTATTTATTTTTGCTTTTTACCTCTTATTATAACCCTATAACCCGATATTTCATCAGGTCACACAAAGGTTTTATGTAAAAGGGAGACTAGTCCTGATTATTTCAGCATCCAGTGAAGCTGGAAGTAAAAATATGTCATTACTGAGGGTTTTATTATAAAATACAGTATGTCTAATTGTCACGTAAATACCCAAAGCCATGCATCACACCTGTGCAAATCTGTGAAAGACACGTATACGTTAGATTGTAAAGGTTTACATAAGATAACAGCCTGCACACCACGATCCATGTAATAATAAGGTCCTGTTTGCATCTATTAATGGGTAAACATTAATACACGTAGAAATAATTTTACCATAGATTTCTTCTATAATTGGATAATATTGTCCCACAGCTTTAAAAATGTGGCAAAAATTATGCATATGCACATGTCTGTCTTGTGATTATTTAGTCTTACTGGAGGAATTACAAATGGTTTCATACATTTGGATCCGGCTGAAAAAACAGTGTGTATCATTTACAGAAAAACTCATTTGTGTGAAGATAGCGAGAAGGAACTAAGCAGTGAACTAAACACCTGTAACTGCATGGGGTCAACATTTAGTTACAGAAGCTGCTTCAATATTTAGAGCTGGATCAGGCATATTTCTGTACCAACAAGCTAAATTAATAAAGCAGCACTCATGAGGGAATGTGGTGCGCCTGGCCTATGAATGCATTAAAGACAATAAGTTTCCTTTTTTGTGAGAAGAGCTGTTTATTTTCTCAAGTTTTTCAGCCACATTTTTGTATTTTCACCTTCTCTCTCATATCATGTTTATTTCGTAACAGTTCCAAAGTCCTGAAGTGCATAATCTGATGACCCAACATGTGTGTTATTACCAAATGTAAACAGACTTTAACTTTAACTTCTTGGCAATCTTGATTTATGTGCATTTATAACCAAATCGTTTGCAGGAAAAGTATTGTTTTTGTGCAAGAACTGAATGTCTTTATTTCCAAACGTGTATCTGGACGAAACTATTTTTTTTCTCTAATACAAGATGAAATTGATTTCACAAGTGAATATTGCTCCTGCAGCGAAGCTATAATCCCTCAAGCAAAGGACTGAAAGGTTAACAAGGGTGAACTGATTCTTGTGTCTTTCTCAATATAGCAAACAGACCGTGGATCAAAAGGAGGTTGATTATCTTTAGGGTCACCTGAAATGATTAGTTTGCTTCAAACTTATAAATAATTGAATGTAATATCACTAATTAATCAATGAGACTTCCTGAAAAAATCTGCCAATAAGATTTTTTCTTGCTCTCAGTCTTGCAGTAGCCACACAACACAGCCGTGTAGCTAATAGCCTGATTCAGTAATTGTACAGCTCCTGCTGAGTTGTATATTCATGCTGAGTCATAATTATAGAAAATCTTTGTGACTCACCACCTCCTCTCTGTTCCTGACGGACTATTGCTGCATCTTTTTCCTCACTTATATTTCATGCACAGTTGGAAATTAGGCCATTTTTAATGGACGGCATAATCACATATAAAACCAGTGCAACAAGGTCATACAAGCAAAATGCTTTTAGCGATTAATATGGCTGCATCCAGCCGACATGAACAGTAAGTAGAGTTATGCAGGTTGGTCATTGGCTATAATGATAATACACAATATACATATAGATACATATACACATACATATAGATACATATACATATATATACACATATAGATACATATACACATATATATATATACATATATATACACATATAGATACATATACACATATATATATACACATATACATATA
>JBAMHX010000020.1:7859653-7875894 GCA_037177515.1 Pseudomugil tenellus
ACACTTGATCACAGCTTTTGTATCAGCTGGTCAACAAAGTGAAAAACGCTCCCACTGAAACTATACTATGTAGTATTCCTCCTTTGTTGACAATTTAAGCAAAGAGGTTTTTAAGAGGATATACAGATTTATAGAGGCTTTTTGCAACCCATTCTCACCCGCCAGCAGTAGAGATCTCTCTGGAGCTTTTGTGTGGTGTTTTTAGAGCTGACATTTACACATATTTCCTTTGACAAATGTCGCAGCAGTAAGATGGGAGGACCTTTGCATTATAGTCAGGAAGAGGGTTAAACAAAAAACAAATCCAAGCAACCTGACCATAAATGTACCTCTAACTTTAATGCCCTGCTTTGTGCAGCGAGAATATCATAGCTACAAGGCCTTGTTTGCACAGCTCTGCATGTTTGTAGAAACGCTTCACCGTGTGCAAATGATTAACTTTTAAATCTTATACGTTGTATGCCAGATTACTTTCTGTGATTTATCACACTAAGTTGATTTAAGGTTGAAATGTACATGTTGATATATTGTAAATATATAGGATGTTTTCAGCTTGTTACAACTCTGTTTAAAACCTCATCATTTACAACAACAGTTGCAACAAGCCTCGCTGCGCCTCATTTGATCGTGTAAACATGCTGTTTGGCTTGTGGCTTTACCTAGAAGACCTGCTTTACATGACCTGCTTTAGACAAGCTGCACATGACAATGAATATCCTTGAGCTAGTAAAAAAAAAAAAAACAAGAAAAGAAGCACTGAAACTGCTAAAGTTATCTGGTATCTATGACATTTTATGTAAACCTTGTAACATGCCCCATTATTAACCTGGGGGTAACAAATATTATACATCAGTCAGTCATTCATAATGTGTCTTTATGTCAGAGTTTTTTTTCTATGGCAACAGTGTGATGAAATTATATTTAGAAGGTATTGTAATGCATTTGTAAGGTTTTATAATATATGACCATCCTCATCCTCCTGGCTCTCAGTGCAGCCTGCGACACCATTTCACACTCCAGCCTTCCACTGGACCATCATCATTTGGCATGATCCACACCCCGTTTACTGGTTCCACTTCTATCTCATGAGCTGCACTCCACTAACAACAGGTGTCTCCCAGTGCTCTGCCCGGGTCCAATTCTCTTCATTACCTGCCTCCTCCCCCTCGGTGATATTTTCTTTCAATAAAGCCCCTTTCAGACTTGCTCTGTTACCCGGACATTGACTTTTTTCCCGTATGTCTGAAAGGTACAGTCCGGACTTTAAGTGGATGAATCTACACGGACTGTACCCGCTTGAAGACCTAGTACAATGTCTGATTAATTACGGGGTTGACGAATCCTGTTCAGACATGCAGGTTGATGCGCGGACACTGACCTTGGGAGAGAGAGGGGAGATGTGCTACCACGCAAAGCGATGACGTAATTTCGTACAAAATTTAAACACAGAGGAGAAAAAAGACTGCTTATTTCCACATTTGCAACAACTCCTCCATTTACTGTCCAATCTGCCTCCATCTTTGTCTTCAGTATCGTTACCTCACGGATGGGAAGCACCAACTGGTCCATAACTCAGCTGGCCTGATCACCTCAGCATCATGGTGAGCAGAGCTTTCAGCCACTCCACTCCCAAGCTTTGAAACTTCTTTAACCCCTGTCTGATATCAGCATTACTGACCCTCTCCAGCTTTAAACATTAGTAGGGATAGTAGTACTTCTCCCTTTCATACAAGGTAAGACTGTAATTTCTTGCCGGTTTCTTTTACGCGGTTTCTTTTACGTGAGCGGTGATTTTATCCTGTTTTTAATCCAGTTTTATTCTGTTTTAATGAGGTTTTAACACCTTAAATTGTTAAAACTAGAGCAAAGACTTATCCTAGTCTTTCACGCTAAATCGGATACAAAGCTCTGTTCCACTGAATTTAAATTGCAGTCTGACCAGGACAAACAAAACAACAACGGCAACAAATATGGACGATTGTCCCACCTTACCTGCTGAGATGGCAAAAAAACTTAAAAAGGCCCAGAAGAAGATCGTCAACCTCCTAGATGACATTAGCAGGCTCTCAGATGAACTACGGAGGAAGGAGTCGCTGCTTGCCATCTTTAAAGCCCAGCTCCTGGCTCTGTCAAGCTGGCTGGAGAACACTCAGTCCGGTGAGCAGCCACAACATAACGACACCGCGGCATAGTCATCTGGGACCCGTTGTCCTCCGCATGTCAACGGCCCTCCAGCTCTACTCCGAACAGAGATATTCTGTGGTCAGAGGTCGTGGTCCGAAACTAAAAGTCGGTTCCTGGTGTGGCTGCATGTGGAGCCCTTGCTTCCTTTAACATCCCAGTCAACAACAGATACTTAAAGCTGGCCCAGCAGACCACCCGAAATCCTCACCCTGACCGCTCCCCTCCGATGGATGTGATGCCCCTGCTGACAGACACAGCAGCTTTCCCTCCACTCGCGGCTCCTTGCAACCCAGCGGATGGATGTCCCAAGTAGCGCAGCTCGCCGCATCCATCACGCTTTCAGCCCAGCGGAGACGGCTTCTCAGGGATGCGGTGCGATGGCACTCCCAACGTCCCTCTTTACAGGGGCCCACGCAGGATGATGAGGTCGCCGAACTGGCCATCACTTCTGGACAACAAGACACAACACTCGTCATTGGAGATTCCCTCATCCGAAACGTCCGTCTGAGGGGGGCGTTCACCCTGCCCTACTCTGGCTCCACCGTTGCAGACATAACTGAGAAGATCACGAACATCCTGGATAGTCACCTGCAGGTAAAGCGAATTTTCATCCGTGTGGACACCAACGACACCTCTAAGCAGCAGATCTGCTGCACCATCTGGGCTTTATAGACAATTCTGACGCCTTCTGGGGAAGGAGACATCTTTTTGGTCCAGATGGTCTTCACCTCAACAGAGCTGGTATCCTTGTTTTATCTGCCAACTTGTCCTACGTAAAACAACATGCTCACTCCACTTCTCCCTTCCACCACCCCACAGCTGCATCCACTGACATGTCCAAAGATTGATGTCTTGCAGGTCCCAGTTCTTATGTTTTTAGTTCCACTTCAGACATACACAACACTGGACTTGGACCTTCTGTTTTAATTAACAACTCATCAATTCCTGTCATCATCACCCAGCATGTAAATAACATATCACCTCATTCGTTCTGCTAATCTCAATAACCTCAGACCTATTCCTGAAAATAAAAAATCCACTGTTACAAAGGCACCAGTCACTATCAACAAGGCACTATTTAATATTCAGTCCCTGCTAAGCAAATCTTTTATTATTAATGATTTGATTTTAGATAACAGATTGACTGTGTATTTTTGACTGAAACCTGGCTGGGTACAAATGCACCAGTTGTCCTCACAGAGGTCTCACCACCTGATTTTAAATTTGCTTTTTCAACTAGGGATGGTAAAAGTGGAGGTAGCACTGCCTCAATAGGTACACACTCTGGCCACCAAACCTGTTTTATTTAATCATTTTAGTAGTTTTGAGTACCATGTAGTACTTTTTACCAATCCCTGGATTTTATGTATCACAATTTACAGACCACCTAATAAAAACTGTAGTTTATAGATTACTTTTTAGATTTTTTTATTAATTTTACATAATTTTTATGATTATTTTAAGCGATGATTTTAATTTGCATATAGATGTTTTAGATTCAGTTGCTACTAAATTTTTAAATGTTCTTAGTAATATGAATTTTATCCAGTATGTCACACAGCCAACTCACAACAGAGGACACACACTGGACTTGGTAATCCCTCATGGCATGTCTGCCACTGTGTCCTCTGTTGTCGACTTGGCTGTGTCAGATCATTTCTGTGTGTTTTTTTAAACTCACTGGTTTTATCCAACAGGAGAAGTCTGTGAGAACTGTGAGAAAATGTCATCTTACTCCTGAAGTGTCTGCAAACTTTATTTGGATTTTAGAAAAAACTCCTTCAATTATTTTACCTGCTTCCTGTGATTTTATTGTGAATGATTTTAACAGTAAACTTAGATCTGCACTAGATATAGTTGCCCCTCCGAAAGTGAATATGGCCCCTTTCAAAACCATGACAACATGGAAAAGTGACGAACTGAAACAACTAAAAAGAAAGTGTAGAGGGGCAGAAAGAATATGAAGAATAAAATTTGTCAATTTTCAAATCTATACACATCATCATACACACGCAGTTAGAAAATAAAGGATATTTCTCTGAAATAATCAAAAACAATGAAAATAACACCAAAGTTCTTTTTTCCAACCATTGGCCATCTTATTAATCCTGATTTTATTAATCCCAAACTTCCTTTCACTGATGCTCTTTGTGAGCAGTTTGCAGACCAATTCAGGGGAAAGAGACAAAATCAGACATTTTATCTAATCAAACTGTTGTTTTTAACACATCTGACTGTTGCTTGACAAGGTTTTCTCCTCTGTAAGGCCCACCACGTCTTTTAGATCCCTCTCCAACACGGTTTTTTAAGTCATTTTATGAATCTTTCAGAGACGAGCTTTTGAGACAAGCATGATGAATTTCTCTCTTCAGACGGGGTTCTTCACACTGCTTTTAAAGCTACGGTGGTCAGAGCTCTGCTGAAGAAGAGCAAATTAGATTTTAATGGTTTTAATAATTACAGACCCGTATCTATTTTCTAAACACACACAAAATTCTTAAAGAATGTCAGTCTGGTTTTAGGATAAACCACAGTACAGAGACAGCCTTAACAAAGATTTTAAATTATTTTAGATTAAATTATGATTCTAACCAGGTGACAGTGTTGGTCTTACTGGATCTAAATGCTGCTTTTGATACAGTAGACCACAGTATTCTTTTAAACAGACTTAAACATTTGGTTGGCTTCTCTGGTACTGTACACAAATGGTTTACATCCTACCTCACAGACAGAACATTTATGGTAAGTTTAGATACCTGCTCCTCTCTGGTTCATAAAATCACATGTGGTGTGCCCCAGGGTTCCATTTTAGGTCCTTTGCCTTTTAATCTGTACATGCTCCCTCTTGGCAGTGTAATCAGGAGGCATGGAATCAACTTTCACAGCTATGCAGATGATACGCAGCTTTACATCTCCATGTCTCCTGATGACGCCAGGCCAATGGATGCACTTTTTAACTGCATTTTAGACATCAAATCCTTGTACTCATTTATTTATCTATTTTTGGTTCTTCTTTTAATCTGGTTTTCAGTTATTGAATTTCTGGTGTTTCCTCTGAGGAGTCTCTGCACCGGGAGCTGGGGTTGGCTCTGCCTCGCTGGTCCTGGAGTCTGGTCTTGACCTCTTTTCTGGACGGCGAGCTGGCGTCCGATGGCTGCGGGTGACCTTCTGCTCCTGGTGCAGACAACTCCTCTCATGACACTGTCTGAGCTGGTCTATCTGTACCTAACCTAATGTAGCCTATAATGTATCAATTTATTTTATTATTTATTATTATTATAATTATTTCTTAAATAAATGTTTTCACTTCTTATTTAACGTGGTTTTTGTATGTCTGAGTAAGCTTATGTGTATGTGTGTTGTAAAGTGTCCTTGAGCTTTTTTGAAAATCCATGAGGAAGTGTTTAAAAGACAAGAAAAGGCTAATACCAACTCTAACACAGAAACGTTACAGACCGGACGAGCAACTAGTTAATCTTTCACCACAGAAATTCTTCCAAGAAAGCAAGTATTTGCAGAACATGTTTTGTCAACTTCAAATGGATAAAAAAAACAATAACAACAAGAAAAACTAGATTTTGTGAAGCTGAAATGAGGCACCGCAGAAAAACTGAGTGACATCCAAACAGAGCCAGCAGCACACTGCCGAAGGTAAAGGCCAGCACAACTAAACATAATCACGTAATCTAAACATTTCTTTAACCAAGAGTCTGATCTTAGATTAGTAGCATAGTAAGAGTACTGCAAAATGTTTGAATATCAATAAATAAATAAATAAACTGAACAGCTGCAAAGATCTTGATTTTGGAATGCAGCGTGTAAAAACATTTAGCATTTAGGATCCAAAGCATTTGGAACTTTATTTATAGAGCAAACAACAAAGTGGGCCAACTGGGTACACTAACCAATATGAACAACATAACAACATAAAAAAGTTATAAAATGCTTTTCAATTGCAAATCCAGTCTAAGTCCAGATGCTCTATTGTGGGAGGGGGGAGGGTTACCTAACCCTCGCCCGGCGCATTTTTTTTTAGAAAGTTACCGATGTCATCTGATAGCGACACAACGTAACAAAACAACACGTATTAATGTATTGTTTAATTTGTATAATAAACAGTTTTTTTAAAAAAAACTTTTGTAGAGACACCAAAGAAGAAGACAATAAGGAAGGAGGTGAAGCAGGCTTTTACCTGCTGCTCGAGTTATGGTTTATAATGAGTAATAAACTCACAGCGCGAATCAGGAGACGTGTTGTCGGGCAAGACAAGACGACCTGAAGAGGCAGTAACCATTACTGTGTACATGCTGTGTAGTGACATCATTCGCTGCAAGCCAATCAGCCTGCAGACCTCGCGCTACCCGCATGGCCCGACAGGCATGGCCCGACTACGAAGTAGGTCCAAAAAGTGTACCAGTACCATCCGGCAAATAATAATGGAAACACTCTGAGGCCGGGTGGACTGGTGTAAGGCCGGGTAGACTAGGGCCTCAAGTGCACAAACAGTGATTGACTCAATGTATAAATGCATTTATGATGCTGATTTAATCATCTGTCGCCCTCTACGAGAGTCATAAAGGTTCATCCTCAGATGTCAACGTGAAGCCAAAAACTGAAAATGACAAACTTTAAAAACTGCAGATTGTCAACAAACCAGGACACAGTCATCATTAAAATAAAAGGTCTGACATTTACTTTTCTCCTGACTTTTTCTTGTTGCCCTGTCTTTATCAAAGCACATCTTTTACTGCTATAAAGCTGTATCTTTTTTAATGAGTATGTATGAAATGCACCACACACTACCATGTATCATAAAGATGACGCAACCAAGACTTTCTACGGCGTTTGTGTCTAGACAAGTCATTCACTAGATTGACTGAAAACCTCACTATTCTGAAGGCTAGATGCTATTTCCAGTAGCTTATTTCTTTACATTGCCTTCATTTGAAATTTTCCTGTTGACATGCTTTATGTTTTGTCATAATCTCATTAAGGAATATTGAATGTTCAGTCAGTCTCAAGCAAAGTTCTCCAAGCCCGAATGTTTCCCAGCCTGTAATCCAACTCTGAAAATATTCTCATGTGATGGTTGTTTGTTTGTCTGGCAAACTAAACGCAAAGTACAGATTGTGTTGTTACTTTTCATGCAAAGAGGAGGCAGAGACAGAAAAGCTGACTGCAGCAGTGGATGCTAATAAACAAAGAGAAGAATGGTCCCATTGTTCAACCCGACTTAAACAAACTTCTGTTTCCGTGTGATGAATACCACAAGTCTCTCCTCTTGTCAGTACTAAGCAAGACAAAAATAAATAAATACATATTTTTAAAATGAGTCTGCAGCAGCCCCAAGAGACGATTCTGGATCAAATGACTACCGTACTGTAAAGATCTTGTCAACTCTATGCAAAGCGTGTGTGATGATAGAAGGAAATCCTCAGAGGACAAGCGAAGTGAACTTCCTGAAAGCCTGCAGACATATCAGCCCTTCCTCGAAGACTCCTCTTCATGTCCGCTTGCATGTAGGGCTGGCAGAAAATCTGGGAAGCTGTATTTTGCACAGCTGGAATGGAAAACGCTGACAGCTACCAATGTGTAAATCCCCCACTGATCCCATGACCCCCAGAGGCCTGGCTGGCTCATATTTCAGGACCGGGTCACAGGATAGACCACATGACCAAAAGCATATCATGAACTGTAAATTTTAACTTGAAACTTGCTCTGATGCTGAAAAATGAAGGCGTTATAGACAAAAGAGAGAATTTGTTGTGTTTTCTGCTAAGTTGTTCGCCACGTATCCTCCTATTTGCTCTGCCACCAGCACACACGGCAAATGAGCTGTCTAAAGGGTTGTTGTGAACCTTATACAGAGTAGAGCTATTCTTAGTTTGTGGAAGGTTTTTACTGGTTCTGAATGAAGCATAAAAAATAGGAATAATAGCTACATATGAGACTTTAGTATCTTAGGCTAAATCTTATAATCTTGCTGCAAAGATGCATATTTTGTTCAATTATTCTTAGTTGCATCTACATGCAAAAGTTAACGCAATTTAACAAGTATAAAACTGCATTTCTGTACCAATAAGGTGATTCCTAAAGAGCTGTTTGCAACACATTTACCATATCTCAGAATGGTCTGCAGCATCTTCTTCAAACAATGGGACGGTACTGAGAAACTCAACTTTTTGTCTAATAAACAGTATTTTCATTTAATTTATGTACATATTTTTTATTTTCTGCTTGATAAAGAAATGAGAAATGATTCAGGACTTTTTATTGTACAATGACATTTTACTTATTGAGATGCTATTTTAAACGAGCCTGAGTAAAAGCCTCATATTTAGCTTGGTCACTTTGCAGAAGTGTGGGACTTCCCTTTCCCTCAGTGGGATTTAAAACGTGAAATGTTTGGAGTTACAAGACAATAAAATCTACCACAGACAAGCTTTTATGCCTTTAACTTGATTACACCACCATTTACTGTATTAGTATGATAACTTACTAATTATTTTCAACTGCACTGTTTTATTGTTCCATTGGAGGAACATATAGAACAAGCAGCTCTTTAGTGGCAAGACTGAAGTGTGTTTTGTTGGTTACAATGTTGAGGAAGTTAAAATGTTTATTATGTTTTGTTTTATGGACAAAAATGTTTTACTGCGTATATTCTAGTCAATCTGTAACTGAAAACAGATAATAATATCGAGTGAAGCAGTTATTGATGGACAAAGTTGTTTTAAACCCTTTAGTTTGTTCACACATGCTAGCTGCTAGCCCACCAGTAGCATTTTCAATTGATGTTAGCTTTAAGCTAACATGTCATGTTCTAACTTTTTTTCTAGGTTTTTTTTCTATCACACTACATGTCTATTGATCAATAGATATTGTAATCGAATTATCAGCCCTACCTTAGCAGGTGCTAGTTTTGTGGCAAAACTGCTCAGGCAAAACTATTGATATTTTTAAATTGATTTTTTTTTATCTGGATCTGTGACGGTTGTTGTTGGTAATCGACGTAACAGGAAAGTAAATAATAAACGATGAACACAGACATCCTCTCTTCCTATACCTACAGTAAAATCCAGGATGATACACATCCACACTGGTAAACCCTGGTCCGCTTCCACGAAAAGTACATCTCTTTTGGATTGTGGTGAAGGTGTATTTGTGCTTCGTCTGCTTTTCTGCTTGAACAGCAGTAGTCACAGTTCCAAATTAATCCTGGTTTGATTAGCTGACAGTATGAAAGCCAATGAGCTATCTAGTACACAAATATGAGGAAGTGACATACAGCACATTGAAGAACAACATGCTGGAAAGGTTCATACATTAGGTATGAAGACCAAATTAAAATCAGAAACCTTAAAACAGCATAAACTTTGTGTTGCTCTGATGTTTACATGCGGTGAAATATATAACATTTTAATAATGATCAAACACACCATTAGTTCTTTAAAATACACTTCACATTTGAGAACAAAGCATTTTAAATCAGTTGAATTAATAGTTTTTGAGCTAAAAACTTACGTTTATCTCTCATCAAGGGAAAGAAGTGAGCGATCATTGTAAATGGTTTCACCATTGTGGTTGTTTGTGAAACTCAGAACAGGAATGCAACTCTTAAAGTGTTCCTGAAAGTGTTCTGAGTTCCTCTGCTGCAACACAACAAGTCGGATGTGTGTCAAGCGTGTTGCAGCAGGGAAACACTGGACTGGAGTTGCCTCCCCCTAATGACTCAGCAGTGGTGAAAGAGCCTTGATGGTATGTTTTATGAGTGTGTTGGTGTGCGCAGACTTGATTGGCATTTGGGTCATGGGTGTGTGTCACTACGGGTGTGTATTTTGTGGTTATAATTTGCAATCACCTGGATGCATCACCTGTAATCAAGGATGTAGGGGTGGGGTGAGCTCGGGAGTGAAATTCTTTTGTTGACCATGCACAAAGTTTTCTACATTTTGTTTGATTCCTAGCATACGTTGGATGATATTAATGCATTTTGCATTTGTCAAGTTACACTTTAGTGCGCGCCATCAGTAATCTTGCATGTTTAGCTGATGAGGAAACTGGCATTCGATATTTAGCAAGAACAACTGGTATAAAAGGAATGCGTTAGGTATTTCAAGCACATAAATGTTTGAGTTGAGGTTATACAATGATTGATATATGCTGAGCTCTGTAAAGTAAAATCAAAAGACATTCTGTTGAACAACATTTTCTGCTGGAAGAATCTCAGCAATGTCTTCAAAAAGCATGACACACACGTCCTTTTCCATCCATCTGAATTAAAACCTGATAGCAGCTACAGCTTCTAATCATAGTTAAATGAAGCCTATATATGGATATCAGAACATGGACTGCTTCATCAACAGATATGCAAATACTGTTAACTGCTTATTATTGAATGAAAAATAATCAAACATTACAACAATAACCAGCAGAGATCAGAACAACACATCTCTCACACTCAGGGTGCCTGAGGAGGCAGAAAGCAGCAAGTCCTACCTGTTCCACACAGACTGGCAAGTAGGATAACTAAAAAAAAACAACTCATGAATGTTTAACATGTAGGAGGTATAGTAACTGGTTCATTGGCACGAATCAATATGAAATGTGTCTTAGTTAAAAGATGTGAGTGGATTTCGCACTTAAGCTCTAAAGCCACAAGCAATAGGTGCAAAGCGACAACAACATGCGTATCAAGGCTGCCTGCCTGGTTTTCCCTCTGGGGAAACCCGAGTGGAAGTCATTCCTGAAAGGGCAGCTGTCAAACCAGCCTGTGCTAAGCTACTGGATTATTATGGAGTCTCAGTTATTAGGTGGACCCCTCAGGTCTGCTGGCTCTTGCAGCAATAAAGTACTTGACAAGGAATCATGAAGGACAATGCTTTAAGCTGATCGAGGGCTCATCAGTTTAGTTTAATGGCATGAATATGAAAGTGTGCTTAACAAGTTCCTAATCGAATCCTTAAATATCATCACATACAGAGTTAGGGACTCACATTTGACTCTGCCATATTTCCACTTCTCTACGAGGAGAGGTAGAAAGATCCTGGAAAGAAAAAATAGGGATGGAGTGAGTGCTGAGAGACTGGTGAGCTATAAAGCAGGACTTGGCGTGCATTCGCTGCAGGAGGCCTACAGTGACACGCTAGCAAACACTGATGTCAGAAGACCAACAGTAATCTGAGCTGCACTGTGAAGAAATAAATTCATGCTGGAGGATATTACCCCCAATAAACTGGTAACTGCCAAATAATATCTGTTTGAAGACCCCATGAAAAGGCTTGTCAGATGAAATCTGTCACTGCACTTTAAAATAATTCCTCTTAAAGCCGCCGGAGAGACATGCAGAGAGCCTGCAAGTTAATGGTAAAAATCACAGTTTTTTTGGACAAAATCTTCATTAAGTTAAAAACCTGGATGAATTTTAATGGATTACTTTTAAGATTAACACCTCAAAGACACGTTTTGTTGCTTCTGATACTTTTTAATAACCCAGAAAAACTTAGAATGAATCAAAATAGATCACATCATAAGACAAAGGTATATGACCATATTTCATAAACACATTCCTAGGTAATATATTACACAATGTTATTTGACAGTCTGAGTAGACGTGTTGCAACAGGGAAATGTCTAAAACCAGTAAGGATCAGGATGAAGCTCTCAAATAACAGGGTTTTATCAGAGCAAAGTGATGCTCAAACTGTTGTTAACTGTAATCTAGTTTCTCAGTCCAAATGTTAAGTCTGATCCACATCTAAAAACAACATCATATTATACCATACCATGTTTATTTCTAAAGCAATTTAAAAACAACAAACTGCTGAGCAAAGTGCTGTACAATAACAGCCAAAAAATTAAATAAAATATACATCACAAGTAAAAATATCCATAAAACAGCTAAAAAAACACAGACAGATGAAATCTCATTCTTGCATAAAAGCCAAAGAATAAAAGTGGGTTTTTAAACTACATCCAACAGAACAACAGAAAGAGAAACGTGTGAATGAGAGCAGTTTTTATCAACAGTATATATGAGTAAAGTAAAAGCAAGCAGACAACATAACAGATATGATGATTAACCAGCTGTATCAGTAGCGATAATCACCCTCATTTAGTCGGCTTTAACAACATTCAGCTCAAACTAACTGCAAACACTGTAAATAATAAGCATTAATATCACATATACCCAGAAACAGTGATATATATGAGGTCAAAAACTATATATGACTGACATATAGCGCTAGACAGAAAGCCCAGACAAAACTTTAAATTTAGCCAAACGAATCAACACCAACTAGTTCTGTACCAGCTTCCTTCTAGTTTTCATGCCCAGACAGCGAACACTGGAAAAAATGTAATCATCAAGGGAATCCTCTGGCGACTTATGCTATAAATAGTGCAAAAAGGAGTTAGCTGAGGTGGTTTCAGGCTGAACGGGAGGTTTTTCATACTCAACTGCGAGTAGACCTCGGGGCAGATCTACAACTCAGTGAAGGACTATACATCCCTTCTGGCAATGAGTACAAAGAGGAGGTAGAGAGGGATGTCTCGGTTCACATCTAGGACCTGTTGCCAACGTAACCAGCTCTCAGGTATGTGTGAGAAAAAGGAAAGACGGATGGTGTGCAGCTTTTCTAAATAAAGACTTTATGTTTTGTGTAATACAGACGGGTGAACCCAGATCTCTCTGCAATGATCAGAGATGATATGAAAAGAAAACTGAAGAGTTTCTAAAATCCGGCGGGCCATCTTGCAGAGCCGCCATTACTGAAGTGATCTAATTATCTCGCATCTGCTGACATGGAAAGTAGCATGAACATCTGGTCCCACATCGTCAAACTGGTCTACAACAAGGACAATCGTGTGGGGGGGCAGACTTCATAGCCTTTCACAAAACTAATAACTTTTATTCCATCATGTCACCACATGATCCTTTGCCTATATTCTGCAAAATGCTTATCTGTTGTTATCTTTGCTAGGATTACGAGGCTTGCTTGAAAAATTCTCAGCTACTCAGGACCACGCGGCAATCTCTGGCTGCCGATGGTGACGCAAATGCAGAAATGAAAATAATTGCAGTTCAACTCTCACCACTAGATGACTGTTTTGAGATGACTGGCACCAATAGCGAGAAATCCCCATAGACTCCCGTGTTAAATGTCAGATTTCACAGCAGAAATAAACACGTTTACAGAGTGGCTCCAAAAACTTTTTTTGGTTTAATAGGTTTTTTAGGTTTAATCGGGGGGACACTTCAGTTTCGATGTTATTATAATCTTAATTTAGAGGCGTGTCCTTTTGATTGATGTGTGTTAGAGCGCTATCACTGGTTACAGCTGCGTACTTTCTGCTCGCTCCACTGTGACGGAGTCCTCTCAGCTCTACCTTTTCATCCATTTTGGGATTTTCCGATAATGACGAAACAGCAAGATGGCGACGGTAGGACCCGCCTATTGGCTTCATTTTCGCTCTTCAGAAACCTATGGGAAACGTGACGTACGCGCTGTCCGGTAATTATATACAGTCATTGCTCGGGACCCATTTCTTTCCTGTCGCAGCATAACCAGTGCAAAGTAAGAACTTCAACTGGGCACTACTCTTAAGTTTTTGTCTCAAACAAATGGAACATTTTGTCATGTGAAAGGCAGCTTTAATGTTTACTCTGTTTTTTCTCTTCTTTTTCCTCTTTTACTTGTTTTATAGGTACATCTTTGCTGTTCTTGTTTGTTTTATCCATTCTGAAAATGACATAAATAAATAAATAAATAAATAGGACCAGTGTTTCCAGGCTAGAATACTGGTTAATCCTGCATAACGTGACAAACAGTATTTTAAGATGCAATATTTCTGCATCCTCTCAAATTGATTGTTGTTCAGCTACCCCGTTACTCACTTTAAATAAATGTAAATCCTCCTCAAACTCTTCTTGCAAATTTAACAGTACTCTTCTAATCTATGACGACTTCTGTGTGGACGTAAGAAACCTCACTAATGACATTTTCACGACTAGAAACTTCACCTTTAAAACAAATCGGGATGGTTCACGTATGATGTCAGGGTAGTGGCCATAAGGTCAGGTAAACATGCTTTAACGAAAATGAGGGCAAAACAAGCTTAACCTTATGAGCACGGGAGCAAGGAAAATCTCAAATCCCAATTAAATAACCTATTTCTGGATAAAGCTTGGAGAGCATTTATTTGCTTCAAGGCTCAGAGAAAAGCATTCTTCTTATTGTTTAAAAAAACAGATTATTTCCAAATCAAATATTAATGACAGTACTACTGAATACTCACTCTGATTTAATAAATCACAAAATTATACTGTTCCAAGTGTTCTCAAGCAAGACAAATTGCTGTTTGATGAATTTAGAGATATAAAGATACAGTTTACTTTTTATAACATAATAGAAGATGATTAAGTGATAGAAAAGTTGGACAAAGCAATCCAACAAATGGCAAAGACCAAATTGTCAATAAGGGTCCCTTGTCCTTTGAAATTTGCAGACTTGTTACCTTTTTGTATACAGATTGCAAATTGTTAGCTTTTGTTTATTCAAACAGCCTAAAAAGAGGTTTAGCGTCTGTTATCAATTAATGCCATTTCGTTTTTATGAAGGGGAGGAATATACATCACCACACCAGTTTGATTTCTGATATGTTGAATTACAGACAATTTATTGACAGTGAGAGTTTGATTTTAGTCTTTGGATTTTACAAAGCATTTGATTATTTGGATCTTTTTTTTACAAGAAACTTTAAAATACATGGGAGTTTGGGCTGAAATTTTGCAATACAGTAATATGTTTTATCAGATACAAGTAGCTCTGGAAATCACTTCTATTTTTTGTTATGTCAGGAGCATTTGGCATGATGTCAGATCTCAAACCCAAATACTTACTTGGCTGCTTACTAAAAGTTCACATTTATATGGTATTGCCATTTTTGATAAGGAATTCAAAGTAAGTCTGTTTCCTGATGATACTGTCACTTTTCCCAAAGGATAAAAATATGGTCTGCTTTAAAATCCATCTGACTTTTCTCTGATGCATCTGGTCTGTCTCTGGCCTGATCCATTCCTGCACCGAGACATCTCTGAACCCCATTATAGTAAAACATCTGGGAATAACTGTTTCTAAGGACCTTGCCAAGAGAGAAGTGGCTAATATTGTTTAATGCCTAGAGATGAGGATATCCCTGAGTCACTGTTTAATCAGTTTTGTACAAGCTCTTTTATCTAAAAGGGATATCAAATTAATTTCCCCATGTCATTCTGAATTTATGTGACAAAGCATTGGAAAAGCCAATTCAACCATTTTTCAAATTTTATGGAGGAATAAAACAATTTAAAGGACATCTTAGCTAATTTCGGATGATGAGGGTGATGTTGAAGCCGTAGATTTTGAATTGGTTCATTTCAAGTAAAGTGGCTAAAAACGCACATGCCTTTGACCAACTCCATGTGGTTTAATATCGCTTGAGCCTTGTTTGACTTTTTACTTAAGTGGGATTTGACGTTCACTAAATTTACTATCCATACAGCTAAATTTCCTCAAACAAGTTTTGCATTATTGGAAAACGATATTCACACATAACCACAAGGTTCTTTACTGTGGAATAACAGGACAGTATTAGTTGATAGGAAACCCATTTTAAAAACTGAATGGTTTGATAAAGGTATCCTCTTTGTAAAACAACTTAATATAGTCCAGTTACTTTGCTAGATCATGAACATTTTGTCCCAAATTAATAGTAGGAGACTGTGTTTTAACTGTTAAATTGACATTTGACCTGGCAGATTGTACTTTTTGTGACAATTATGTGTTGTTTTTTTTTGTTTTGTTTTTTTTTACAGATGATGCTGAAAATCAAGCTGCAAATAAATTAAAAAATATTGTGGAGTCACATAATCTCACTCATGAAGAAACATTTTCACGAGCCCCCACTTTCTGGTGGTTCTACACTGAATCTAGTACTATCTTGTGTTTTAGATATCAGTCATGTCTGCTGTCAGGACATGGTAATTATTTATCAAAAATAAGTAGGTTTATATATAT
>JBAMHX010000020.1:7875994-7887699 GCA_037177515.1 Pseudomugil tenellus
ATAAAATTTGTATGTTTTTCCCAGAAACTTCCAATGCAGAAGTGGCAAAAACTGTTCACTCCTCATCCACTAGAGGCTCCAAAACAGAGCAAATCCACATAGTCGTGTTAAAAAGACCAACCATTTAAAGTACAAAAACCGTTTAGGAAAAGCAGGTCGAGTTTACCTTCCTGACAAATGGGAGGGCGGTGAATTTTTTTAAAAAAGCTCATTGATTAAAACTTTTTCTAATCTTAAAATTTGCCATAATTATGGCTTCTTTTGATTGACAGATATCTAATATCCATGGCAAGAAGGCAAAGTGTAGAACAAATGTGGTTTTTATCCGGCAAACAGCTTTAGCCTGCTTACATCTGTTAGCCAGTTAGCTCCCTTTAGACCAGAATTAGCTTAGTTAGCTCTTAGCTACAGAACGCTCAGAGTTTGGTGAACATCTATCGTCCACCACCGCCCTCACACACCACCTCTCAGCTCCATCTCTGTCCATTTTTTAATTTTCCAGGTACTTTGGCTCATGTGACGCAGCCAAGATGGCGACAGCAAGAACCGCCCAATGAGCTTCACTTTTGCTCTCCAGAAACATACTGGGAGGCTCCATCAATCTTTTCCATACCCCATTATTGCTGACCCCCCAAATGTAAAAAAAAAAAACATCAAAAACATTCAGCATTATCAGTCAGTCCTCCACTGAGATATTTACTTCCAGACTTGGTCGTGGTTGTAGCTCTAAGGGAAATAGCGATGTGGATTTTTAATGTCTTTCTTCACTGTTCCTCTTCCATAGACGATCTGGATCATTTATAAATTCAACTTAAGCTCATTCAGAAACCTTTGCCGCAGGACCGAAAGCCTTTAGATACCCTCTAGGCTGGAAAATCACTGTTTGTGTCGTATGCAGGAGAAAGTTAAAGGTGTCTGTTTATAGTATGTTATATTGTGTCCTTTTCCATCATTGTGGCAACAACCTTTTCTCTTTATCACTGTAAATAATTTCTCTTATTCTTTGTAACCAAAGTTATCACTATCCAATCAGACCTTCAACCTGGTCCAAAAAAAAAAAAAAAAAAAAACCATTCATTTTTTATCTGTTCTACTTACACATTACAAAATTAATTTCTCATCACCAATGTTGGTGTTGAGAAATTAATCTCAAAAGCAACAAGTCATGATGTTGCTTTTGTGTTCCTCTGTATGTCCTCATTCTGGGACGGCCTGGATGACTCAATCAGAAGATATGTGCCAAAAATCATAAAAGCCAAATTGTGACCTTATAAATCATTTTGTTGCTGACATGCAGGATTCAGAGCAAGTCTTTCAACACTACTGTGTTGCTACTGTCCACCCATTTCAATGAGTTTGTCCCTGGAGTCCATTTAATGGCTTAAACCACAAACTCCAGTTTGATTTATTTTACAGTGTCATTTCATATAATTTCCGACAATAAAAACTGGCTCCAGTGTTGTGGAACATCGTTGTTTCAAGTCATCCAACATTTGTGTTTCCACTCACAGCGAGCCAAAAACAAGATGTGTGTGAGACAACAGAAGAACATGATCACGAGTGTTTGTGGAGTAAATCACACAGGTACAAATGCTCTGAGCACTAAGCTGGATGTTCTATTTACTTCATGCGTTTATCTCCACCATACCTGTTGAACAAAGGCTTATATTAAATCTTATTTCGCAAAGTAGAAATAAATAAAGTTGCTGTTTTACAGTAGTAATAATCTGCTACATCCCCTTGGAAAATTCTCATATGGTGACTATTTGTTGTTTCTGAAATAACTACACACACATTTGACATACTGACCAAAAACACACATTAAAAAATGAATAATTATTCATGCCAACAAACAGCATCATTTCAACAAATACAGAGGAAAAGTCTCCCAAAGTGGGTTGTTACTTTAGCCAACAATCCCAGCGGACAATTGCTCTCTGTGAGGGGTGAATGAAAATGCTGCAGCCGGGGAAGCTCGGACTACACGTACGGATCAATAGGTGGAAAAATCATCAGTGTGGAATGAGTCGTCTCTTCATGGGTCCATTTAAATACAAAGACATGGTACCAAAGTGCAGCAAGGTCAGCTGCTTTCAGCATGCAGAGAGAAAGAGACGCATGTGTGGACCAGAGATAACTTTCAACTTAAATTCTGAGTCTTATCTGGAGCCGTTAGGGGAGGCGACACCCGCAGCTTTACAATACTGCAACAGTTTGTTTCATCTGATGATAGCAGAGCATTTGGGAGGTTTTATGCAACTGTCTTCCATTATTTGCATCATTGTGAAAACAGACAGTTTGAGCTGAAACTGACGGAGTGAAGTCATGGATACTCCTGACGCTGAACAAACATTTATGGGCGAGCAAAACTCTTGTTTTAGTTCTAGTGATGCTGATGTGAAGTCCGAACAGCGTGAACGCTGGTGAATCTTCCAGCATATTGTGTTTTTTTACTAAGACTACTCTTTTTGACAAACTTATTAAAAGCTCAGTCTGTAATAAGTTAGAAAATATCAGTGTTTATCCCCATTAGCTTAACATGACCCCAGAACGTCCAAACCAACAAAAAATTTTACTTTAAATCACTTGAAAAGAAGAAAACAACAACCTGCTCTTGTTTCTGATCGATATTTTGCGCAATTATTGATGAGTTGTTTCATCTTTAACCTGCAGCCATAAAGGTAAGGTATTGCTTCTAATACACACTTCAGCTGGTCTGTACGTGTCCACACACTGATAAAAGTCTGAAAACATTTCTTATAGTTACACAGCATAAGATAATAAATAAATACTCTCTGACAAGTTATTCTGCAATCATTTGTATTAAAATACAGACATCTCCGCTCTCTGAGATATTTTTACATTTTCTTATGTGATGTAATTTTAAAGAATGTCCAACAAGTTTATCAAACAAACACCAGCAGAAATGACCAGTGGTACTTAAAGTGGTCAGTGAAGTACCCATGCATACTTATTTTCTTTATTATCAACTGCAGAATGGATTCCTTTTAGTTTTTGTATTGTTGATTTTGTTCATTCAAAGTATTTAGTAGCGTGAAAACATCTTAATCTGTCCCTTAATTCTTTGTATTTTACTTTCAAGCAGCCAGAATTGCTTTTAACTCTCTGTAAAGTGGTCTTAGTTTGCTGTTCTTTGGGTTTTCTGATTATCCTTTTACTCATTTTCAGCTCCGTCCTTGTACACGGCCATTTTGAGAGGATTCTCTGTTAAACCTTTGACCTACAAAACATAAAAAGGCACAGAACTCAAGGAGCAAATCAGGGTTATGTCTACACATGGCAGTCAACTCAGTAAAAATAGGCTTAAACAGTTTCCTTGGAAGCTTGTCATCATTTAGTTGCAACTACAGAATTCTGTCATATTTATGCAGAAACAGGATGATTCATTAAGAGCAAAAAACTTGGCAGAGAAAAATGCTGAGCTGTGCAAAATGACACAAACTGGACTTAAAAAACTCAGTGGCAACAGGTTTTATGGAGTGATGAATCCTTCCCAGATGCCAAACCTTAGTATTAGTAAAGCAGTGTGACAGAAGGCAGAACAATAAGGCAGCAACATCCAAAACACAAGCTTTGAAATGTCTTTCAAGAATCCTGAATAGGTATTCCTGAAGACTTTCCAAGAAACCTGATAGGTGTGTGTGTGTCGAAGAATGTAGGTGTGTCTGCTTTTGCCATGTTTCATGCTATATTTTCACGTTTCACCATCTTCTTGTGTTTCTGGCATAAAACTTTTGCAGAACGTTACATAACAAGAGACTCACTAAAGAGAACTATACCCAAATTAGTCAAACACAAGCAAAAAAATTAATTGGGTACCAAAATAGTCTGATTACAGGCAGATAAATGCTGCAGGTTGTTGCCATGACTAAAATAAATCCGCATTTTTAAGCAGTGACCTGCATACTTGTGAGATGTAACATGAGTATTGGTGGATACAGCGCAGAGTTTGTGTAAAAGTAAATAGATGCTGTCTGAGAAATGGATCTTTATAGTGGTGTGTATGTTTATGTGTAGTTTAGGGGTCTTGATCCGGGACCAGCAGCACAAACCTTTCATGTGGGCTAAACTGGTCGCCGGATATGTCACCCAGTTTGACATATATGGTGGGATGGCGCAAAAACACCATTGAACAAATATACATCGACCTGGCTCAATCATTGCGTAACACACAGAGTTCAGCGTGATCATTGAGAGAAGCTTGATTGATTTATTGGCTGATCGGTGAACCACACACACACACACACACACACACACACACACACACACACACACACACACACACACACACACACACACACTCACACACACACACACACTTCAAACCGACCAACCTGCTCTTTCCGTTTCTGCCAGCGACCACACGGGCTCTCCTCCAGGATCTCACTCTCATCCTCGCTCTCCTCCTCCTTCCCCTCCGATCCTGATTTCCTCTCCGGGACAGACATCGTCATTTTAACGCCTGTGTGTGTCCAGATGTTCTCTTCAGTCCCTCTGCTCCTCCCTCCTCTTCCCTTCTTCCTCTCGTCCCGTGTTTTGTTGTGGCGGAGAAGGTAACGCGGAGGCTGTCCGTCGCTTGTCTGCGCAGTAAAAGAAACCCCCTCCTCTTCCTCCTCCTCCTCCTACTCCAGACAACACCAGGCGCTCCGATCAGCCCCCCTTTTGGCGCTCAAAACATTCTGCGGATAAATGGATAAGAGCCGCAAACGTGCGCTGTTTTCAATCAGAAACAAGGCGACGCGCCCTTTAGATAAAAGCTTGAAGTGTGCACATTGCGAGGGGAGGAGAAGTTACCAGGGTGGAAAAATACATCCCAGACTTCATGCGCCCTGTAGGCTGACTGCATGCAAAATAGGTTGCGAAATGCTTTTCTGCTTTTCTCTCCACTCACGCAGAATACGCGCAGTGGTGCGGGATCATCTCTAAGCGTCCTGCGTTTGCCAACTGCGGCACATATGGTCTGTTTTCCCGGAGAGAGAGGTTTCCTTTTCGACCATCCTCCACACGCGTCGTTGTCGGTGTTGCAGGAGCAGTGTGGGCTCCTGCCAGGCACGGTGCGTGGAGGGATGGAGCCAAATACCGTAAAGCCTCTACTGCACGCGCACTGCATGTTCACCTGGGTGTTTAAAGCGGAGTGGATGCGTGAGATTAGGATGACTACCATCCTGTCTGGATTACATCTAATCTGCGCCACTGAGTCTGCTTTAGGAAGGGAAAAGTGTCACTTCGAAAGAGGAAGGAGGCTAAAAGGGACGTATAAATAGGAATTTGAAGCATTTTATCATGTAATATTTACGTATTCTTAAATAATTTCCTTAAAGTATCTTGTTTCTAAAAAAAAGTCTGTCCATTTAGTAATATTTTAAAGGAGTCCTCTCGCGCAATTTATGCTTCTGCATATGTACTTGGTGCTTTTGAAAAAGGAAAAATAAACTAATTTTCAGTCCAGTCTTTGTACCTGAGTTTTTTCAGAGGAATATTACTACTAGTATTACTCTTTTAAAGCCACTTAACTCAGACACGTGACTCAATCAGTGAAGGCATCTAACCTGCATCTAACTCAAAGGATGAGCAAGTGTTGTGTCTCTACTCATTTTTTTTTTTTTTTTGGAGGGTTGGCCTTTTGCAAAGACAACAATGTTCATGTTTTCTTCATATTTATCCACAGAAAATGTTTTCTTTCAGAAAGCAAATTTTAATGGAACCACATTTCTGACCCATCGCTTTGATTCACAGAGGTTAGTTGTCTATGCATCAAGTAATCCATCTACTGTCCACTCAAGCCTCATCACGAGTTATCTCAATGGAAAGGTGAATTTCAAGAATCCATTTTAAGCAGGAAAACTGGGAGAAACGGCTTAGGTGTCCTAAATGACACAAGAACAGACTGAAAACCAGAAGCAACAAGGCCTACGGAGTGATTAACTTTCTGCAGAACCTGGACCTAAAATATCTCTTATCAGTTTTGACATTTATAGAAAAGATGTCTTATCAGTGAAAGCCTTGTCTTCGTATTATCTGGTTTCTATACATAAACATGTTCAGAGCGTTTCTTCTTCTCAGTTTTGTGAACATTTAGATGTTGAGTGGAGCCCATAACACCTGGATTCAACCTAAAACCTGAATCCAAACTGGATTAGGGGTTCCAGAGAGCTCATGTGCTGTGAGATTACAAGAGAGAAAGAGCTCTTTGTACCTGCAGTCTAAAACCAGGCCCACCATCTGGGTGAAGAGTCAAAGAGTACGGACAACTCCAACAGGGCAAAGGTTACTGTTGCCTAGAAACCAGATATTTCTGACAACTCGTGTCAGAAAAATATTTGTCTGTTGATGCTGATCTGAGTCATTATTTCTTGCTACATAATTAGCAAATATTAATCTGTATTTCTGTTTTAAATTTCCCTCAATAGATAAAGTGTTCCCTCGCTGCTCTGCTGCCCATTAATCAACAACAAGGGATAATAGGAAATTAAGTTTGTAATGACCAGGGGCGTATCCAGGAAACCTTAATGGGGTGGTCAGGATAAGAACAAAGTTTTGTGTGTGCGTGTCACAACAACATCAAGCAGGATCGCTAACTTTGGTTGGAATATTTCGGTGAAATAATCAGGCATCCCTGAGAGCCTGGAAACCCTTAAATAGTAGCTTTGACTCGGTTATCATATAAAAAAACAAAACACTGTTTTACAGTTTTTACAGAATATTATGCAGGATATGAACTTTGAAAAAAAACTGATGTCAAACACAAAAACCTGTAATTTGCACAGGAAAGAAATGCTTTAAACTTTATTTATGTTGCAGGTAAACAGGCACTACTAAAGAAATGTACCTGGATCTATAGCACTCCAACACCTTGAAGGGTCGACTCCTCCCATCCGTAATCGTTAACAGGTTACAACCAGCTTGTTTTGTTTTTTTTTAGTTTGCATGAACAATCATAACTAGAGACTCATGTGCTTTAACATGGAAGAATACCTGCTTAAAGGGGACGAGCCTCGAGGCAGGTTTGTCTGTGTTTAGATATTCAGCTTGTGTGAGGTTATGGACAGTTTGGCTGGACTGGCTGACTGTGCTGTTGCCCATTTACTGGATGGTCTCCTGTCCAATCAGTCCCAGTGTCTCCTCCACTATTTAATGGTGTTACAGAATAGCTCTGTAAGTGGGATAGATTTAAGCTTTTTGACAACTGAAAACAAAAATATTGAAGAGACAAATTTCTTTCTGATAGCTGGATTAAAAAACTGCGTCATGCAGAAAGACGAGGATCCCAGATACAACGAAACATCTACAACAGAATAAGCGCAATAAGAAAAATGCAGTCAGTTAGCTACAATCAAATCAAACTTTATTTATAAAGCACTTTTCATACATGTAATGAAGCTCAAAGTGCTTTACAGTGCATTACAACATTAAAAACAATTCTTCATGCCCACAAACTCCCCAGATTCCTCCCGCGGCATACAATGATCCAGTTAAATAGAAGGCCTCAGCGATACTTTCAACTGCATGGTTTTTCTCTTATTGATTCATTTTGTCTTTGTTTTTGCTGAAAGACAAACATTTATCAGTTTTCATCAACCTAATTTTCAGGTCTGGTAAATACCAGATTGTTTTTATTATGCTCTGATAAATGAAAAACTAGAATTATCAAGCAACTGTATTTATTATTTTAGCTTTTCCATACATGCTGCTTGCCATCTGGTGGTCCTGGAGTGAAACACATCTGGGTTAAGCTGTAATATACATGATAGAGGAATGTGATTCATTTGTGGCTGAGTTTAATGGCTTATTTAATTCTGTAAAATATCAGAATATTATTCTCCATTGCTGGCAGCATACTGCTATTCTACCTCATCCCAGTTTCACTGTCAGCTCCTCAGTGGGAATGAAACAGCACAGGTTATAAGTTCAGATGTGATCACAGATCTAGTTTATAGTAATCACCCTCATTCTCTATTTTTAGCCCTTGGTGCTCACAGGGAGCCCCTATTCCACCAAAGCCTCTCACTCTTAATGAGATTTACACTTGGCACAAGGAGGCAGACTGAGCAGCGCAGACAATGGCGATGTCTAGACAATCCCACATATAGGACACTAGAAACAGGAGTGATGACTATGAAGAGCAGCACCAACATATTAATGATCAATTTGACATCATAGCAGCGTCAGAGCCGCTTGTTTTCAGGGACAGTTTAACACTTAATGGGAAAATAAATTCTAAATATGTGACAGGTGAAAAGATGGTCAAATTTTCTTATCCTCTGTGTTTTTGGTTTTAAGGATTGGAGGTGTGGAACCAAATGCAGACTCAGGAAGCAGAGGATTGCAACAAAACACAGGTCTTAATTTATTTCAGGGTTTACTGGGAGAACAGAACAGGAAGAAACCAACTATAGGGAACTAAGACAACCTAGGAAGCCAAGATAAAAACTAATGAATGAGCAAAACTGAACAGAAAATCAGAGGCATAAACACTACAAAAGTACAAAACGCGACACAGCCGAACACAATAACTAAATCACATCAGGTCAACTAAAGGAAATAAAGCTGGAACAGGAAACTCAAGCAAAGGTAAAAATAAAACAAGAACTCAGAACTGAGAAAACGATCATGACATTAGGAGTTTTTTCTATATTTACATCTGAAATAATAAATAGCAAACTGGATTTAAAAAGCAGATCTAACACGAATGACTGGATTTGACATTGGCTGATATTTTTCCTCTAAATGATGAGGAAATAAATGTAGGCATATGCTTCAGATAGAGATGAAAAATGGAATTTAATAAAGGCTAAAGTTGCCATATTTACTGCAACGAGCACAGAGAATATCAAAACCTCATATTTTTGAAGCACCTCTGTCCAAATATTTATTACCATATTCTATTATCTAAGCATCTGATATTTTTAGGGGTAGCAGGAGGCTGAAGCTGTTAAATAACAGTCCTGACTGCACCATTTTCTTAAATTTTTCACTATTAATTCAGGTTTTAAATAAGCCAAAATAATGGAGCACTGTAGGATAAGAGGGACATCTTGTGGCATATATAAGCAAATGCAAAAATGTATTTATTCCAGTTTCTCTCAGAGACTTTGGTGCTTTTCTCACAACAGAATTAACATATACACAGCAGTCTGCACAACACTTAGTGTGTTTCTCAAACACACCTAGTGGACAACTTGTTAAAGCATGTCACTTGCTAAATATAGTTTATTTCTTAAAAGCATTCATGTCAATAAGACATCAAAATGAAAAGTTTTCACAACTATGAACAAGGTACTCAAATGGCTTAATCATGTTTTCATTATGACAGTCTGATCTGAAAGTGTTTTTGAACACAGAACAGTCAGCTCTTTTAGACACAACTTGTAAATGACCAAAACAACCCAGAACACTGGATGTAAAGGGATTTGAAAACTCCAGGAAAGATACACAATTCTGTTTTTAGTAACTGAATACATGATGCAGAATGCAATTTGATCCCATTTTACTTCATACACTCTTTGCCATCTTAAAATTTACTCACAGCATGATTAAAAAAATAAATAGAAATAAATAAAGCCACATACATCATTCACTTTTATAGAACACACTGCTGTTACAGTACATACATTTACTGTATTGAATTAGCCATGTTCCAGTTTGATATATATCATAATATCATAAATATGATGGACTGGCGGTTTGTCCTGTAACCCACCTCTCACCCAGTGATTGCTGGGATATGATCACAATTGCATAGAAGGAAGTGTTGCTTGTCAGAAAGCATTTGTATTTTGATCAGCGCAATAAGAAATGCTGATGTGCAGAAAGAACTAATTGACTTTATGCACAGCTCCACTACTTCCTGAACTTAAGACAACTCATTTATTTCCTGTCTTTTGTTACTGGATGAACTGATTAATCCAGGTATGTCTGACCTCAGTAACCACAACGGCAATGGCCAATTTCAGGAAATTGTGAAGCTGTGCATAAAATCAATTGTTGTGGAGTCTGAACTAATATTTTTGAGAATATTAATTCTCTTGTGAGAAATGCATCAAAGCTTCTGAGAAACCCTGGGACTAATCATGCTCTCTCTTTGCAACATATACAGGCATTGTAGTGTTAAGTTCTAGTTATTTAGACTCAGAGACCATGAACTGCATCATCTATTTTAAACTTGCCACCCTACACCAGCCTGCTCTCCTGAATAATACATGATAAATATGTCACTTAAAAGCCAAAAATAACTTGTGACATGAGACATGAAGCCACAAGGTTTTATTTCCTTTCTGTTTTGAGTTAAACAAGATATTTTACTCCAATAACAGCAGTGAGATGGTTAATCTGAAGCAAAACACGTAAAAGCATTGAGTTTAGACTCAAAGGTTACATTAGATTAGATCATCATTTCGTTTCTTTGGAATCAGCAAAGCTCCAGAGTTCTTCAGCTTCTCTGAACACCAGCAGTTTGCCATCATCCGCCAGCTGAAGTTGGCACATATTAGTGGGGCACTTTCAGGAGTTTGTGTGCCACCTGGGCTCGTTATTCTGGTTGTACATGACCAGGTCGGAAAACATCGGATCCATGAGTTTCTGAAGTCGATACAGGCTTCCAACCATAGATGGCAAAGTTGCCATCATCCTGTAGACAGTAAGGCTCCTTTTTTCCCAGAACACTGGACAAGGATGTTCTTTGTTCCCTTTGTGTGGAAATAATGTGTGTGGGGTGATTATCACTACACGCCACAGGAGTCACACTTATAGGGTTCAGGGCTCCAATGCCACTGCAATTCACAGGGCAGCCCACAATAACAAGGAAAAAGAAAGAACAATGCAGAAATAATGTGCAACTAAAATCCAAAGTGTCAACCAAGGGATTAATAAAAATATTAATAAAAAAACAACACAAAACTAACCCCCAGTGTGAAGAAACCTTTCAGCAGCTAAAGAGAGAACTGCTACAGGTTTAAGCATACACTGATTATATCTTGCCTTTCGCTCTGTATACTAGTAATGCCAGACTTGGGGCTGTGTTGGCCCAATGACAAGGTGGTATTGAACATATGATTGCATATGTCAGCAGAAGTTTGCATCCTTCAGAGTGTAATGATGCAACGGCAGCTCCTTGAACCCTAGATGTCCCGCAGCCCAGCAATTTGGCTTTTCTAACTAGAATAAGGCCAAGTTGCTGGTTTTGAGCTAAGTATCTCGACTCAGGTGTGAACAGACAGCGTTGTTTTGTAAATGATGCTATCTTTCATCCAAAACTTAAAGTAAATAACGATTTAGCTTTACCTGAAAAACCAGTGATCTGCATTGTAACGAGACAGAGGTAGAGGCCTTGGAACTAATATCAAAGAATGTTGTCACATTGTTTTCCTGAGGGATTACAAGCAAATTTTGTTGGCTGTAGAGGAAATTCATGTATTAGCTTAATTACCTTGCTCTTAATTTCTAGCTGAAAGGTCTGACTATAAGGCTTCTAAACTGATGTCATTTTGACCTTTAGTAAACCATCTGCCAAGACCTTGGTTGTTGTAGTCAAGCAAGGCCAGCGGCTCTCAATCAGGGAAATGTTTAGAAACAGATTGTGACCATGTGACTGAAGTCTTTAAAAAAAGGTCCCCTATCTGACTAGGGCAGAATAGCTCCAAACATCTGTGGGACCCACAGGTCTTTGGGGAATATTCTCCCCGGGT
>JBAMHX010000020.1:7892672-7903830 GCA_037177515.1 Pseudomugil tenellus
ACCTTCACGATTGCTTTGTTTTGGTAGTCGTATCCAAATCCCGCGTGATTTCGCCGAAATCGCGCGATAACTCGCGTTAAAACACCGGTGGGATGTCCTGCTTCCGGCCTCAGGTAAAGAGAGATGAACCATGCTTTTGTTTTATCCTGTTATAGAGGAATAAACTAAATACAGTAAAATTTACACTGCCACAAAATTGCACCGATCGTCTCTCTTTACCTGGAGGATTCTGGAGGAGATCAGGGTGAAAGTGAACTTTGTCATGTTGAGCTTTGTGACATGATGCACAAAGACACATCTTGACCTAAACTTTTAGCTTTGCTTATAATAAAGCCTTTACATTTCATACTCGGTGTCGGCGTGATTTCATGCAGCTGTCTCCTGTTATGAGCAGGTTTAAACACACCAACCACATTTGCAACTTGTCAGCCTGCATCTTAGGAGCACAGAAATGTTTTAGAGTGAAGGACAGAAACAGTTTTATTTGCATTGGTGGATATCTGAAAGCTTTCATTCATATCCACATCCTTTACTTATTCTGGGCTTGTTTGCTAAACAGCTTTATGATCTGAGAGCTTATCACTTATTCATTTCTCTATATTCTGTTTCAAGTATAAAAATAATAAAAACATGAATTATGAATATTTTGTGTCTTCTTTTGTTTGAATATGTCTTAATAGCCTTATAACCCATGAACAACAAACATCACTTCTTTTGTCTTCTTTGCACAAAAAAACCTGATTAAAAGAAAATCAAGCTTTCCGACATTGTGCACGTTTGTTCTAAATTCCACGTTCAAAAAAGGAAGTTTTAGTTTCTCATTGCAGATCCTACTATAAACGAGAATTTTAACATTATGTATTAAAGTCTCCATAAGAAGGCTGATCCTAAGTGTTTCACTGTTCCATAGTTACACATTTAGTATTTAAACACATGAAGCTGAAGAAGGCTTGTTCAAACTCTCCACTACATAATATCACTATGTTTATATTTAAACTTCAAAGAATACTTTGGAAAAGTTATTATACAGTTTATAAAGGTTATAAAGTTTAAACAGATAAATTAGTATTTAACACCGAAGCACAATGAATAAAAACTTTGAAGTAGCAAAAAAAAAGACATGAAACAGAAGGAAAACCTTCAGATTTGATACATCAAATATATGTTATTTAATTGTATTTTGTCCAAAAAAAAAGAAACTGATACTTTATGAAAAACAACAGAATATTTTGTATTTTTGCACAGAAACTGTAATGTTACCTACAGCTGAAGACAACATTGTAAGTAAGGTTCTGTCGCTTTTTAAGACCCACTGTGGATTGTTATACATCACCAGTTTGCAGTTATTTTTCCGTGCACTACATTAAATCCCACAGAAGACAAAGTTACTATCATCCTGCTGACTTAAAAGCAAAACAGAATGTATTTAAAAATAATGAATTGTTTAGTTGCCAGTGACTGAAATCCCAGTTGTTATAAGCGTTTAGACCATAGTCTCTGATCATCAATCTCAGACCTGTTCCTCCAGTACCACGATGTAAATGACAATTAAATGCTTGCACATGAACAAAACACAGATACTGATAATGGAAATATGTATGATATCTATGCCTTACAAATAAAATATCTTTACTGATGCTTATAATGGCAACCATTTTCTGACTGGTTACAAACACGCCTAGTTGTGATAAGTTGTCTGAACACAGAGGCCGTGGGGCAAAACAAAAAGGAGTTCTGTGAAATCCTGATTGTCCACAAGTTTGCACAATCTGGATGATAGACATAGGAGCAACCTTTGCCCTAACCCCACTATATATAGCTCTCAATCTGCTGGCGAATCAGACAAAAAGCTCATTACTTTCCCCTGTCGCACATCCCGTGACTACCAGCTGTAACTATGGCAGCCACAATGGACTTGAACATGTTGTTGCTAATCCAATCCAATTTCGTGTGAATATGTCTAATTTACTAATATTACATTTTATACTTTCTTTGTATCATATGGAGTTAAAAAAGAAAGTTCTATAGTTTTTTTGTTAAACGTTTTGATGTTTGTGTCAATTCCACCATTGTAACACAATGCATCATGCATTGTGGTCTTTGGGTACCACAAGGAGACACTAGAGTTATGTGGATTGTGTGAACTCTGTGGGTTTTTAAAAAGAGAGAATAGAGCAGGGGTGGAGAACCTTGGCCCTCCTCATTCAAACACACCAGATTGAAATGAATGAATCAATATGTAGATCTTAAAAAGATGTTGGATCAATTTAATTCAAATTAGAAGAGCAGGCCCAGGGCTGCATGGAGAACTTACAGGATTCCAGCACTTGAGGACCAGGGTTCCCCAGAGGCTTCGGCTGCTACTGCTTGACCTGAAATATCAAGTAAATGCAGGATTATTTTGTTAATTATTCATGTATTAATGTATACTTTTTATATAATTAATATTGTTTTACTTGTTATATAAATGTTTGCTTTCCTTTTTTAAATGTATCTATTTATGTTCATCATAGTAATTTCTGATCTGACATTAGTTGTGTTTAAGGGCCGAAGAAGTGATAAAGAACAGCTGCAAATGCCGACATGGCGCCACACCCCCACTAAAGTGCAGGGCAAAGACAAAAGTACAAAGGAAGAGAAACCAGAGACTCATCTGTCTATTCTCAGATCTTTCCCATGAACCTTTTAGGTCATGTGAAGGAGATGTTTTGCCTAAAATAAGTTAAACCTGTCAGAAAGCATCATGTTCTCATGGATTATTGCTTTCCTCCAGCTTTTCCCAAAATCTGAAAGCAGGACAGAATGTTTACTGCTGCTTCTAAATTGGCAATAAAAAAAATAACAGGTGTTTTTCACCTGGCTGTTTTTTTTCCCACGTTATCTCTTTAAATGGTTTCATGCTTCACATGAAGTTTACTATGTGGAAGTCAGTGTGACTGATCAATTCATGGTTTGATTATTTGAATTTTATTCTATTTTATATGTTGTATCTTATAGAAATTTATTTACTACTCTTAATTAATCTAACCATCTAAACTTTCAGTGTTTCATGTAAAAGGTGAATACAATAACTAAAAAATTATTTCATTTAAAATCTTTTAGTGGAGTATTTTTATGTTTCCCAGTGTGTGTTTTTACTCTTTTTTAAACAGCAAACTACTAATCAACTCATTTGAACATATACAAATACACTTCTTGTACAGTTAATATTTTCTGTTATGTTCATGTCACATAAAAAAATCATATTTATGGATTGTGATGCAGAGGTGTAAGAGGGAACAAACGAAAGAAAACCAAAGCATGTTTCCCAATAAATCATTTTATTTATCATCAGAAATAAATCTATTCATGATTTCCAAAGTTGGGTTCCACATTAAATCAAATTCTGATTGATGCTGCTGAATTCAAGCAGAGCTCCAGATTTGGTCACCTTCTCTGTGCAACACCAATTTGCCATCATCGGTCAGGGAAAGACGACACATATTGCATTTTTCATTACTGTGGGAATTTGTGGACCACTGGGGTTTATCACTCTTGTTGTACATGACCAGGTTGCAGTCAGCCTGCATGCACAAGCGAATGGCACCATTTCCCTCAGTGTTTGATGCCCACACGGGTTTCCATCCGTAGACTACAAAGTTCCCATCATCCTGCAGGCAGGAAAGAGGACATTTAATATTGTCATAAAGTTATTGTCATCTGCATTTGTCTTATGCAGCAACATTCTTGAGCACCTGAAAAATTGCTTTCCATTTGCCGTTGTTAGACATGAGGTAATCTCCATGGCGGAGCTCGTCGTTTTTGGACAAGTAGTTTCTGCTCATGACTCTGCGATAAAGAACAAAGCTCATGCAATGTGCAGATACAGCTCGAACATCGTTAAACGTTTTTCAAGGTTGTTTAGCGATTTGGGCAAAATAATTATTTTATTTATACAAGCTGAGAAAATATTCAGACTTCAAATTTGACAGAAAATAGCAACAAACCAGCATTAAATTAGTTTTAAATACATAAGATAAATCACTACTATTGCTTAGAGTACTTACAGGCTTGAATGTCACACCAGTGCAATTCAGCTGCTGAGAAGGAAAGAAGTGAAAAACAGGAGAACAAACCCCTTTTTATACACCAGAGTTTGGGTGGGTGGTGAGAGGAGAGCACCAGAGTCATCCCACCTCTTTTCTCCATAAGAACTTCATTCTCAGGAAGGAAGAATTTGTGAGTTTTCATAAAAACTCCAGATTTCTAAAGCAATGTTGAATTACAAAGAGAAGGTCTGTCATCAGAGCATTAGTTATTTTTGATGCTTCAAGCACTTTAGCCATCAGTGGTGCTCAGTGATTAATCCTCACCTGTCTTTAAAAGGTCTTAATGTCACTGAGCCTGCTGTGAAATTGTCATAACTATTTCATGTTCTGTCAGGACAAGTTTAGCAAACACAGCAACTTATTAACATCTGAGCCTCCATGTATGAATGCAGATAAAAGGCTGGAAAAAGTTCCTCACTGTAATGAGAATTAGTTAGAAATAAAGTAATGTTTAATTTACCAAAACTCAGCTAAAATGCAGAAACTTTTTTCCTCTTCAGTGTTGTTTGGAGAATTTTCCTCCGATGCAACTTAGCAAACCTTGCAAAAGCTGTGCTTGCAGTTGGGTCTTTCAAACAAGCCATGTAGTATTTTTCTACATATTTGGTCATTGAGTTTAATATCTAACACGCTAAATGAGACACTTTTTTGGGGTTTTTGATGGTTTTTGATGCCGCTACTGTGAAGACCGTCATCTGCAGTGAATGCTTTTGGTTTTTTTTTTCCTCACTGCACAATGATGGAAAAGTGTCTGTAAATGACCTTGTAACCCTTCCCAGACTGATGGGCAGCAACAGATGCACCTCTGACTGCTGAAGTGTTTTGTTCCTGGTATTGTGATAGCACACACTAATAATTAAGCAATGTCTGTAAACATGTCTTTACTTCTAAGAAGATAAAATATTCCTTATTATTTATATGTGAAAGTGTTTTTTCCTGCTTTTTGTTCAGATGACAACCTGAAAGTCACTACAAGGCTCAGAGATCTTGAGCAGCTGTTTGAGTTTTGTGAGCTACATGAGACTGAGTTTATTCAGCAGGAGAGAAATCCAGGCTGCATATAAGTCTGGATTCAAGCTTTCACATAACACTGATCTGTTATTGAACAGCTTTCTGATGGAGAAGACTAAGGTGTTTCCACAAAGCAAATGTGACACTGTACATGTTTTCTATCCTCTTTTATTATTCTGTTACATCTAGAATAGAGCAGAACAAGGAATGCTCAGCAAGGAACAAATATCTGTAGCAGAGAGAAGCTGATCAAATTATGACAGAAGTTTCCTAATAAAATACTTGATAACAATCAAAATGAAACAATATTCTAATGAACATGCAGCTGGACTAGCATTGGCATTTGCAGACTGTCAGATATACAATGTTCCAAAGCAGATTGTGCTGCAAAGTGTTTTAACCGGTAGACACAGCCAAAAGGGTTGGAGCTCCACTCTGGTACATCAGCTTTTGGCAGGTTTCCAGTCTTGTTGTCTTCATTTCCTGAATAATGAGCAACATTAAGATGGCTAAATCACTAAATCACTTCACTAAGATGGTAAACTAAGCATAAAAATGTTTAATTTTATGCAAGGAGAATTAAAGTAAGAATACCTCGGTGAGTCTGGGTCTCTGGATGCAGTGGATGTACGGCTGGGGATTAGCTTCTATCTGGTCTGAGATGGTTTTGTAGCAAATGGCGCAATCCATCAGCGGCTGTGGAGTGTTGAGAAAGAAGGAGATCAGTAGGATGCTGACATGAAACAAACTCTTTTCTTACTAACATTGACTTACTTTGTCATTCCTGAAGGGGCAACTCTGAGAAACAACTGTTCCTTTGGCACACCTGGTGGGTTTCAGGTGAAAGTTGTGATAGAGGTATTGCATTCCAAACCCACCCTTAAAGAGAGCAAAGAGAGATGAGATGTGGATTTCTGCTACTTGATGGGCTTTTTAACATGCTGTGTTATATATGAACAACAAGGATTGTGGCTGTGATACATCCCGCTTTTGGTTCCGTTAAAACCAGCAACTGTTTGTGTCTTTTCTCTACAAGCAACATTAGACATCTAAAACACAAGATGTAACACGTGTGAAGAAATATTTCATAACTGTCTACGCATTTATTTGGAGCAGCTGTTGTATAACCCTTAAAAAGCTGTTTTTGTTTCTCATTACAGTCAATCTGTAAATAATTTCTCGCAAATATCACCAGCATCCTATTCTCGAGCTGATTCTTTCACTTTTTCTACTTGTGAGATTGCATTTGGGCATTTCTTCTATTCTCAACCTTGTTTACCAGAGTCATGGCATTTGATTGCATAACTGATAAGTGCAACGCTGGAAAAACATACTGATTAACTGGTTCGACTCCTTTCAGTGTAAAAACTAGTAAACTGAGACTTCCTGATATAAATCATTCTGGTTAAAAAATATTCCTTCTGTCATGTGGGTGAGAAAAGTGTTTGTAATCCATGCTTTCTAAGAACGACACACCTTTTCAAGGTTTTAATTTGGCAACAAGTATGAACCAGATCCCCCTGAAGGCAGAAGGAAAGCAACAAGCCAAGAAAGCTAAAAAAAAAAATCTGAACCAGAAACTTATTTATGTCTTTATAATTAGATTTTCCTTTAGCTTTAATAAAAAAAAAACATTTTCCTGAAGATATTTGTAAAAAATCCAGTCTGCAATGTCATAAGTTCTTTTATTTTGTTGTGCATGCATTAATTATGACCCTTATATCTGAAATACAATACAAGAAACAAGAATTCATTTATGTTAAAACATGTGAAAAGAAAAATTTCGATCTTTACCTCGATCTCTGACTTTCCCACAGTTCTTAGAAAACGAAAATGATGCTGCACACCTTCATAGGAGTTAAGTTTGTCAATTGTCAAATCTACTCCCTTCTTATAGCCTTCAGGCAGCTCATCGTAAGGATCCTGAGCTTGAGCGAAACACAGAGCAGCTGAAGCACAAACTGCAAACAGCAACCCAGCAGCCATTTTCCTCCGATTGTGAGAAGAGATCTGCTTGGCTCGTGGACTAAATACTCTCCTCTCTCAGCGGGTTCTGTCCAAAACAACTCCTATTATGGCTCCAGCACAAAAAACAGAAAGCACACACACACACACAGACACACACATACTGGCCGGCTGCACTGTTTACTTCACAAGCCTGTTTCCTGCACGACCCCATGGGACACAGAATAAAACTTTTCGTAAGAAAACAGCCCGTCTACCTCGTAACAAAGGACTAATTACACTCACATCCTTAAACATAATTACAATAGAGTATTAGTACCGTATTATATTCTTTAAGAATAGAAGAAGAGCCCAACATGAAGGCAGATGAACTTTTCTGGTCCACGTCATCTGGTCAGTATGTTGCACTAACTGTACAAAAGTCATTTGTGAAAAGGTCTGTTTATCCTGGAATGTAATGAAAATGGTTAATAATTAAACTTCATTTCTGTCTGATGATTTTCTTTTAGGGATCACACACTATAATAGTGATTACTAATCTGTGTATTCACACACACATAGTTAAAGTTAAATGTTTTACAGAAAAATCATGAGATTGATGAGATTAGTATTAGTATCTGGCTTCCTCTACACATACTCTTGTAACTGTTGATATATTTTTATATTATGGGATAGACAGACATGACTTGTTTCTCTATTAAGTGTCCACCATTTCCACAACAGATCTCTGAATCTCAAAGCCATATCTGGTTTTTGACCTCAGGACACAGAAGATCTTATGTCTTCAAAGTTGTTTCATTTTTAAACAAATGAGCCTGATGTGTGCTTGATGATTTTATTGATGCAAAAACATCTTCTACAATCTGCGTCTTCCAGATTTCTTTTTTTGCTGTGACAAACTGGCCAACCTCTACGTTGCCAGATGCTGTGAGAGAACTGGACCTGTAGGCGTATCTGTGTTTTCAGTCCAAAAGATTATTTTCCTTCATTACAGATGAGATGAAGTGGAAGTGAACATGTGTCCTTATACTGTCAATGTTTGGTTTTTCTTGCTTAGTTTGTGCTAGGTTCCTGTAGTGATTAGTTTTTTCCCCATCCCTTCCTCCAGGCATGCACCAGCCCTGGGAATGTCAGCACAGCTTCACTCCATCATCATCTTTCCAATCTTCAGTATTTAACAAGCAGCAACCTGTTGGACTTCAGTGAAGACAATGCAGAAGAGTCAAAAATTGCAGTTAACCCCTCATTTACTAGGGGCTCTAAAACAGATCAAAATTCCATAGACTCTCACGATAAAAAGATCAAGTTCACAGTAAAAAAACGAACTTCTTTTGCAGCCTGTTCTTCATCTCTTTTATATACAGTCTATGGTCTGAACATTTTGAAGTGCGGATTTGTCGCACGCATACATGACTCTTCGGCTTTGGTGTTTGGTGCACTTTGTGAATTTAGAGTTAACTTGTGGTGTTTAGTTTAGATTAGTTTTGTGTATATTTAGAATAACCTTAGTTAATTAATATTTAGTTAACTTTGCATCGTGTGTTGTAATTGTGTTTGTTCCAGTATTGTTAAAAGGTTTTTCGTTCAGTATTTGTTATTTCGTTGATGATAGTTTGAGTTGGGATAGTTTAGTTTTGTTTGTAATTGTACATAGTATTTTTGGTATTTGACATTTGTAGACATAGATTAATTATTTTGATACATTTACTAGGGTTTTGAGTGTTTTTGTTTTGTATTTAGTATTCTTGTTGTTTTGTGTTTTTGATTATTGATAGTTTAGTTTATTAGAGCTGCTCTCCATTTTGTTTAACATTCATAGGAGGCCTGTTTTGTTTTGTTTCTGTACATTTTGGTACTTTGGGGATTCTGGCCATCCCAGTTTATGTTTATTAGATATTTGTTGTATTGTTTTGTTGTTTTGAGCAGCTTCTCGACCCCCAACTCTTGTGGTTTTTACCATTTGTTTGTGTACCTTCTACCCTTTTTGACTTGGATAAATTCATTTTCACAGTTTATCATTCTCCCAGAGCTTACATTGTTGCGGCTCAAAACCCCTAGCTGAGCTGGGTCATAACATCCATGTATTGCTGGACACGACCTAAGTCTCATTCCATCATTACTGTACCTGCTACATTACATCCCCTCGAGTCAACCCATCAACCTAGATCCCTGGTCACCACCCTGGCAGTCTGCATCACCAAGTCTCAAGTAGGAACCTGTTGCCTTTCTTTAAGAGTCTCAGTTTTTTCCATTGACTGTATATAATTACTGGACAGCACATACAATAACGTGACCCATAGGTTGCTGAAGAGCGAAAATGAAGCCAATAGGCGGGTCCTACCGTCGCCATCTTGGTGTTTCGTCATTATCGGAAAATCCAAAAATGGATGAAAAGGTAGAGCTGAGAGGCTCCGTCACGGTGGAGCCAGCAGGAAGTACGCAGCTGTAACCAGTGATAGCGCTCCAACACACATCAATCAAAAGGACACGCCTCTAAATTTAATATTAAAATAACATCGAAACCAAGGCTTTAGAATAAAATTCACCCCCTAATTTAATTTGACCTATTAAACTAAAAAATGATTTCGGAGCCACTCTATAAACATGTTTATTTCAGCTGTGAAATGGGACATTTTAACATGGGGGTCTATGGGCATTGCTTTCCATTGCAGCCAGTCATCTAGCGATGAGGGGTGAACTGCAAGTATTTCCATTTCCGTATTGGCGTCACAATCAGCAGCCAGAGGTTGCCGCCTGGTTTTTTTCCATCTCATATACATCTCTAAATGCAGTAAAGCAGACGCCAGAGCTCTCAGGATTACTCGGTCCATTCATCATTCAAACTCAAACATTTTACTAACCATATCTCTGTTGAGCTTCTCTGCATGTGGGTCAGACCCCTAAATAACATGACACCATTCAGAGCTTTATTACCCAGTAAGAGAACTTTAAAGTCTTTCCTCTGACGACCAGTGTAAAGACCTCAGAACTGGACTGATGTGGACCTCTTTTTTTGACTTAGTGACCTCTTTTTTGTGTTAGTGAGGACTCTAGCAGCAGAGTTCTGGATTAGCTGCAGGTGTCTCACTGATTTGTTAGGAAGACCCATAAAGACACTGTTACAGTAATCCGTCTGACTAAAGATGAAAGCATACACTAATTTTTCCAGGTCCTGCTGTGACATCAGATCTTTTATTCTTGATGTATTCTTAAGGTGATAGTAGCCTAATTTTGTTGTTCCCTTAATTTTTTTTCAAAATTTAGGTCTGAGTCCATCACTGCACCCAGATTTCTGCCCTGATTGGTAGTTTTTAGATGAATAGAGTGAAGCTCTGTGATGACCTCTAATAGTTTCTCTTTGGCTCCAAAAACAATCACCTCAGTTTTGTTTTTGTTTAGCTGAAGAAAATTTAGACACATCATTGATGCCCTCAATGGATTTACTAAGATCCTGTACAGGACCTCGGTCTCCTGGTGACATTGTAAAATAGATCTGTGTGTCATCTGCGTAGCTATGGTAACTAATGTTATTATGTATGACGTGTCCCAGTGGGAGCATGTAGATGTTAAACAGAAGAGGTCCCAGGATGGACCCTTGGTGAAGTCCAAGCAGTCTCAGTGCTGTGATGCTGTCTAAAACCTGACTGGACGACATCATAGCTGTTGTTTTGTGCTAGAAAATCATTCAGCTGATTATAAAAAGCATTTTCAGTGATCTTACTCAGAAATGGGAGATTTGAGATCAGCCTGTAGTTGATCATTTGTGTCTTGTCTAGATTGTCCCATGTTGGAAGCGGCTTGATAAAAGCCCCCCAGGGTCCACAACGACCTCCACCAGCAGAGCCAGCCCGAACTCCAGGCGCATGGGACCACAGTCTGCACTGGACCAAACCCCAACCAGCACAGCCCAGGAAATGGGGGTGTAAAATTGACCTCATCACTCCTTCTCCCACACATTGATGATTTTGAGATGTGTGTTGGGGGGGGGGGGGGGGGGGGGGGAAAACACCCAGGAAAAAATTTCTCTCCCTAAACCACCCCCTTAGAAGGGGGGAGAGGTTTTTTTTCCCTAAAACCCCCAAAAGGGGATTTTC
>JBAMHX010000020.1:7903930-7914000 GCA_037177515.1 Pseudomugil tenellus
CCCCCCCCCCCCCCCCCCCCCCCCCCCCCCCCCCCCCCCCCCCCCCCCCCCCCCTCTCCCTCTCCCCCCCCCCCCCCAAAACACACAGGTAAGAATGTCTCTCCCTGAACCGCCACCTTAGCATGGTGGAGAGGTTTGTGTGCCCTGAAGATCCTAGCAGGGGGCTTTATGCCCCTGGTAAGTTCTCCAATGGCAAACAGGTGTCTAGGGGAGGGTCCAGACTAAGTGCGACTCAAAGACCCCTAATGACAACGAGCAAAGGAAGGAAGGAAGTTTTGTCCAGGCGTGGACAACTACCACCTCCTCGAACCTCAAACAGTTTTCACAATTGGAATTTGATACTCAAATTTCAGCATTTTGGAATTTGTGGTTTCTTCAATAGGTGGCACTTTATGCCCGGAAAATCTGATTTTTGCCTATATCTCTGGAACTATATAAAATTGGAATTTGATACTCAGTGTACCAGTTTAGGTCCCCTAGACGACCAATATCGAATTTCACAATTATCGGATTTATGGTTTTCCCACCAGGTGACGCTTTATTCACAAAGAAACAGATTTTTGGCTATATTTCTGTAACTATTTGTCTCATTGCCCTCAAATCAAGTGTAAATAAAAGGTCACGACCTCACGATGCATCCTGTCCGGAGGTCATAACGCGCCGTTTCAACACCAGGTGAAGCTTTGTGACTGAATATGTGTGCCTTTCTACTATTGTATTGTGTCTATTTGAGGATTGGAGAATTGGAGAAGGCATTCAGGGATTTACGCTTCTGAATTCCTGTTGCATAGGCCTTGGTATTATATGGAATAGATCTATCACAGCATAATCTTTGTGGCTGTGTGTGGTTCCTCCACATGGTAATGAGGTCCTGTTTGTAAAATTCATCACCAGTATGTTTTGTTTTGGCAGACTCCAATCATCCAAACCAACAAACCACATCAAACATAAGTCAGCATCACAATAAGTTGTTTCTTAGAGAGGATTACATACTCGACTACGAATGCATTTTAGTTGCAAGTTTAACACAATTTAAAACTAAAATAAGCACGTTTTCCAATTATATAAGATTTATTACCAAAAAGTTTTGTTGTAACACAGAAATAATTAACCAAACAGTTGTGTTCTTCCCATTTCTGGCGTGTAATACAGTTTTTATCTGCATATGTTGCCACCATTGTCTAAAACGTTTCACTCAACATTACAAAGAAACTAAACTTTGGAAAACCGCTTAAGTGCCAAAATGTTACAGGGAAGAATATTTTACATTTTCTATTTCAAGACAAGTATGTTAACTAGTTAAAATAATTAATCTGCTTTGTCTTGAGCTGTTTTGTTGAATCAATAAGACTCCTTAATGAGGTATCAACAGTGACTATTCTATAAAAACCATCTTTCATGGACAGAAGCCACAGTCTACATTAAATGTGCTTTTAAGAGCTCATACAAACATAAACCTAATAAATGAACTGATGATTACAGTGTTTTAGTGTCATAGGGGCACATCATGAAAGTAAATATTAAGTTAGTTTAGACATTTTAAAATGATTTTATATAGAAATGTTACATATAATATGCTCATCTAAGAAAAACAGGAAGTAAAACAAAACCTGACCCGTGAGTAAAATGGCATTAACACAAACATTTCACTTTGTTCCTTTTGATGCTAGAAGAGTTGCAACTCCACTGCGGTATCCCAGCGCATTGCAGTGCTCCATTCTGGTCACCTTCATCTCCTGCCATTCAGACACGAACAAAATAAAAAGACGGAAAATCAAATAATGCCTTTTAACGAGAAGATTATCATGAAAGTATTAAGAGGAATGAATGGGCTGACCTCTGTCAGAGCTGGTTTGTGGATGCAGTGAACATACGGCGTGGGGATTTGTTCAATCTCTCCCCTGAAGGTTTTGTAACAGACTGCACAGTCGATGAGTGGCTGCATGAGCGCACAAACACAACAGCACAGACAAGTTACAGCAGGAGGCCACATTCCACATGTCAGAGCTCAGAAAATCTTATCAAACTCACTCTGTCGTTTCTGAACGGACAAGATGTGGAGTCAGTCGTTCCTTTTTGGCATTTGGTGGCTTTAAGGTAGAAGTTGTGGTAGATGTAGCTCACATCGAAACCAGACTAAGGCAGACAAAACAGACTTTTAATGACTTAAAGCAACCCAGAGTACTATCTTTACCATGTCTTTTTTGAAAAATATGCATTTTTAGTAACTTGGGCTTTTAGATTTTACTCAAATAACTAATAAACTTTAAGATAATGATTGTTAAATGCGCCCCCTAAAAAAAGTGACAGAAGCTGCTCAGTAAAATCAGGCTTGGTGTACAGTACCTCAAAATCTGACTGTGTGACACTTCTGAAAAAGACAAAATGATGTTGGATGCCGGAGTGAGAGTGGATCTTCTCCTGGGCCAAATCCACTCCCTTTCTGTAGGCTGCAGGAAGTGTATTATAAGCCTCTTGTGCCTCGGAAGAAAATAACAAACTTCCGAAGGCGAGTAAGCACAGCAACACAGTAGCCATCTTTGTCTGTGAGTCTGTAACAGTGGGAGTGAAACAAAACAGCAGCTGACCTCCTACTCCCTGCTGCTTTCCTGAGCAGAGAGGAAAATCCAGCCCTCTTTTTACGGGAAAGAATCAGGTCATTATTGTTCTCAACAGGCTCTGTTGTTGAATCACAGTGGGAATCAGCTAATCCCACTTTCTCTGATCAGCAAAAACATTGATAATAATATGTAGTTTTCCATATTACAATTTAAAACATGCTGCCATTATGTACAGCTTTTTGCTTAAATTTCATCCTGTTTGCTATCCTCAGTAATTTACCTGCAGATTAAGATCTTAGAGTTATTAGTCACAAAATTTAAGTTTTTTCCTTAATTTTATGCTGAATTAAATCAAATTTAAATTTGTTTTTCACACTACACTGCTAAATTTCATATAATTCAAATTTCGTATAATTCATATGATCCTCTGAAATGTGCCAGATGAGCTTATGAGAAATGTGATATTAACTGTATAAAAGAAAGGATTGATACTCAGTTGAAGATGCTTTGTAAATGAGAAAAGTCTCTTTTAACCATCTGAGAATACATTTACTTTCTTTTCTTCCGGCTGTTAAAGCTCTTTATGAAATTCTAATTTTCTTCTTCTCTGAATTTTGTCATTTCTTTCTAATGTCACATGGTCAGTTTATGGCTTTTTATTTATCATGTTTTCTGAAGTGCTGCTTTCCAAAACTAATTTAAATCGTATTTTTTACTATTTGTTTAGATAGATGTAATATTATTTGGCACCAAAACATGATATAACCTCCACCGTGTTTTGCTGTATGTTGGGTGTGAAGCTTAAAGATAATCTGGCTTTGTTTTAATGCTATCAGTTTGGGCTGCAATAGGGTGGTAAAAAATAGATAAATATCTATCGTTCTTTGCAACTCTGGTTGCTTTGGGACCAACATACAGTGAGGAAAGTTTTTGACCACCCAGTAATATGACAAGATCTCCCATTTAGAAATTATGGAGAGGTCTGAAATTTTTGTTGTAGCATTTCCACAGTGAGAAACAGAATCTAAAATAAGTCCTAAAATCACTTTGTTTGGTTTGTAAATAACTGGCGACCTGTCCAGGGTGTCCGCCGCCTCTAGCCCTATGTCAGCTGGAATTAGCTCTAGCCCCCCTGCGACCCCGTTCGGGAATAGGCGGCAGATAATGGATGGTTTGTTAAAATTTTATCTGTATGTTAGTGCTGCAAAAAGTATTTAAACACAAAAGAAAGACAATTATACAGCCTTTGTTTACAATTACAGTGATCAATCGTTTATACACCCTGCAGTAAGTAATCTGGCCCACTGCTCACAGATCTTCTCTAAGTCTGCCAGGTTTCAGGGCTGTCACTGGGCAATGCAGACGGGCAAAGAGACTAGGCTATCTGGAGACTGGCTAGACCCTCCAGACCCTTCATGCGTTTCTTACAGACAAACTCCTTTGTGATCCTGTCTGTGTGACCCACCCACGACCCATATTCAATGTTCTGGCTGAAGGGAAGGAGAATGTTTCCCTTAATGTCACAATGCACGACCCTGTTCATCCTGTTCATACAATGCAGTCCTCTGTGTAGAAAGACACACCCACAGCATGATGCTTCCACCCCCATGCTTCCAAGGACAGTACTCGTGCTTCTTCCCTTTACAAACACACAAGAGTGGAGTTTATACCAAATAGTTTTATTTTGATCTTATCTGATCACATAAATGTCTCCCGTGACTCCTCTGGATCATCCAGATGGTCACTGGCGAACTTCAGATGTGCTGACTCCAGCAGGTGGGACTTCTTGGGACCTGATTCCTCACCTTTGTTGGCATCATGAGGTGAGGTCTTTCATGAAATCCCGCTTTGAGGCAGATTGGCAGCCATCATTAGCTTCTCCCATTTTCTAATTTTTGCTTCAACAGTTGATATTTTTTTCACCAAGTTGCTTGACAATTACCCCGAAGTCCTTTCCAGCCTTGTGGAGATGTACAACTTTGTCTCTGGTGTGTTGCGATTGCTCCTTAGTCTTCCCCATGGTAGTAGTTAAATGACTTGTCCACATGTAACCGAGTTTTTGTGAAACCGTAAATCTTACCGCCTCCGGGTGGTAAAAAAATGTTCATACACACCTATCTGTAAACCTGCTATGTTAAATGTTTTCATATCAAACCTTTTTTTTCATAATAGTACAGTGTGCAGCAACATTGATCGGTGATCGCTTGACACCTTATGTTATGTGGGGACATAAGATAAGGACATCTATGATCTATATGCAGTAGCATTTGCGCTTGTGATAACACTAAACGAATGGACGATTGATAAAGCTAACACAGTTTTGAGGACATATATGTTGGAAAATAAGGGCCAGCATGTGACGTCATAGTATTTTTCATCGCAGACAGTGACGTCTCCACACCGAAAACCCCGTTATGTCCACATGCAGATGTTTAAATAGAGGTTTAGAAAACAGTTTTTGATGACATAAATCTTCGTTTTGGTGAATGACAGGACCAATCGAAGAAAAATATCTTCGTTTTGTGTGAACAAGGCATGAGTCTGACTGATTGGAAGTGGGCAGCTAACGACTTCAACAGGTGTTATTTTCATTTTTTACCCCATTATCCACAAGACCTTAGAAAATATTTATTAAATGTCCAAAAAGTTTTCCATTATAGTTTGCTTTGTTTTTATAATATATACTTTATTAATTTCTTTATGAATCCATAGTATTTTTAATATTTATATTTAACACAATTATAACGTGGATTTTATGAAAGCTCAGGTGGATCTAAAAGGATTAGTTACATGATGGTGATTTACAAGTCGACTATTTTATGATAAGACAAATATTCAGGCAAAGAATTATTCCCAAGAGACATTGAAGGGTTAAAGGTGCACTAAAAGTCTTTGAGGGTCAGGATTTTTTGCAGCACCAACATAAATAAAATATTTTAAAATCGGATTTCTATATTGTTTTTCTAGATTCTCAATGTTGAAACGCAGCTATGATAAAACTTTCAGATCTCTCCATAATTTCTAAAAGGGAGAACGCGTTAAATTACACACTGTTTAAATAGTCTACTTACTTTCCTCACTGTACAAAGTTGGTGTTCATTGTTTTTTAAGTGTGTTCCAAAAATACATCTGCCTTTTAATTTTCAAATAGCTGGACAGAAAAAAGATAAAACAAGATAAATAGAAAATACTTTTATTTGTCATCAATATGTGAGCCGGTAATGCACATGGGAGCATCAGCAACAGTCTCATGGACTTTGTATTGCTTCTGATTATCATGAAATGAATCTACATACTTTAATTAGCATTTTATGACATTACGCTAAGATACACAAGCTAACATCACTCCATTCACAGGCACAATTATCAGAAACAAAACTCTCAGCACTAAACTGCCCACATCTCAAGCAAATCTTTACTGTCATGAACAAAGTGCAGCTGAATGTGTGGACATTAAAAAAAATCTGTCATGTTCTTCACCTACACCATGACAAACAGCAGTGATGTCACATATTGCAACAGATAAATAAATCAGAGATGTTTGATTCATGAGGGTCAAAAGTGCTAACAACTGTAACATGTGCCATCCTAACAAACACACAAGACACTTGTAGCGGATTGCTTCATGGTCCCACAGGCACTTGAGATTTTGTGCAAATTTGACACCAAACAGGCACAAGATCACAACTTCAGTCAGGCTGAGACAGTTCAAAGAGAAGAGTAGTGTCTGAAATACATTTGTGAGCGTAACAGTGGACAGAAAATTTCCTTTTGACACAGTCAAAACTTGAACCAATCCATGTCACACTGAGGCAACATGATGCGAAAAAAAACAAAAGAAAAAAACTAAATATATATATATTTTTAAAAACCTTTCCTTTCAGCAACGCGGTGAGATTGTCTAAACAGCCTATTTGGAGATTTGGTTGACCGGGATGACTTGACTGCAAGAGAAATGTTGAAACCAAAAAAAGTGAAATGTTGCATGTTGTTATGTCCAAACACGTTGATCGATGCTTCTTCAAAAAAAAAAAAAACAAAAAAAAAAAAAAAACTGCAGCTTATTGTTCTGACCAATAAATTATTTACACAAGACATTTGGCACTTAGTTAAAAAAAAAACTAATAAATTATAGCATTTCCCTATAACCAACCAACACCACGTGAGACAAAGCATTGGTGCTGTAGTGCCCGAAACAAGTGTGAGGAGACATTTAGGGTGTACTTATTAGGCCACTGTCTTATTTCTACTTAAAATAAAAAATAAACAGGCAGAAAAAAAAGGATAATGGTTTTAGTGTAACAACAAAAATTGCATCGTCATGTTTTGGTTATAGGTGCATCATCTTAACAGTCCTTCCGAGTCGCCCTCTGCTGGTGATGTTGCATCACTGCAGGTACAGAATCCAAAAAGGTTGAAGATCATCTAAATCATTGCAATATGAATTACTATAAACGCATAAATGATTACGGAAGGCAAGCTTAAAAATCAATCACTTCATTTAAGAATCTCATCTAAATCATTACATTTTTAAAAAGATGTTTACACAATGAGACTAAAACGATCACATATATGACACAGTCATTGTTCAGATTTGGTGTTTAAAAAAAGTGTTATGAGCTACTGTTCAGTTAAAGTGATGAGCTGTTGAAAATAAGACAGGAGAAAAAAAAACAGCTCAGCATAACCGTTTCCTTCATAAGGCGCTTGGTGAGCATAAAAAAGTGGCAAACTCAGCTATCACTTATGTTAACCTTAAGGAATGTATCCTATTTATCCTCCACATATTCAATGTGAATCATAGCAACCTTTCAGGGCTAAAAACTAATCAGTCTTGAAAATATATCTACTGCTACGTTTAATTTTGAGTGTGAGATCACATTATTTGATTTGGAATCTCTTGTCCCCTGAAATAAATGTTATTTTAAAAAAGTATTTTATGAATGAATGAATAAACGTTAATCTTCGTAATTCACTATATGCGGCCACAAACAGCCGTTAACAGGCAGAAAAGACACCACACCTCCATCACTACTTTCATGACTCCACCTAAATCTCATGGGTTGTAAAAGACAGATTTTGGTGTCTGCTGATAAAACATTTGGTGGTAACACGGGGGTTTGCTGTGCGTCACACAGGCATGTGCATCTCCGAGTACTCGTCGTGGCACTCGCGCTCGTCAAACTTTGGCTCTGCATCATCTGCATCCAGCTAAACGGAAGAGATAAATGTCACAATCAGCACCATTTCAAACATATTTAATACAAAATCCAAAGTTTTAAGTTGAAAAAATAACTCTGGGCTTCTGTTCTGACTGGACTTTATCATGCTGAAAGGAAATTTGCTGGCTTAGTTTGGGGGAAATATGACTTGCAGGGTAAATACCAGAGACTCTGCAGCTGTTGTGCTGGATCTCTGTGCTCCGGCAGAAAAGCTGCGCTTTGCCAAGATGGTTTTCACATGATTTACTGCAGCCTTCCTTAGTATTTATCCTAAAATTCCATCCAGTGGGGGGGATGCGGGAATAATATGCTTTGGAATAAGGCTGCTGCATCCCTGGAGTCATATTTAGACTTGGAGGACAAAACCTTGGCAACACTGTTTTTACACATTTACTGAAACCCTAAAGGTTTTCTGAAAGGCGAAGCAGGAGTTGTATATAAAAAACTACACGCCCACCACTGGTGAAGGACTTTATTGTGTCTGTAGCTGAATAAATGGCATTCGGCGCCCTCTTCTGGTTAACTTACACATGCCATCTCTCTGGCAGTGAAAATGCGTCGCAGCACCAGCATCTTCACGGGGACTGTGAGAATGAGGACGAAGGGGAAAGCCAGAGACGCCTGGGTTAACATGACGATCCACAGGACGGCCAGACACACAACCTGGATGGTGGTGAAGAGATGCATGCGCATCGTACGAACCTGGAGGACACAAAGAGGATCCATGAATATTTGATCCCGATCTTACAGGTTGCCATTACAAATGTGGAGACAACATGTGTTAGCGTGTGATACTACATTACTCACCTTGCGCACATAGGTGTGATCAGGGTGGTACTTTGGTGGCATGAGCATCAGCATCATCCGCTCTGTTAGCTGGATGCCATTCAGAGACATCACACCCATGTAGAGGAAGATGCCAAACAGCACCGCCAGGGGGATCTGACGCAGAAGGTCACCTATCACGATGGACATGCCTAAAGACAACAAGGAGCACTGGATCAATCTGGAACATGTAGTTTAACTACAATTAAAGGTTGTAAATGGAAATAAAGGGTTGAAATGTCAGTGTTTATAACTCACCAACCATGACAGCAACTAGGAGCCCGGTTACCCTTTGTTCCTTCACTTCCTGGATGCGAGGTTTGTCTCCGGGGGCGACGGCCTTACTCATGACCGTGAGGGCATTGACGTGGGTCACTGAGCGAACGGTGGCAGCCGACAGCCATGGCAGGCCAAACAGCGCCGAGCAGCCACCCAGAACCACAATCAGAAGCAGGTCCAGGTGGAAACCAGAACCCTTCACCAACATTCGCTCCTTCTTACTGACGATGAGGCTGTGGGACATCAAGCACAAATGGAAACAGGTGGTTTAATATGCTACTGTATTGCAGCCTGAAATGATATCCATAAAACAAAGTCAGATTATTACGAAGCATCATTTTACTAAAAAAAATAGATACATTTTAAAAGGATGATTGCTTTTTACAGAACAGCTGATCCAGTTTGCTTCAATGAGGGAGTTGGCCCTCAGCTAGAAAAAGGTGGATGTCTACGCCACACTGGAAGCAAGTTGTTGCCTGATGGGTGAAAATTTATGTGCTTGGGTTAGAAAAGAGTGAGAAATACGGGGTAGAGTGACGTAGATGTCAAAGCTCTTTTAATTAAAGAGCTGAGATGAAAAGGAAAGGTGTGAACATACAAGCTGAAATTTCAACCACATGTCCTACGTGGAGGAGGCCTCTGGGTAGAAACAAAACTAAGCTGGTTTGGAATAGGAGTGTTCTGGTCTTGTGTCTCTAAACCAGTCTCAGACAAACAGCAGAAAATTATTCCTGTTTTCGGGATACTTTGTCTGTTTGTGAACAAAATACCTTGAAAAGTAGCGGATAGATTTTACCCTTAGATTTTCAGGATATATCCAGAACAGGGAGATGAAGTAGTGATGAGGGAGATCCGGATCACCGTTTGAATCCAGGAATTTTTAAGTGATTCTTAACCATTGCGATGTAGGGTAACTTTCAACATATGAAAATTACCCAGATTGCTTGCAAAAGTAATGCAGGACATGATCTTCTGTTAGAAAAACAGTAAGCTTGGCGGAGGTCTGCACTCTCCAGGTGCTTTTCTAGTTTTGTCTATCTGATGCTATTCTTTTTTTTCCTATAGATTTTTGTAGAATAGAAAAGGGTTTTTTTCCCTCCAGGGTTTTCTGAAGCAGACCTTAGGAGTGTAGCTAACGGCCAAAGCCTTTTTAGGATTTACACACACACATAAATTATATATA
>JBAMHX010000020.1:7914100-7925203 GCA_037177515.1 Pseudomugil tenellus
TATATATATATAATAATCAGACAGACATATTACATTCACAGAAATAGATTTTTTTCTACAAGGTCAGTTTGTTCACATTTTAAACATTTTATTAGTGCATTGCTGCATTATTTGAAAGAAAAAATTATTTAATTCAGGAAAATCTGATCACAAAAATAAAAACACAATGTTATTATAGAAAATATTTTAAAAGAAATAAAAAAATGCAATGCAATGTTATTGCATTAATGTGCTTCAGAGCTACTTTCAGAAATGGCAGTTAGAAATTACTTTAATAACTTTTATATTCATGCAAAATACAATAACACACTTTAGAAATATTGGTTGTTGTATAAATTATCTGTTTTATTACTAATATAATTGATAAAACCTAAATCAAAAAGAATTTAATTATTTCCATGAAGACTTCTAACACTTTTGTGGAAGGAACTTTTTAAATGCACGTTTTACATTTTTAGCATTTAACACCTTAAACTCCTCAGTTTAAGGTTGTACTGTTATAATTAAGTCTATTCCAGTCAATGATTCACTAACGCATAACAAAAAACAAATAAAAACATGTTTTATGTTTACTGATTTACTCACCTGGTGATCTGCGTCTCCATGAAGATGAGGATAAAAACTGGCAGAGCTGGCAGGCAACAGGCGAACATCATCCAGATTGGGAATTCACCATCCGAACCCAGAGGATTGATGATCCAGCCTCGTTTGTTTGGACTTGTCACAGAAAATCCTTCGGGAACGCTCAGTTTCTGGACAGAAGACAAAGACGGCATTCAGCACGACTATATTTTGGATAGCATGAGGGACATAAAATCCACTGGGACTAACCTGTGTGTATGTGTCTTCAATGAAGTAATCCACTAAAACCATAATAAGGATTGCGATAGGTACTCCAAAGTCTCCAATAACCCTGCGTAACTGGAAAACATAAGAAAAGTGTTGGCACCATCAACAAAATTAGCCCTTTGGCTTACCAACCATTTCACCATACATCTTTATTAATAACTACCAAAGCCTATACATCTGCGGGCATTCATATTAATACCAAATACTATATTTATAATAAGTTTATGTGTAATTTATGACATGAGAGGTGTTTATCAGACAGATTTTAGAGCCTCACCCTTCCTGGGAAGAAGGCGCTGTTCTTGAACTTGCGCAGGTAGAAAGCAATGAAAAAAGTTCCAACCATGAGAACCAGCGAGAGCAGCGCAGTGTTGGGCTCCCCAGTGACCACCACGGGCTGCGTGCTGTTACTCAGCATCACAGTGTTGTTTTCTATAGCGACGACTCCTTCTGTGCCGTTGTCAAGGGAGCAGCGTTTCAGTGGGTGTTCATTGAAAATCTGCACACAGAGCATGAATTATGCAAAGTACAATCAAATACACATAGTTGTGAAGACTAGCTGTACCTTGTAAGTTATATTAGCGATTAGCTCATAGCTGTCCCATAAAGCTCCGAACATAAAATCTTCCAAAATCATAAGCTACAAAAAAATTTCAGTTGCTCTACTTAAGACAACATTTGGACCCCGAGTTGTGAATACTGTCCAAAGATTAGTCTGTTCAGGTTAGCGTCAGCAACGCAAAGTTCTAGCATGCCAACAAAAACGTTTTGTAATCAGGACTCATTATTTCAAGTCCTAAGAGTACCTTGCCAAGTTTGATGAAGGTCTCGCAGATGAAGATGAGGGAGATGAGGAAGGAAAAGATTTCCTGGGTGAAGCGGGAGATGAAACGCACCAGGAAGCTGCCTTCAAAAGCCACCATGACCACCACGATGATGATGAGCCAAAAGCCAATCCAGACCCGGCCCGTTAGATACTCTATCCCGTTTGCTTTGCAGAACTGTGAGGACACAGAGCCGTGAAATAAAACTTGTCTTGATATTTAAATGCATTCATAAGTTTACATCCAAATACTCGGAGAGTGCCATGTCTATTAACGTACACTGAAGAAGGCTTCTTCAAAAACCAATAGGGGTCCTGAAAAGCCCACAACCAGCAGCGGCTGAGCTCCAAGCAAACAGAAGAGGATGCCCTGCATCGCTGTTGATACAATCAGCTCAGAGACGCCGATCAGACCCTCTGTCTTCTCGCCTAGCAACAGACATGCGCAGCTCATGAACATCACAACCCAACAGGATGAACAGGATTTGATAAGAAATGCGAAACTTCCCACAGAGACTCACCCAGCAACCCTCCAAATGTTATGGCTGGAGAGAGGGCAGCAAAGTAGATGAAGATAACCGCAGCCATGCATTGACTGCTCAGGGCATCCTTGAAGTCGCTGACATATTTGGGGTAACGGCGACGCACATCTCTTATCAGCCCACCAAAAGGCCGCCCAGTGCGCTGTAAGGGGTCATCTGACTTTTTTGAAGGTGTGAGGAGGGCCTCTGTGTGACAGAAAGATTGTCAGTAACAGAAAGTCAGAAAATAAACTGGAATTTCCTTAATAAGAAGCTCACCTTTGTCCTCAAAGCTTTTGGGCTTCTTGGCAAGCATTTTGACCTCTTGTTCCTCTCTCTTTCGCAGCATTTCTCTCTGGAAACGGGCGACGGAGCGTAGCAGCTCATCATCTCCCATCTCTGAAGGTGGCAGCACGATACTGCAGTCCAAAAAGCTGTTGATGGCGTTCAAAAGGTCTTGCCTGTCGTCTGCCAAGTAAGCTGCTTCATGAAATTGCTGGACAGAGCAAAAGAGATACACATTCAACCAATAAAACAGCCTTGAGGAAGATCTTGTTTTTTCCTGATTTTAAGTTTTTAATCACTTGTTTCTAGGTTTGCTTGTTTGTCTATTTCAGAGTTTTTTTTAAATAAATTACTGTTATATCTTTGTTTGGTCCGGTTTGTTTTGTTATAGACCCCATACCCCTAGTCCTAAAAAGGGGTCGTAACTAAGTGGGGGCTTGTCCGGGATCTGTACCCTAGATCTCTCGTATTATTGTGTGGACAGAGAAGCTCATAAAGTGACTTGAAGAGAAAAAAGGGGACTTTCAGCAATATTAACAGGACAGTGTTTAGGGAAAAACAAGAACTTGTAATACATAGGAATCCACTATGATTCAGACAAATACAGCGGGAGTACATTCCGATGAACTGTATCAATTTACATCTTAAAGTTTCCCGCATACGACATAATTTTTTAACCATAAAATTATTTTTCAACATACATTTTACATACTCAAATCTTCTAACTGACTGATGCATGCTCACCTTGTCAGACATGAGGGTAGAGATGGAGCGTCCTATCTGATGGTAGTCCATGCTGGTGGTTGGAGGTCCAAGCAAAACAAAGAGGAACCTGACTGGCACAGGCACTTCCAGGACGGACTCCAGCTCCACTGCCTCCTGCAGCCTAACAAACGCCATGGTGGGCTGCTCCAGGAAGTCCACGCTGCCTTGAGGACCACAAGGAAAAGACAGCGTCAGGTGGGATTTAAGTACTAGCTGCTTCTGTTTCAGTAAAACTTCAAGAACTTACCCACGAGGACCACTGTGGCCTCAGCATTCTCTGGAATTTTCTCCAGCAGCTTCAGCTCATGTTTGGACTTAGATCGATGCATGCCCGAGCCCAGAGGCAGCTCCTTCTGCTCAAATAAGAAAATTACACTCAGAAGGACAAAGAATGTAAGGCACTGGAACTTTTTTTGCACAACTTTTCAGACTCAAAGTTACCTGAAGATCATTCTTATCAATGTCTATGTGTGTGTCAGTGTCCCCTGTGGAGTTGGCGGTGCCCATGAGGGGGTCGGTCACTGAGGGTTCCTGTTGGTGGATGTGGTTTGCACTGTGGTGGTGTGCAATCAGACTGCCAAGGCTGGCTGCAGAGATGTTTCTGGGGAAATGGCTACTGTGCTCCTTCTCATCGCTCGGGTGACTTGGGGAGGTAGGGAGATGTAGAGAGAGGGTGAGCAGGAGGAGGAGAGGCTGTGACCAAGCATAAAGCCATCTACTAGCAGGATGTTGGCAACAGTAAGAGAAGAGGCAGTTTAAAGACTTAAAAGACCTTGTTATCACTTTGGTTTGAAGTCAGATTGTGTTTTCATCTTGTTTACACGTTAGTGGCAGTAGATAGTGTTGTTATGAATGTTGTTGACAGGATTTCTCCCACATTTGTACAGAAATGTTTGAACTAAAGGTATCCTCTAAATCTAATGTTTAATGTTTCATTTCATGTGACTAGACCATTAAAACCAGAATTACAAAAAAATCTTCAATGAACATTGCGTTGCGGGAATCAGAACTTAGGAAAAAAATTAAATGACACACCAGTCAATGACCAGTCAAGGTAAAAACGCTCTTATGCCTTTAAATATCTTGCGAAAGCTCATATTCATGTTGCATTGCCTGAAGACGCTTTGAATCTATGAGTTAAGTTGTGCATCCCACCAAAAAAGTGCTAAACAACTTGTACACTCCTGAAGCTTGCTTCTTGCCATCAGCCATATCCTGTCACCTGTGCTTAAGTAGCAGAGCCCTCAGAACGTTAGCCCGGTCTTCAGCTTTAATCTGATCCGAAATGATCATCTTCTCCACCACTTGATGGGCAATCCCAGGCAGCGTCTTCTGGTCCAGATCCAGCAGCACTGCGCCTACAAACACAAAAGCATAGTTCAGTCATCTATAACATTCAAGCAAAGCATCAATGTGTGTCTTTTCCTTTCTTTTACCGTGTGAAATTGTCTTTCTGAGCTCCAGCAAGCTGCGAAAAGACAGTGAGGCAACATGAGGTTTCCCCCAACGGTCCGTCTCCTCCTCCACGTCTTCCTCAAACTTGATCCAACGGGCCGTTTCCTTCCACTGCATCTCCTGGTTCTTGTCTATGGTCAGCTCGTTCAACTCCACAAAAACCTGAAGATTGCAGACAAGCATGTTCATTAACTACCGTCTGCACATCTATGGCAGACATGGACTAAACAAGGAACCTGTTGGTCAGTTTGTCCAATCAAGCATGATTTAGTGGCGCTGTTTTGCTAAGAAACCAAGCCGCATGAAAACAAACAGCATGCTTGCAATGATACAACGTGAGCACTAAAAAAAAAAAAAATCACAAGAAAAGCAAAAAAGGAAACAAATGTTTTTGTTTGGTTTCTAAAGTTTAACAGCAACAAACTGATAATATTTAGCATCTTTAAAATAGTATCCAATCATTTTAGTGGTTAATTAGCAAGTTTATAGAGTAAAACAGAGATGTAATTATATCAAATATCTTTTTTTAGAATATGAATCTACTTGTAAATATTATCCAAACTATACAAAACTGCATGTAATAAATAATTAATGAAGTGACTAAAAAGTCTGCTGTGCCTCATCAGCATCCATCATTTGTTAAAAGTATGTTATGAACACAAGCTGGTCAGTCATAGTTTGTGTGCTGCACAGCCAAAAATGTAAGTCTTCAATCTGCCACCCTGCCCCATTATGCACCCTCCTGCATGCCTGTGAAATCACGCTTGCACAGGTCAAACCTCACTCTGGCCGGTCACCCAGCCTCACCTTCTGGTACCGAGCCATTTGACCGCAGTCCATATTTAGCAGGATACCGTTTGGCCGCGAGGGTGAGCGGTACAGAACCACCGGTAATGGCTGGAGGAGCGAAACGGTGCAGTAGAGAGCTCAAACACAGACTCAACCAACAGCACCACAAAGGATGTCACCGTCACTTACACCAACACCCAGGTAATTCTTCCTCATCACACACCTGACAGGAGCTTATGTAGACTGGACTGCTTACAAGTGTGTGTGTGTGTGTTAATAAAACATAGCTCCCTTCTTTCTCAGGAGCTCCCTGTATCTGATTACCTCAGCTACTCTCTCCCTTTCTGCATGTGAAAGGAAAGAACTTATTCATTCATTTTTAATCGTCTCCTGTCTCATTAACAAAAAAAGGACCCGGCTAGACTCAAGAGGGAGAGATGGGAAAACATTTCCAAGATCTGTGATCATTCATAGCTACATTTGAGGTAAACAAGCAAAACTCTGAAGCAAACATCTGAAGAACAGAATCTAAATAAGAGGACGTCATTTTAAATAAATGTTTCTGAGCATTTAAAAATAACTTCTATGTAATTAAAAGAGGCTTTTTTTTTAAAGGACAGTGATGGCAGAGTTGAGTCTTACTAGAATCTCACCTCATGTGGAGTACGGTCCTGCTTTCGACTGCGAGTTGTCGGCTCTTTGTGGTCTTTGCCAGTGTGCACCACTTGTCCCTTGGTGCTCTTCCTGACGAGGTGTCTTCGTACACCAGGGACATCCTCAAAACGATGACCTGAAGGAGAAGATTTGGCAAGAGATTAGCGGATACTTTAATCCTTCTAACAGCATCTCTGACAACGATCAAAAAGCGTACATGACTCTGCGAACATGATCCTGAAGTCAGAGAACTCCGGGTCAAATTTTAAGAAGTCGCAGGTTGTGATCCTGCAGCCCAGGACCTACACACACTAACCGTCCAACCCAGGTTGAAATCTCTGCCCACCTAGTCACAGGCCTCTTTGCTTTTTTTGTTTCTATGGTCCCACAGCAGGGAATAGTGTTACTCATGCTGGCAGCACACCAGACATTGAAAATGATGTGGAGAAAGACACTGGATCGCACAGAAACAACACTGAGTAGTTCTGTCAAGAGTTCAAAGATCACTGGTACCGCTTGCAAAAAAAAAAAAAAAAAAAAAAAAGAAACTCTACACATGAAATAAACTTGAACCGATCAATAAAAAAGAAACAAAAGCGACAATCAGATTATCTAAACTGCGAACACTTCCAGTGCTCTTAAGAAAAAAAAAAGAATTTATAAACAAAAAGTTTGTCTTACCATGATCAGAACTTGCAAGTGTGTAGCAAGCTGTAAGGTTTTTGAGCTTCTTCATCAAGATTTTAGTTCTTTCAAGGAAAAAAAGACATTTTGTCTAAGGCCTTGTTTATTCTAACATAACTTCCACAGGTTATACCGAGATGGAAAAGTGGTGTTCATGGTGTCTGCCTGCAGGTTGGGGCAGATCTCTGAGTAAAAACAAAGGCCTGACAGGATCTTAATGGTGCAGGAGGGGGGGTTAGATTTGAGTTGGCATTGCCAGTTGACTATGTGCCCCTCCTCCTTCCCCTGCGTCTCAAACTGGAGTGTGCAACTTGTACTTAAATTTTGACTGGGAGACAATGCCGCTTCTTGCCCGGGATATGACCCCACATCATAGCGCATCAGCGAGCAGACCTGTTAACTGGCTCAGGTGGGACAAAAGCTCAGGGACAGTGATCTAATAATTCCTATAGTTGAGCAGCAGCCAGAGATGCGGACACTTTCCCAGGATGATTTACAGTGGCGGGAAGAAGATAAAAGAAGACAGGGGAACAGCCGGTGATGAACCTGTTTGCAGACTCAACTCTAAGCTTCACAATTACCAAACATCACGTCCACATCTCCATCCTCGGCATCCTTTATTGAACTCAAGTCTCTCTCTTGTTTCACTCCTGCAGTGATCAAAAGGGTGAGAAGTGGAGTCAAGGCTTCACAATTAGCCACTAAGTTGGCTTGGTCCTGAGTCCAGGAGCCTCATCTGACAGCGGGAACGCCTAATTTAATAAAACAGAGCTGCCTGCCACGCTTTCTAACAACTTGCTGTTCTCTGCTGCGGGGTCGACTTTGTAACGCAAATCATTCTGGCCCCTGAACACGGGGCCCACGATAACCACACAGGACACTGGGGCTTAGGCTGCAAGAAGCAGGGACTTGATAAAGTCCTGCCAAGCAGAGGTGCTCTCAGGAGAATCCATTATAAAGCTTGATTGAGCATTACTGTGGTCGTTGGATCTTTTTGTTTTTTCCAGGTTAAACTTTTTAGCCTTATGTAAATCTGATGTGAATATGGGGGTTATCGTAAGCATTTACCAATAAAGTGACCTTTTATAAACAATTAACTAGGTACAGTATACTGCACAGTATACTGCACTTTTCTTGATCTACCCTCCAGTTCTATACATTTAGCTTACAATCAGGCTTTCGTTAAATCAAGTAATTTTGTCTTGATCAACAGGCTGCTTTTACACTCACTTTTAGTCCCGTCCTTGTATTTGAACATTTTTACGCGAATGCATTACACAATCTAAAACTAACCCGTTTATCAATCATTCAACCATTACACGAACACACAAAACCAGTTAATTTCCTGAGTAACACAAAACTCAAGAGATGAACTGGTTTTGTGTCTGCACATGACTGAGAAGCCAGTTTGAACACATCTTCAATCACTTTGTTTTTGCTAGCAAACACGTTTGTTCTCATTGTTTTAGCTGCATCTATGAACAGCTTGAGATGTCACAGTTTGGCAGACATAGCATCATGGTTTTTGCACGAAGAGGGTGACGTCCAAAGCACAATTAGATGAAAATTTAGCATCAGAAATGATCACTGTGGAAGCAATGTTGTCATTCTTAAACAACGACACATGAGACTAAACCAGTGAAGCAGTTTTCCAAGCTCATCAGCTTGGAAGTGATGTGAAAAGTTTTTTTTTGCCTTATATTCTGTCCTATAATATAAGTTTGCACATTTATGTTTCTAAAAAGCAGAGCAACTTTTAATATACAAGGAAATTAGACCAGTTTCAATACATTTGCACATCATGACTACTTAATATTTCTTGAGTTAGTTTGATGAGTTAGTAGCGAAGTTGAAGTATTGGCGAGAAGAGATGATGTTTCTGTAGGTTGTAGCTTTAGCAACAACATACATGATAGGTGTATCAAGACAAAACTAGAATGTAGTGTTGCATGAAAATATTGAGATAATTAAACTACAGCAAATATTTACTTTGGAAAAGGTGCATTTTTACTATAAATGGTGCAAGCAGAAGCATGGAAACGTGCATAAACTGTGAAATGTTTTATTTGCATTTTTATTGGTCAGTTTTAGTACTCACTCTTGATGCCATCCAGGTCAGCCGAAGCCAGAGTCTGGGCTTCGCTCTCATCCGTGGGAATGCGCTGGTACTTCGCCTGCTCAGCACCCGTCATGTTGCCCGTGCGCCGGCGCTCCTGCAGGTCGTAGCTGCGGCCAGTGGAGGAGACCCGGGTCAGTGGTGGTTGTTCAAGTGGAGCTGACGGGGGAGGAGTGGGGCTGGAAATCTCAGGTGAAGCTGGTTTACTGGAGTAAAGCAAGAAGAATGGGGGTAAGACATCCGTAAAAACACGAAACAAGGAAGTTTTCAGGAGTTTCTCATCTTCATGGACTAATATCTACACTTGCTCTATTTATTACAGTTTTCTGCTGTTATAATTCTAATAATACATTCATGCAAAGTGAAAGTTGGATATAAAAATAATCAGGCATGATAAATCCTCCCAAAACACAGATAAATGACTTACCGTCTTACAGTCACACAGTATTTCAGGACTGTCCGCTGACAACTTCTTAACTCAATCTTATATAAGGATGTTTCATAAAAAAATCTGTGGTGATTAGGCTGCTCTCCAATAAACTAAAAAGAAGCTGAGGATTTTCCACAGATACATCCCAGTTCGGACTGAAACCTCATCAAGTCGAAAAGTAAATGTCATAAGGCGGAGCCTGAGGCCGCTGAGGTGCACGCTGTCGTCTATAGCGACAGGTGATATATGGCTCTGTGGGGAGAGGATTACTCTGGTTCATCAGATCAAACCCAGCAGGTCCACTGGATGCCTCAGACATGGCAACGTACAATGTGTGCCTCACAGCTCAAACGGGCATGAACCTGAGCGCTTTTGCCCAATCAAAACAGCCGTGAGAGCATTCGGTAACACGACAATACTCGCATTATGCAGTCATCTCAGCAGGAGAGGCGTGTTATAAACCAAACAACGTCCTTCTGGTCAGAGGATTTGACAGCACTCACTCAGTGGAAGATGCTTCTTCCGTATCGGTCCCCTCAGCAGATCGCGGTATGATGTAAAGCTCCCGGGACGAGCGTGGGCTCTCTGTGCTGTGTTTGGCCATTTGATCCTCATCAGACAGGAAGAACTGGGAATGGAAAACAAAGAGTAAGAGCCCTGTTTACAGGCAGGAAATACATGTTTACACCCTGCAAATTCAGACAAAGGAACGACAAACACTAAAAAGCTTTACAAAGAAACATCAGAGCTGATCTGACATCAAATATTGGTGAATGTGACAAACTTATTCATTCTGGGGAGCCTGAAAGCACTTTGATGTAATTTATTCATATTAAGTACATGCATGAACTTTTTTTTATTATTATTATTTCCATGAATTTATGAGGAAAACAGGTTGCACAGGGCAAAGAAACTTTCCAGCTCTTTGACTTTAAAACAGGGATACAATCCAGCATGTTTTCCAAGTATTCCTGCTTCAACAAGCCTGAATCAAACTAAATGGATGTAACAGACCATCAGGTTCTTTACAATGACTCATTCATTTGAGTCAGCTGTGTTGGTACAAAGATACATGGAAAAGCTGCTGGATAGCAGCTTTCACAGCACCAAATGAGTACCTCTGCTTTAGATTAACAAATAAAAGTCATTAGTTTTAAGTGTTTTTCTCCTCAAGCGTCACACTCTGTCATCCTAAAAAAAAGCTATATTAAGCCATTATTGGACATCTTGCCATGTGGAAGATGAATATACTTAGAGAATGTGTTTTTAACATTAAAGGTAAACTATAAAAAGATTTCAAAGTAATTTTAGATTATCTGTGTAAGATGGACACTAGTTACATTTTTCTCTAAAGGTTATGTTAAAAAAAAAAAAAGCAGTGACCACTGATGAAACTGACCTCTGAGTCCAAAGTGAAGGTTTGTCATGATGATACGATGTGTAAAAAATGCACAACAGTGTAAACATATTACTGATACAGTAAAAAAAACAGTTAAATTGCATTCTGAGCTTTAACATTTACTTTCATACTTTTCTCATTTGTTTCACAAAAAAAGAGAGGGACGCTGACGACCAATAAGCATGTTATTAATGTGGAATATGACAGCTAAAGAAGCAAGTAAGTACAAACCATTAACGACAACGCTGCCTCGATCAGACCTGGTTTGTTTTGTTTACTATCATAACAGCAACTAAACATGAAACCAACTAATGAATAATTAAGATATGCTGA